>OZ025240.1:4991738-5319238 GCA_964019155.1 Osedax fenrisi | reverse complement strand
TGAAAATATTAATTTTTTCTATAGAAATCATTAATATTCAAATTATTCCTAGAAAAATATTTGAACAAATTTTTTTTATAATCATATATAGTAAATATATATTATACATTTATTAAGAATATAATAAACTTGATCTTAATTTTATTTTTGATTAAAAACAAAAAACAAAAAATATTCAATAAATAATAAAAAGTTCAATCCTAAAAATGATAAAATTAAAAAGAAATTATTATTTAAAATTTTTTTTTTTTGCTATTCTGTTAATAATATTTTTAAATTCTAGCATGACAAAATTCATTAATAGGAAGTATATTAAAAAATTTATTGAATTAATTTTGTATCTACTCCATTATAAGATTTCCTATCAATCCTATGTTAAAATTGAAAGTCATATTGACTATTCAATATTTTACGAATTAAGTTAATTTTTTTTGTATTGAATTATATTACATGTTTTCATATATATATAAGTATATATAAGTATATATATATATATATATAAGTATATATATATATATATATATATATATATATATATATATATATATATATTAAACTGATGATAATAATACTAGCTGATTTGATGTTAACATAAATATTAATATAGACAATTTATTTAACTTATAGATATATATCATTAAATAATTGAGATACAAATTAACATTATAAATATACAAATTAAACTAAACTAATTTATAATAGAAATAGATTATATAACTAAAAAATAATGTCCTGTAATATATATATATATATATATATATATATATATATATATATATATATCATGTAAACTTATAAGTGTTACTTTTGCTTATACTTATGATACATGTTTAGTTTGAATAGATATACTGATGTAGGTCCTATATAATATATATATATATATAACTCAGAAGGTGTAGCGAACTACTGGGTAGAAAAAAGCATATATTATCTAGTTTTACTCGGTTAATTATTCAAGAATGGAAAATAATGATACACATATATGATAACAATAATAGGCAATTTGATAACCTTAAGGGGGTATCCCACTACAAGTATTTCTGGTAACTTACCGGAAATAGTGTAACTTAAAAACGATAGTCTATCAAGTTAACTACAATTATTAACCAGAATTCGGTTTGTCACCTAGAGAGTTATACATGAATAGGAAATTCCATCTATAGTGCCATATATATGGAACCGAAAGATTGTCAATAAAGAACAACATACAAAGTATCGTGAGTGGCAAGAAAATATGATAAAAAGAATTAAAAAGTAGTATAATAGCAATCCAAAAGTAAAGGACCTAAATAAATTGGCTATATAGGATTCTGTTTATATTCAAGATCTAGACCGCCCAGCCAAGGTAATTGAGGTAAATCAAAATGAAAGAAATTATACAGTTGAAGGAGATCGGATAGTAACATCAATTTGGTCTTAGTTTGATTTATTTCTATACCAAATTTACTTGCTGCCAGTTATATGTTCTTTGCTAGATATACAAATTCTTCTTCAGAACCAGCAAGACCGTTAATGTCATCATCAAACCTTAGGTCAGTGATGATTCTTCTGTTCATTTTGATAGTTACATTATGACTGCGCAGTGCGTTGTCCAGTATTTCTTTCAGGAAAAGGTTAACAAGAGTAGGTGAGAGTAAGCAACATTGTGTTACAACAATTTGTGTTGTAAACTACTCGCCAATTGGTAATTTTATCATACAGATTTTTTATAATATCAATTAACTTACTATCAATATTAAATTTGTTCATTATAGACCAAAGTCCCTTTTGCTAAACTCTGTCAAAAGCTTTCCAGAAGTCGGTAAATATACGATACAGCTTTTTTGTTGAAGATTATGTTTTTCGCAAATAATACGCAAATTGAAAATTTTTCTATTCGATTTTTCCTAAATCTAGCTTGTCCTTCAGATATTATTTGATCTGCTTATGGGTCCAGATGGTTTTTCACTATTATTAGCATTATTTTACTAGCGTGTTTGATTAGACTAATAGTACGATAGTTATTGCATTATTGGAAATTACCTTTTATCGAGACGGTTACTATGATAGAATTCGACCATATTTCTGAACAGTTACTTGTTACCTATATATTGGAACATGTCCTGTGCATTATATTAATCATTGTCTCGCCAACATATATTATAAGTTCGGATGGGATATTATCAAGACCATCATTTCTACTTTTCTTTAATATCTATATAGCTGCGATAACTTCTTATCTTAGAATACCGTTTCATCTTCTTCTTCACATTGATATTGATTTATGATCACATTTTAGGCTCAAGTAGTTTCAAAGTTATAGAGTTCACTGCAATATTCAGTCCATCTTTTTAATATATCACCTTCTTCAGTAAATATATATCTACTATTCCGTTTTTATTTATGATTGTGTTGTGACTTTTCTGTTTATTATTTGTGAGAGCCTTAACAATAGCATATACTTTTTGGCGATATTACTTATAATTCAATTAATTCAATAAGTCATTCCGACTCCCACCAACTCCTATCTAACTGGTTCCCTCAAAAAAAAATTCCTCCTATACCTTTTATCACTCGCTAATAAAGTAATATATTAAACTTATCCTCCTTATTATAATGTCCTACTAACAATAAGATGCCCACTAATTTCCATACTTCCAAATCCCGACATTTCCCCTAATTTGCCTTCATGTCTCATACCTGAAATACCATAAACGCTCCTTCAGTTATCTTGTTCAATCCTTATGGATCCCTCCCTGTCTATATTAGATCAATGCATTCATACCTGCCCTTTATTATACACCCAAGGTCTAGATATCATCAATGTAATATATTAACTTATGCTAATCATACACCATTACTATTTTTATAATTTATATTATTTTATCGTTTTGTTTATTTATTTATCTAATTAATTATCTTATTTATTTGTTGTTTTCGATCTATATTGTAATATGTATCTACGAGGTGTGGCCACGAGGGGTGGCTCGTCAGTCATTAAATATGTTGCTTCAGTAAAAACTATAGTTTTTAATATATATAAACAATAGTGTAACAACTAAAAATTGTGTTATACTCAATTGAGTTGTCAATATGATGTTTAATAACATTTTATAGGAAAAATACTTGTTTATAATAATATTCACTGCGCATGCGTAGCATTTATTTATCTTTAGTTTTACCTTGACAACCAATTATTTGATATCGTCTTCTAATTTAATTATATATTTAATATGCATTTAAGAGACTTAAGTATATTTAAATCAAAATATGGATCTAACAAACTCAGATTTTAAATTTTGTATAGTTAAAAATATTTTTATTTTTTTTAAATTAGAAAAAAATATAATATAACACATTTTTTATGCATTCATCTCAATGATAATTAAATTTATATTATGGTAAAAAAAAATAAAATTGACTAGGTCTTAGACATTTTTTATTCATCTTTCCTTGAAAATATTAATTTTTTCTATAGAAATCATTAATATTCAAATTATTCCTAGAAAAATATTTGAACAAATTTTTTTTATAATCATATATAGTAAATATATATTATACATTTATTAAGAATATAATAAACTTGATCTTAATTTTATTTTTGATTAAAAACAAAAAACAAAAAATATTCAATAAATAATAAAAAGTTCAATCCTAAAAATGATAAAATTAAAAAGAAATTATTATTTAAAATTTTTTTTTTTTGCTATTCTGTTAATAATATTTTTAAATTCTAGCATGACAAAATTCATTAATAGGAAGTATATTAAAAAATGTATTGAATTAATTTTGTATCTACTCCATTATAAGATTTCCTATCAATCCTATGTTAAAATTGAAAGTCATATTGACTATTCAATATTTTACGAATTAAGTTAATTTTTTTTGTATTGAATTATATTACATGTTTTCTAATATTATCTTACTGAAGCGATACATTATCTGAAAGTTTATATTTTTCAAGCCGCTCTAGTGGCCACACCTATAATAAGTGTTAATACACTTTATTATCATCATATATGTATGTGTATAATATAATTTAAATTACCTTCTCGGTGAGTAAAAACAGAAGTAACGCCAAATGTAACTCCATTCCAAATTCGCATATCTACTTTTTGTTTTACCTAAATACAACATATATTGTATATTTAGATTTATATATGTTAGTTCATTATGTATTTATATATATTTATTAGTATATACTAATAAATATATATATATATATATATATATATATATATATATAATAATATATATATATATATATATATATATATATATATATATATATATATGTATATATATATATATATATATATATATATATCAGAAACTATATTTATACAGTTATCTATAATAGAATACTTTGTATTATCTAAGCTATAAAATAAATTTTAACCAACATTTGTATATTATATATATTTTAAATAAAATACTTATTAAATATTAGTAACAATTTGTAGAATAATATTGATATTTATTAAATTTGGTTTGAATAAATTCGATAAAATATATTTTGTTGATAACATTCATATCTACTATATATACATATAGAATAGTTACATATTATAATAGTTTACTTACATATATGGTTAATGTTTATAATGAAATGAATATTTTCTGACCAATTAAATCTACGTTAATAAAACCTAACCTACGAAGAAGTATTAGACAAGTTGTTATACTTGAATAGATTTATTATATTAAATATACAATGGTCATATTTAGGGCTTAATTGGTTGATACTTATCAACAAATATAATATGATACACACTATTCTGTATTGTTTATACATAATGTTAACACACACAACAATTAACAATACAATTAATGATATAGGTAAAATCATTTATTCAATAATAATGTTAATTATATGAAATTATTAAAAATGATGTGATTTAGCTTAATACACAGCAAACAATAAAGAATTATACTAAACTTTTAACTAAAGGTAAACAGTTTATAATTAATATCACTATAGTGAAAAATCACTATAACATTATTGTTTGAATAATAATAACAAAATCAATAGATACAGGAAAAATGTAATCCCATCTAGAAATGTATCATATAAAATAGATTCATTTAATTCTTTTTTGGACAAATTTAAATTTAATAAAAATAAAAAAAATAAATACTATTTTAATAATTCAATAGTGTTCAGTATATATAGAAAACTGATTAAATATATTTAATATAATGTCAGAATAATATAAACCATATATAACTAGATATTATAAAATATAAATGTTAAATATTTATTTATATAGATTTTTAAGTATATATTTCTTATTTATTTTAAGTACTATTTAATGTTAGTTATATATTAATGTTGTAAATAGACTTTGATATATAGAATGTTATCATTACCGATCGTAAATTAATTACAATATATAAATAATACATATAGGTTACTTACTTTAAAATTGATATCATCATATTTCCAACTAGAATTTCCCAGTATTAAATACACGTGATCATGCCAGGTAAATATAGCGTTAACCTACATTTAATAAGTATAAATACATTATGATTTAATTATATATCTATATATATATATATATATATATATATATATATATATATATATATATGTGTGTGTATGTTTATATATTATTAATCACATATATGACTTTTAGGAATACAAATTCTGAAGGAAAATATTTGGGAATACAACATATAAATGTGTGTGTTATAGAGTGATATAGAGTTAAAGATAAATAGAATGGTAATACTATACTATCTAATATTCAAAATATCCAATATTATTTTGATCATAATGTTTGTATTATTAATATATCACAAAAGTAAAATATGAAACTTATATTACTTTATCCTCTCTTCAATGGTATTAATAATTGTAATTCTAGCTACCAAATAAAAAATCAAATAGATAAAATCCGCCATTTGATGGTGACCAATTTATATTTACCCTTTCCGCATGTCAGATATCTTATTTACCACACTTATCTTGATAATATTATAGTGTCAGTTTTAGTAATATTTATGGAGAGAGAGTTATGAGAGAACTATTCAGTGAGATCAGTAATACAGTTAAACATAGACATTTGAATCATATCAGAATCACTAGAACTAGGAAATGATGTATATATATCTGTAGATCATCAGCATAAAGATGATAGTTAATATTGGGATATTTGTGAAATTGATTTAATAGGAAAAATATAAATAATGAACAACATATGTTCAAGAACAGAGCCTTGTGGTACACCATGTATGTTAACATAAGGAGGAGACAACGAGGAGTTAATCTTCACCGAAGATGTTCTAGATGAACCAAAGGAAATAAACCTATTGTGGAATTAACCATATATACCAATTTTATTAAGTCTAATGGAAAGAATATTGTGATCCAGGGTATCAAAGACACTAGATAAGTCAAGTAGTACGAGATAGCATGGGGTTTTATTATCAAGAGATATGAGAATATCATTAATGATTAAAGTAAGGGCAGTTTCGGTACTACGATGAGGAAGATACGCACTTTGATATTTATCAACAATAGAATTTGACGTAATGTAATTAATAAGTTGAGTGGACACAACTCGTTCTAAGGTCTTAGATATTGATGATAACTGAGATATTGGACGATAATTTGATAAATTAGATTTGTCAAGAGTAGTTTTTTTTTAAATCGCAATAATAATAATATAGTTTTACTATTGATACATACCGAACTAATCTGTTTTCCCATATCTATTGTACCTCGACCATCTTTTGGGAAATTATACAATAGTCTTCTGTTATTTTCTAATAACCAATATCTGTCACCTTGAATATATATAGATATATATATATATATATATATATATATATATATATATATATATATATATATGCGTGTGTGATTGGGTATGTGTATATGTATATGTGTATATTTCGATATATGTTAAGGTATGAAAAGAGATATTCTATAATAGGTAACATATAATGCTTTATGCAAATAGTCACCACTAGAGTAGTAAAGGAACATGTTTGTATTCATCAAGTATGTATAAGGATGTACGAGGGAACCCAGGTATATTAATATGACTCAGGGATTACCCATAGTTATAGTTGAGTGATAATATATATATATATATATATATATATATATATATATATATATATATTGGTTGTCTTTAGATTAGGTAGGTAAACAAGAACATATATAGTTATGACAAATATGAGATCTAAATATCGAAAACTATTATATAGAATTAATGTAAGCCGTAGAAGGTGATGGGTCGGTTTGAAGAGAAGGGAATTCAATATGAATTTGGTTTATTTTGCTTTATAAATAATTGATATAAAAACTTATTAGGTATTAATATGTATATAATATACTATATTATAGCATACTATATATATGTTTTTATATATATGTGTGTTTTATTAGTGACATATGATTAGTATCATATTATTATCATAAATTTCATAATTTGTTCTATCATGTTTGAATAGATATTTATAACACATTGGTATTGATACATAAATACCAATAAACTAATTAACTGTAACAATGTTAAAACGGATTCATTCAATTTTTATAAATACATTTTAATTATTTATTATCATGTAATCACACACACACACATATATATATATATATATATATATGATCATGGATATTAATTATAATTATATTATTTATATGTATTAAACCTTTAATTATAATAATGACCCCCCTTTTAGTTTGAAATATAACATCAACATAGCTAATATAATCCGGTAGAGCTCTAAAATTAAGTGCATATCATTTCATTTATATATAATATTAGTTTATATTCTGATATATAATAATTCTAATAGTAGTTACTATTATGAATAAATTGCAGTACGTTATTCCTGTACATTTACATACTGTATACTAAAATACAAAAATATAATATATATATATATATATATATTATATTTTTATGGTAGTGCCCTCAAATGCCTTAAATCTTACATCCTAAATAGATCATCCTCTGTTAAATTCTGTGATTTCTCTATTGTTTCCCGTCCTCTACTGTATGGTGTCCCACAAGATTCTGTCCTAGGCCCACTTCTATTCTCCATATATATATAGCACCTATAAGGTCTATTATATCCAAATTTCCTAGCGTTTTCTATCATATATATGCAGATGATATAAAACTCTACTCATTCCTCTCTACCTCTACTCCAGATAATTCTCAACTAATTGCGTGTGCCTCCTCTATTAAATACTGGCTTATCTCCAATAAACTTTTTACTAAATACTTCAATAACTGCCCTCCTCAATATACCTATGAACTCCCCATCATTCCATTCTTTTTACCTTAACAAGATTATTATTTCACCTTCCAACTCAGTCCTCAATCTCGGTGTTATTTTCAACTCTGATCTATATATTTATAGCCATATTGCTAACATTTCTAAAGCTGCTAATTATCATTTATTTAGAATCAGATATATCCGTAAACATATTACTGGTCCCCTATGTGCTGTCCTTATTAATTCACTTATAATTTATCGTATTGATTATTGTTATTCTTTATTATATATCCTTCCTGCTTCTTCCATTTCCCCATTAAATAGAATCATCAGATCTATACGATCCATTTTAAATATTTAACTATCTGACCATTCCTCTACTGACTCATTTCAAATTATACCAAACTGGATTCCCTATAGAAAACGATCCCTAATTAGACTCCTTTCTATTACCCATCAATCTATATATTTTTCCATTCCTTCATATATATTTGACCTACTCTAAATTCGCTCCACCACCCATAATACATATTCAACTTCCAGTATTAATCTCATTATCCCACAGCCATCCTCCCTTAAATTCCAGAAACGTTCATTCTCCTACATTGTCCCATCTATATGGAATGCACTCCCTTCATCTATAAGATCTATTCAATATCCCACCTCCTTCAATGCTCATCTTAAGTCATATTTATCCAGTATCTAATTTCATTATATTATTATTAACTTTTATATTTCGTATTTATTACTTCCACATTGTTAGTTAGTTTAGATTTCACTTTGTTGTTATTGTGGTTGTTGTATTTTATTTTTATTATTTATTTTACGTGCACTTACGAGGAGTGTTTTCACTTTGTAACGGTGCCTAATAAACCATATTTCATCATCATCATCATCATTATACTGGTTAATCATAGCTATCGAGTTTCAGATTATAGATAATGTGTCACTGAAGAAATGGGTGGGCTCAGCTGTATTTAAAATGGGTTTATATAAAATGCGGTTTATATTCGTATACACGCATAATAGTTCAATTTATCACCATACTCGTCTCTCCTATAACTAAATACGCCACCTACATGTACTAGCAGCGTTTACTTTACCGATTGGAATGTATTAACTTGTTATCTTATGTATTAACCCATGTATTGCATTGAACTAATTCATTTAAAGCATACGTTGCTACATACCATACTTAATTACTGATCTACACATTACATACGATATATAATAGCAATATGCTAGCCCACTCGCGTACTTTATTGCTATTAGTTACCTCTGAACTATTCATCGACATGTTACGGGGATCTCAGTATTTATATTACCATTTATTTATTTGCATTTCTTGTATATTTTTCGTATGTGATTTATTCCAATTTTTCTTCTGTTATTTATATTATAATGTGTATACCGAGTGTACTCTGTACATAATTTGTATTAACTACATTGTGTCAAAATAAATAATATACAACAAGTACGATAACAATATTTATATAATTTATAAATTGTAGCGAATTATTTGTTGAAAAAGTCCGATTTATTAATTACATTCTGCAAATCTATAGATACTTACACGTGTAGAACATGTTAAATATATATATATATATATATATATATATATATATATATATATAAATATATATATATATATATATATATATATACAAAGTAAGTACATTAATTAGTGATAGTGGTTATATTATAGTGTTACTATACATCGTCATGATTTGTGCTTAACTGATCATAATATGATTACAATCATATTATAATTCTTTATAAGCAACTATATTTTCATTACCAATTATACTTCTAAATTATTGATATTACTATTATTGTAATCCATGATAGTTGACTGATCACTAACATGCATATACGATAAGTTGGTAATCATTGATCATCAAATTTAACAGAATAAATTTACATCAATAATATTAGTATGATTATATTCAATGATAGTTAACTGATCACAAATTTAAAGCAATATTCGTAATTATTAAATGAATATCAATTATTGTAATCGAATTAAAATCTGTGATAGTAATCAATACATAGCCCCATGATAGTCATCTGATTAGTTACTGGATTGTAATATGATTATACACTTTGATTACTTTACTTACTAGGAATATATGTTGTTATTATTATTATTATTATTATTATTATTATTATTTTCGTTTATTCAACCATGGTTTTAAAGAGATCCGATCATTTAACTATACACAATCATATGAGCTAACTTATAAATTTATTTGAAGACCTATTTTAATGGTCCGGAATTGGCTTGAATCCGCATCCTAATGCTTGTGTGTCAGAAGCCTTGCCAACTGAGCCATACAGGTAGTTTATATATATATATATATATATATATATATATATATGAATTTTATATATATATATGAATGTTATATATATGATATATATATATGTTATATATGATATATATATATATATATATATATATATATATATATATATATATATATGATATATATGTAATTGTGTATACATACGTCCAATAGCTATTAATTAGTTGTGGGTACTTATTTTCTTGATTTACATAAGGATACGTAGGTTTAGCTTTCCAAAAATACTAATTTAGTTAATTATAATATTTAATTAATATATCAATATTAAGTTAATTATTACATTAATTAAATATATATAATAATAAATATTTGGTTAAGTGTTATATTAATATTATTTAATTAATTGTTGTATTTAATTAGTACGTTGATACCAATTTAGTTAATTTATTTAATTTAATTGCAGTGGGAGATAATAATACAGGTGTATATTTATTAATATTAATTTATATCCACATTATAAATTTAAATTAATTCTAATTAATCCTATATATGTTTTCTATAACTATATATTACTGAAAATTTATAATCTACGAATAATAAAAGTATTTTATTTAACTAATTTCTATAATTATAATAATTTATATATAATTATTTCTTGCTATATTTATGTTATAAATATATATCATATTAATATTTTTGTAGAAGAATGTTTTTTATGATTATGTTAACTTCTTGTCAAATTTAAAATATTATTTGAATACAAAATACTAATTATAAATGCACGTAAGAATGGTATATTACTTGTAAAGTAAATAGTTAGATTAAAACAATGATCCAGTAAGCGAATACACACGTATTACGAGGCTGTGCATTGTATTATCGACCGAAGAAGGTTTTATTTTATCAGAAATATATGTTTAGATTAAATATTTGACATGGGTCATAGAATTATTGATTATTATTATTGAGTTTACTAAGAAATATTACAAACTTGCTATATACCTCTTATAAACACACAATCAAATGGATAATTAAACAACAAAAAATATATATATATATACTATATATATATATATATATATATATATATATATATATATATATATATATATAGTTCATAGTTATATTCTCTATAAATTTTTTTTACTATTATTGTTAGATTAAAAACTTTAATTGTTATGTTTAAATCCACTAAAAGTATATTTAAAAATAAAATAAAATATTTTTTTTATGGCATAAAACATACATTTTTCAGGAAAACAATTATAACTGATAGAAACTCGTTTTGTATTTCGATTATTGGCCCAACTATGTAATTATAAATTATAATATAATAAATATTAAAAAAAATATTATAAATTTTAAAAAATACGTTAACAAAATGTTTTCAAAGTTTTATTAATTTGTTTGTGTTATCACTATTTATTATTTTATTGACTATTTTTATATTTTGATATTTATACTCTTTTATATTTTTATTTCTATCAATAAGTATTTTTCTATTTTATTTAATAATGATGACATTTGTATATTAAATATGAATACAGTAAAATTTATACATTAATCATATTATATGATATTACTTGAATACATCATATACTAAATATGGTTATCTAAATTTCATATTGGTCTTCTATATAATTTATCGATTTTAAATTCAGATTGATGATATTATTTAGTCTTGAATTTAATCGGTGAGAGGGTTTGACTTAATGGATATGTCTTGGCTTTTGCAAGTGTAACTATAACAATCATATATGATTGTAGTGTATTCTTTATTGGTTCATTCTCATCTTATGTTGTTTCATACTTGAATATATTATATTATATTACCCGTCCATAAATGTATGTTGCCTATTATAATTTTATGCATAACAATGTTTTTTTTAAAGTTTTATAATACTATAAATTACCATTACAATTTAAAAACTTTCTAAAAACTTTAAAAACTTTTACTATACTCATAATTTTTTTTACGGAAGATCAAAAGCTTTGATTCAATATATATAAGTGTTCTTATACCAAATTCTATATATATATATATATATATATATACTAACTTTATTTTTAAATATAAATATGTTATTATCTATTGTAGCGATACTATCTATATTTCCAGTTGAACACACCGATCTGTATATCCTATAATTTGTATCATAATACTATTTATATATATATATATATATATATATATATATATATATATATATATATATATATATATATATATATATATATATATATATATATAATGTGAGTTCGACATAAGTAAGTAAGTATATATATATATATATATATATATATATATATATATATACATTTAGAAAAGTAAATTATATATAATATAAAATATCCTCAATATATTGAATTATATATACTTTTTAATATATATGTATATATATATATATATACATATATAATTATAGTTAGGGGAAAGTCCCCGATTACCGGCCCTCTCCTAATACCGACCTCCTCTCGTATCTCAGTAACAATAAGAGATATCAAACAATTATATACATGAAATGTTAGTAATTTAATGATAAATATGAATAAGTATTTTGTTTTAAAAAATATTCAATCCTACAATTGTTATTTGATAAAATGAAATATTCTATTTTTACTTTTCAAATATTTGAATAATAACTTTTTTTAAATCATTGTAAATACTTTATTATTTAAAAGAAAACTTAATACTGAGCATTATATTGTAGAAAAATAAAATTTTATAACTATTATACAAATAATTTAATTTAAATAACTATTAACCAATATATCTTAATTATAGCAACCCATATGATTTTCCTATTACCGACCCCATGTGATTTATAATATCCAATCAAAATAGATCCGTATTTTACTATATGTCGTAAGTTGTTTGTGTATCATTGATATAGATTTAGGATTCATTATTCCAGTTGATTATATACATACTGATTAATAAATAAATATTAAATAATAATAAACAATTTAAAATATTAAAAATTAAACAATTTTAATATAATTACTATAAAGTTTAAATTTAAATTTAATATTACTCTTAAAACATAAATTCAATACAAAATAAATTGCGTGAATATTATAATTTATTATATTTATGTATATCTACTATTTTTATTGGATATTATAATACTACAATTTTTTATATCACGATTGTTTTAGGGGGTCGGTAATAGGAGAAGGGGGTCGGTATTACATGTATCCTATTACCGAACCCTCTATTTATTCTTTTAAATATAATTATATCAACAATTTAAAATAGCAACATTATTCATTCCCATAATATTACCATAATTACAAAATTTCAAATAAATATATTTAAGATTGAATAAGTTATTACAAATAATCATTTAGGGGTGGGTAATTGGATACTTTCAACTATATACTATATACATATAATTATATATATATATATATATATATATATATATATATATATATATGTATTTGACCGTAGTAGCAGTGTAAAAATATATAATTCTTTTTCTTCCCCTTCTCCTATGAAATATGTAGTTCCCCAGGGATCAGTACTCGGTCCTTCACTTTTATCAATTTATTTATACCCATTACCATCCATAATATCTAGATATCCAAATATATATTACCATCTTTATGCAGATGACATACAACTATATATGTTTCTTCCAACTAATTCATCACCAGGTCTCAATAATCAACTCTCTAATTGTGCTAATGACATTAAAGAATGGCTTATTTCTAATAATCTTCTCCTTAATACTTCCAAAACTACATTGTTGAATCTTTCTCCATCACCAACTTACTTCCCTCCTTTTCTTATTGATAATATTGTAATATCACCTTCTCCTACTGCATCTAACTTAGGTGTACTTTTTGATTCTACAATTTCCTTCATTCCTCATATTACTGCCATCACTAAATCTGCAAATTATCATCTATTTAGAATTAGAAAAATACGAAAATCAATTACTGTATCTCTTACTAAAACTCTAGTTAATTCCCTTGTACTCTCACGCATAGATTACTGTTCCTCAATCCTTATAAATATTCCATTATCATCTATCTCTCCCTTAAATCGAGTTATTCTTTCATCAATCCGTACAACATATAACCTACGTATTCGAGATCATTCCTCTACTTCCTCATACCAACACATATCTCCATGGTTCACATTTAACAAACGCTCTGCTTATCGCATATTATCTATTGTTCATTCCTCAATATACTCTTCAAATTGCCCTTCATATATTTCTGCTTCTCTAGTACAAAGAGCTCCCCTTCCATCACTTAGAAACCATGCATCTCACCTTCTATCTACCCCTATTCTACGTCCCTCAAAAATGAATACTCGGGCACTGAGTTATATTGGTCCTAAGCTATGGAATTCACTCCCGCCCTATATTAGATCCATAAAATCGCATAAAACATTCATGAAATATATACAACAATTGAATTCAGGTGGTAACCTGAATTATTAATATTGTTTGTCATTATTATTTTATTAATTAATTTCCGTACGGCTTATTCTATTTTATTGTATTATTATTATTGGTATTTATTGTTTACCTACTTTTATTATTTGTATTCTATTATATACACCTTTGAGAAATCATTTATGATTTATTTAAGTGTCTAAATAAACATTCAATCAATCAATCAATATATATATATATATATATATATATATATATATATATATATATAGATATATATATTTATTAATTACCATGTACATATTAATATTTGTTAATATATTTATTATTTATATATATATATATATATATATATATATATATAAATTATTCATATATTTTATTTGATTAGTTTATCTTACTATTTATTTACTATGCTTTATACAACTATATAATATTACTTTATAATATTTTATAATACCAAAAACAAAATTTACTGGTATTAATAATAGTTTATTAATTACAGTACTAAAGAAATGGAATATCTAGAGAAGTTTTGAGAAAATCGGTTGGTTATTTAAAAGTAAAATAATTCAAAACACATATATAAAGATGTAATATAAGAGAGATGATGATATTGCGATATATCAAGGCAGACATTACACATTTACTTGTTGGTAGTCGATTTATCGACTAAAGAAAAAAAAATAGTATTTTGTTATTAGTTTACTCAAACATCTCAATATTAATACATATTTATCTTATCTTATCTTATCTTATCTTATATTATCTTATCTTATCTTATCTTACATTATCTTATCTTATCTTATCTTAAGGAGAAGTATCTATTCGTGCACTTACATATGAAATATAAGGAAATTGCATATTTATAGAATACTCTGCATTTAATACAACACAACAATTATATATCCCGCATCGCTCATCGCGCGGAACAAGGAGCGCGTCCTACAATACCACCTCAGGTTGCAGTCGAAAAGTTAATTACTGAGAAAAAGAATGAGAACGAGAAAGAGAAAAGAAAAGAAAATAAAAATAAAAATAAGATGAAAACTGTACAACTATTAAATGCAACTAAACGATAGAAAATCGGATCATTGATTACACAAAAACTTCAAAAAGTATATAAAATCCCAGAATTGATAGCCTCAACTAAATTAACTGGACAAGATAGTATTTGCATTCAATAACATAGATTCATACATGAAGATATCATCAAAGAACATACTTATGATACATGGAAACTATTAACTCTATCAGCCTGGAAGAATAGCATAAATGCCGCAACTGGTGGAATTGGAATGCTCGTAAGCAGCCAAGCGTATAACACAATCACTAGTGTCGAAATGATATCACTTAGAATTATGATAGTGAACTTTCAAGGAAATCCACAAACGTCGGTGATCTCATGTTATAGTCCAACAAATATTAGTGACGAACAAGAAACTGAGATATTCTATATAAAACGCACATGTTTAACAATACAGATCCCAAAGCATAATGTTCTAATAATAGGAGGAGACTTAAATGCACACCACGGAAAAGACAGTGGATATAAATATGCCTATCATCAAACTACAAATCGAAATGGCCAAATGCTCAAAGACTATCTTCAAGAAAATAATATTTCTTAACACTCATTTTCAGAAAAGACATTTTCAGTTATGGACGCACAATTCTCCAAATGATTTTAAATCACAGATTGACTTCATAATAATAAATAAGAATTGGAAGAATAGTTTAAAAAACTGCAGAGCTTACTAATCTTTTAATAGCATTTCGTCTGATCACCGTATAATAACAGCAGATATAAAATTGAGTCTAAGAGCTAATAAAAAGAAAAATAGTAAATACAAACCATATGACTAGACAAGACTGACACATGATACTGAAATTAGAAATGCATTTATCGTAACAGTGAAAAACAGATTCTCGAGCCTTCAAAATTCTGATGCAGAAAATACGTTAACTGCAAGTACAATATATACATATTTTGAAAAGGCATACAACGATGCAGCCAATAAAGTAATTCCGTTAAAACCCAAGTTAAAGGAGTCAAATCTAATAACCTGCCACTAACTCTACTATTTATTGACTTTTCAAAAGCTTTTGACACGATAAATCTAAAAAAGATGAAAGAAATACTTTTAAAGTATGGTATACCAGAAGAGACAGTTTGTGCAATTATGATGCTCTACAAGAATACTCGTTCAATGGTTCGCTCACCAGATGGAGATACACCTTACTTTGAAATCACAACTGGAGTCTTACAGAGTGATACACTTGCGCCGTTCCTCTTTATAATCTGTTTCAATTATATTCTGAAGACGTCATTGGATAATAATCGAGAGCTAGGTTTTACTCTAACAGAGAGAAAGAGTAGACGATATCCTGCTGAAAAAATTACTGATACGGACTACGCTGATGATATCGCCGTAACAAGTAATACTCTGAAAGATGCTAATACATTATTACTGAAAATAGAATCAGCCGCCAAAGAAATTGGACTTTGCATTAACACGGACAAAATTGAATATATCAATATCAATCAGAATAACAACATGCAAATGAAAAGTATCTGTGAAAGTATAATAAATGAAGTAGAAGATTTTAAATATCTAGGAAGCTATATTAGATCAACTAAAAGAGATGTTAATATAAGGATTGCTAAAGCCTCGGCAGCATTAAATAGTATGAATACAATCTGGAAATCAAAACTAAGTACAAATCTTAAAAGACATTTTTTTCAGAGCGGCAGTCGAATCAGTGCTCGTTTACGGTTCTGTAAACTGGACTCTAACAACCTCGTTAGAGAAAAAGATTGATGTAGCATACACACGCATGCTCCGAGCCGTAACAAACAAGTCCTAACGAGATCATCTAACAAATGAGCAATTATATGGAAATATTTCAAAAATTAGTAAATATATACTCATGCAAAGGATGAGGTTCGCTGGTCACTGCTGGAGAAGCAAATATGAAGTAGCGAGTGACCCGATACTCTGGCAAACACAGCATTGTAACCATTCGCGTGGACGCCCAGTGAAGACGTACATAGATCAGCTGCGGGATGATACATATCTGCTAACGACAGACGAAATAAAGACGGCGATGAATGCTAGAGAAGTTTGGAAGAAGTATGTCATGGACTACCGAGCAAGCTCAACCTGGTAATGTAAGGTAATTATATTATAATTTATTAAATAATGTTTTAGTTTTTATAATACCTTAAACTATACAGTTAATATTATTTATATTTATATATGTTGGGAAAGAAATAATAAAAGTTTATAGAATTGTATATTCTATAGTTTTTAATTATTTACTAAATTATTTCTTTCGTATTTTAATTATATATTTATAATATTATATTCATATATAAAATAAAACCTTTTAAAATATAACTATAGTATACATTTATCTACATATATTACAATTGTAAACGAGAATTTAATAATAATAACATATATGTTTAAACTATAGATCACAATAACGATAACAACATAAAAGTTTAAAGTGTAGTGAAATAATTCAATAAAATTACAATAATATATATATCACTATATCTATGATTACACATTATATAATAAGATAAATATATATAAGTAAATAATAAAAATGATAAAAATAAACTCATGATTATGATCTATTCTTAGAAGGTTTGTCAATTGATATCGTGTCTTTATTGGAGTTCTGATAGTATATATTAAATATTAACTACCCATTAATTTCACTTAAACTTAATATATCATCTAAACTTAATCTACATCCCACTAATATTTTTAAATGGAATATATCTGCCTCTTATTTATGGAACAAACTATCATATACACTAGTTTATAGCGTAGCTACACTCTACTCAAACCATTAACTCATTTAAAACTCTTAAAAACTCTTTTAACCTATCCCTATTATAATATATATTATATCTATTATCTATCTCTACCATAATCTCTATTAAAAATATCTATTTACCACTGCATTTCCCTGATTACTATTGGTATCACTAATTTGATCACTATTTAACAAATTTATTAATGTTGAGTAATTTCTGTATTCCTATTGTTCGTTATTATTAAATATTTTATTTTCGTTTATGTTCCGTTATATTATTTTTTGTTTTTACTATAGATGCTTAATTGATCTAGCACAAGAGTCTTTAAAATAAATTAAATTAAATTAAATATAATATAATATAGTTTTCATAACAATAAGTATTATTTAATAATAGTTATTTGATAAATTTACATAGTTAATGTAAATTGTGCAACACTAATTATTAATATAAATATATATATATGTATATATATATATTAAATAAAGTATATAAATAACTCTCTATTATGTTGTGTCCTTGGAGCATGTGTTTTTGGAGCATATGTCCTTGGAGCATATGTTCTTGTAGCATATGTCCTTGGAGCAAATGTCCTTGGAGTACGTGTCCTTGGACCATATGTCATTGGAGCACGTGTTCTTGGAGCATATGTCCATGGAGCATATATCCTTGGAGCACGTGTCCTTGGAGCATATGTCCTTGGAGCACGTGTTCTTGGAGCATGTGTTGTTGGACCATGTGTCCTCTGAGCACGTGTTCTTGGAGCATATGTCCTTGGAGCAAATGTCCTTGGAGCACGTGTTATTGGAACAAATGTTATTGGAGCACGTGTTCTTGGAGCATATGTCCATGGATAAAATGTCCTTGGAGCACGTGTCCTTGGAGCATATGTCCTTGGAGAACGTGTTCTTGGAGCATGTGTTGTTGGACCATATGTCCTTGGAGCATATGTTCTTGTAGCATATGTCCTTGGAGCAAATGTCCTTGGAGTACGTGTCGCTGGACCATATGTCATTGGAGCACGTGTTCTTGGAGCATATGTCCATGGATAAAATGTCCTTGGAGCACGTGTCCTTGGAGCATATGTCCTTGGAGAACGTGTTCTTGGAGCATTTGTACTTGGACGATGTGTCGGTCCTTGTCGATCTCTATCGTCCGGTCTCCATCCACGTTTAACACCTAGGGACAACGCAAATAGTTATTATGGATTTCGAATATTTGTCTAACAAAACTGAATGTAATGATTATAGTATAGAGGCGTAATATATATATATATATTTAATAGACTTATATTATATTATATAAATTTCTAAATATTTATAATACTAAATAAACTTATATAAAATTATATTTTTTTATAAAACATACATAAAGTATACATATGAATATCACTGAAAATAAAATTATTAACTAATTTGTAAAATAAATTGTAAAACTAATTAAATTATTTAAAATGATTAAGTATATATATAAATAATAATAATAATAATAATATTATAAATTAGGTTATGAATAATCTTGACACTTATTTAGTAGTTGATCTGTCATACTTTCCTACAGAACAATTATGTTGAAAAACATATAGTTAAAGTAAAATTAATAAATATAATAAATTAAATAAAATGTTAGTATTTTAAGTTAGTAAAACAAATTTAAATTATAAATAATCATAAGTGTAAAAAATATAAATAGATTTTTATTATTTAGTTTTCTATTAGAATAATATATTTATAAAAAAATCATATATTTTAATATTATTAAATTTATATCAAGAGTAATCAACATTAATTGAAAATATGAGTGTATATGGTGTATGATACGTTAATATATGTATTCTAATATATTACTTTTTATAACGATAATATTTTATTATAAATAGTCTTTAAATATATATAAAACATTAAAATAAACTTCTTATAATGTCATTTCAACTTCTTCATCATTTAATAAATACAATTTAAGGTAAGATAATTTAACCTATTTGAACGTATTTTTAATACGGATTTCATCATCATCATCATCATCATAAATAAAATAAAATACGTAAAGTAACTAAAATAAAATAAAATATATAGTTATAACTATTTATAAACATAACAATATAAATAAAATTAATACACAAAATAAACGAATACGTAACAACAAACATGTAAAAAAAACATGTACCAAATTATAAGTAAATTGAATATATATTTTATATATATTTTCAATTAGTCATCAATTACATTTTTCTTTTTAATTTATATATTTTATTAAAAGAATTAAATATATGTGTTGTTGTTATTTATTTTATTTTATTACATTGATATAAAGAGAGAAAATTAGTTTAGTAATTTTATATTAAGAAAACAAAATTAAATTAAAATTAAAAAGTAAGAAGTAAATCAATATGTCAAGAGTGCATTTTTTTGAAATTGTATACTATGTCATATGGATCCATTCTGCAGGAAATATCAGCTTGACTATATCCTAATGAGAAGAAAATTGAGAAAGAGCATCATAAATGTGGAAGCATATAGCAATTTTTCTAGCATTAGTTCAGATCATCGAATCGTATCATCTAAAGTAAGACTATAGTTATAAACTTATAAGTTTGCGAGCGAATAGGAAGATATTACCAAGAAAACTCCGTTATAACTAGCCTTTGTTTAAATCTGATATGTACCTTCAGAAGAAATACGCAATGAAATAACAAATCGAGTTATCTTACAAGTCGATGAAGATATTTCAGATACATATAAACGATTCATAGATATAAATACTTAAGTTACAAGATAAATAGTTCCACTTTTAATTAAAACAAATAAAATGTGTCCATCCACTGATAATACTTTTTCTAGAGCTAGCGAAGACACTCGTATAGCAAATAGAATGTATGAAGACAATCCAAATGATACTAATCAACATAACAATACTGAATCGCGCAATAAACTATATACAGCATATACACATATTGCAGTTGATACCCTAGAAGAAAATATCAAAAAAATTGAGAACGCTGATCTCAATAGAAAGTACCTATTAAGCTGGGAATTAATAAATGAAATCATAGTTAGAAAAACAACTCAAAAAAGAATGATATAAGGAAATAACTAAAAAAGTCTACAAACTTGGTACAAACACTTTCAAGATTTATTAGGCAAACCACCAAATATTTAAGATGAAAATGAAACGATAATACATGTTATACAAAAAAGATAAAGCGTGGAGCTTTTGAAATATATGATTACAAGTCGGCAAAAGAGGTAATCAAAGAAGGTAAAAGCTGCATTGTTGATGAAATATAGCTAGAATTCTTAAGTATTAAAACGATGTAATATAGATTACATTATCATATACTTCTGTAATAAACCACTATTAGATAAAATGAAGCCAAAATAATGGTAAATTTTGAATATAATTCCAATACATAAGAAAGGAGATCTTAGTCTAGGTATCAGAACCATAACCAGTCAAATATTAGCACTTAGACAATTGATTGAGGGAGTCAAAGATAAGAAGCTAGAAGCAATCCTGATATTCATCGAATTCAAGAAAGACTTTGATACTATACATAGAGGGAAAATACTGGCGATACTGAACGATTATGGGATAGCGGATGAGTTGGTTAAGGCTATTAGCATAATGTATGAAGATTATACTACTAAGGTATTACAACTGATGGACAAATAGAATCTTTGAATATTCTTGCTGGTGTCTTACAAGGAGATACGTAATGTCCATACCTTTTTATAATAGTTATGGATTATGTTATGATAACAGCTTTACAAGGAAGAGAAGATAAAATAGGTTTCCAACTATTTAAAAGAAAAAGCAGAAGAGTACCACCTATCATTGTTACAGATATGGACTTCGCAGATGATATTGCATTAGTAAGTGAAGTTATCAAAGAATCCTGTAGATATGGTCGATAAATCAGCAACGCGAGTAGGACTAAGCATGAATACAGGAAAATTAAATACATGAGCTACAATACCAATTAACAGTTTGAAATCAAAGCTATAGATGGTTCACATCTGAAAAGGGTTGAAGACTTCAAGTACCCATGGGCATGGATATACATCAGTGCAAAAGATTTAAAAATCAGAAAAGCGCTTTCAGGAGAACGTGTCATCAAATGAGGAATATCTGGAAGTCAACTCTTAGTAGGAAACTGAAACACAGACTCATGCACACCATAGTTGAATCGGTTCTGCTGTACAGATGTGAGACTTGGACCTTCACAAAAATACTACTTAAACAACTTGATGGCACATACATTCGAATTCTATGAATTATATTAAACATTGGTCTCAGAAAGTTACTAACTAAGTACTGTATGGGGCTATAGAAAAATATCTACAAACATAAGACGTCGATTCTTAAAGTTTGCTGGATATTGCCTACGTAGAGATGATGAAGTTGTTTCTGATATAGTTCTTTGGGAACCTACTCATGGAACTAAAAGACAGGGAAGGCCACCAGAAAGTTACATCAGGAATCTCGAGCGCGAAACTGGTATACCGGCGAGCGAGATGAAAGTAGCTATGAATAACCGTGATATTTGGAGAACTTTTACTATCCGGGAAACAACAATCCAGAAATAAGCAAGTAAGTGAGTAAGCATATTATGTCCAAAAAAATCAAAAGTAAAAATAAATGTAAATAATAAAAATAAAATAAAAATAATATAAAAAGTATAATAGATATCTGAAATATGAACAAAATAATAAATGAAAGTACCTAATAGTACTAATATTTTTATAAAAATAATAATTTTAATTTTTTTTTAAAGTTATTAATATAAGTATCTCAGATATTTCAATTTTTTAATGAAACTTGAATCATTTTTTAATTTGATACATAATGTATATTAATACACAATTAAATGTTTAATTATTTAATTATTCAATGAAATCACAGTATTCTAAACCTATATGATTTATAGAAAATTCAAAAAAAAAATAAGATCTTAAAATTGCAAAAAGTATGCTGAGGCATATACATTATCGGCCACTACTCCGTTCTCTCCCATATCTATGATAATATTTAGATATTTATGCTAAAACTAAGTAACTTTTGAAATTGAAATAGAATAAATATATGTTTTATTAATTACGTAGATAACAAGCAAATATATTAATAATGACTACTTTTCTTAGAATTGAGTTAGTATTTTTAAGTATGTTTACGGGAATATGTTTATAATGCATATGTGTGTACTTAATTGTTTTATTGATGTATACCCGTCTTCAATCTATTAGCATAATTTAAATATAGGTATATATTATATGATTATATATATATATATATATAATTAAGAACCATACATATCCTGAAGTACTCTTATATCATTTCGGCTGAAGTGATTTTCAGGTTGTTTTAGGTCATGAAAAGCAAACATTACATCACCACTTTGTCTAGTAATCATTGTAAAGTTATGTCATATTGTGTTACATAATATTTATATTACATATATCATACTGTATTTATATATTTATATGATATATATATATATATATATATATATAATATTTAGTATATTATACAGCTCTATGTGGGCATATAGCTATAATAATATATGTATCATATGCAATATAATTATATAAAGTTACATACACATAATATGATGTGATTTAAGTAATACCATTACAGTTTTAAAGTAAACAATACTATTAATTATATTATATTATATATTACATAACAAGGGATACTATATATATATATGTATATGTAGTGCGAATACCACTTTAATATATTATTTATTTATACTAAATTACTATTATTAAATAAATATTATTTAATTACTATTATTAGTAGTGATCTAAAAATTCAAATCTTTGCTTGGCTTCGAAGACTTTCAAATCACTAAAAAAATGTTTGGAGACATCAAATCTCTACCAAGTCATGGCTTCGAAGACTTTCAAAGCACTAACAACATATTTGGAGACATCAAATCTCTACCAAATCATGGCTTCGAAGACTTTCAAATTATAAAACAATGTTTGTCATATAAATTATTGAATTTATTGATAGTAAAAACTTCCCATCATCTAATATACAGTTGATCCCCTTTACTTCTACAAACAAAGTCTAATGTGAGAGCACAGTAAAGCTAAACAAATTCCATTGAAGATTTCCTACATACCTACCTACTATAGCTACATATCTACATGAATACCTACTTACCCACCTATATACCTACCTACTTACCAACCTAAGTATATGCATGACTACCTACCCAGCCACCTACATGCCCATATACATACCCTACCCAACAACCCGCCTACCTATCTATCTACCTACTCACATATCTACCTATCCATCCACCCACCTAACTACCCACCCATACATATACCTACCTGACTACCTACCCATCCACCTACTTGCCTATATGCATACACTACCCTATCCACCCACCTACCTAACTACCCACCCATATATCTATTTACCTTCATGACTACCTACCAACCTACTTGCCTATATAACTACCCTATCACCCACCTACCTACCTCCTATCTACCCACCCATCCATATGCCTACTTACATACATACCTGCCTGACTACCCACCTATCTACCTACAACCTACCTAACTATACTACCCATCTACATACCTACCTCTTTCACAATATATATATACATATATATATATGTAGGTCCTACATACCTGACTGCCTACCTACCTCCCCACCTGTATACCTGCCTACATATTTGCCTGCCTATCATTCTAGCATACCTATCTAACTAAATAAACACCTACCTACATACCCACCCACCCACCTACCTACATACATGCATATATACACACATATATAATATACAAACACTAAAATAGTTAATAAGTGTACCTATTTCTCTACATAGAGTTATATATTGAGAGTCTATCATACACTGTATGCCATCCAATGTATCATATAAAATCGAATCATGAGTATTATATAATAATAACTTAGGATACTCAATTAACTAATTACGCCCTTCTCTATTATCTATTAATACATGTTTGTTCACTAATTTAAATCACTACATCTAGCTTAATAATAATCTGTAACTCCGAATCGTATAAAAAATCGTATAAATTCTCCTTTTTTTTCGAGTTTATTCCAAATTATAGTACTAATCGAACTTATTAAATATATTCCTATTATATATACAAATAAATAATGACTTATATAAATTATAAGTACATAAATTACATATAATGTAGCTACAATACTATGATAAATAGTGAATTTAATCCATACAAATGTTTGAAAATAGGTGTGACTCGAATTGACTCGAAAATTGGATTTAAGATTTGAAATAATAATTTATATAAATGTTTGAAAATGATGTGACTCGAATTAACTCGATTTGACTCGATTTGAAACTCGATTTGAAAGATTTTAAAATTTATATCCCTAATTATTAGTAATAATTTTAATATAAATAATATATATTGTAATTATATACAATTAATAAATTTAAAGTATTAATTCAAAAAATAATTAAATAGTACAATTTCTTTAAAAATCTTAAAAATGAAACACAAAAAACACACACATTCTGCAATTGTTTAATATAACACAAGGAGTATGTTAATAATATATATATATATATATATATATATATATATATATATATAACTTCCTGTGTGGCTCAGTGGCTAAGGCGTCAGACACACAAGCAGTAGGACACGGGTTCGAGCCTCGTCCGGGCCATTAATTAATTTTATAAAATGGGTCTTAAAATATTATTTAGAAGTGATCTTATATAATTATGTATAAATAAATGATCGGCTTTCATGAAAACCATGGATGCCTTAACATGGGAATCGAAGGGACATTAGAGCCATATATGGTTATAAGTGAAAACTTCATATAAGTTCCTGGATGGGATGAAAGGACTCCACCAAATAAAAAATAACAATAACAAATAACAATAACAATATATATATATATATATATATATATATATATATTTATATATATATATATATAAAATATGATCTTAGCCTATATATAAATCAATAAGTGTAATATATATATATAAATATATATTTATATATATCAAGTTACAAACTTGATTGCATTACTAGCATACATGTATTGCTTTGTCATTTTTCATGTAGAGATATAGCTTATAAATTACTAACAAACGAAAAGTATATAACTTATTCACATAGTAATAAATAACGTTATAGATGCCTATACAAAGTATAATTATAAAAACAAGTTGGTCTAATAAATTAACACCACAATATGTTATTTAGTTTTTTATATCATAATTTTTTAAAATTAAATGTAATATATGTATAAATAATAACAAGGATAATATACCACTAATTCACCTTGTTTAAATAATTCATTATAATCATCTACTATTATTCATAATGGTAATATTAATAATTTACTAAAGAGCACATCAAATAAAAAAATATGTTACTATTAATAATTATTGAAATAAATGATAATAGTGTTGTTAAAAAACATACGCTGATGTAACCTCTAATATATTTTATAATACCCATTAAAGGTTAGTGAATACTATTAAAAATAATATAAATATTGATACAAATAATTAAATAACCATACACAGTATCAATATTCCATTATATATGTACATAACTATAACATAACATATTTTATAGCGCCAATGTATATAGTGAACATACATATTAACTAACTTTGAATGATCCATACCAAGAGTATGTCCAATTTCGTGTATAATAACTTTGCTAAATTGTGCCATATCTCTATTTTGTGGTTCATTTTTTCTGTCATCATTAAAGTGCATATCACCCGGATTACCTTGGTGGTTCCGGGGTTGCGGATCATAAGCGTGCCCTAAACCGCCAACTAAAGTGGATAATAATGTAAGGTAGTAAAGTCAGTTCATAATATTATTTACGATATATTTAATTATATTTCAGATTCATAGTTCAAGGTAAATAATTAAAGATTTAAAGAAAAGAAAACCTATAATGAAAAGAAAAATTATAAAGACTATAATTATTAGTTAAATAAAATCAAAACTCAAATGAGAAAATAAAATAACTTCAGCAGAGGATACATTCTATAGTGATAACAACAGAAAATATAAAATAGTATTTTGAAGTTCTTACAATTATATAACTATAATTCAGTTATCATTATTATTATAAACTACAATTAATGAAATATGTTGTTATTATACACATCGAATACTGATATATTTAGAATATCATTGTTGCATAGGTTGCATTGTTGCATACATTAACCATCCAATATAGATTCCGTATATATGTAATACTAATATATTTGATATTTTACTATAATATTATAAGCATGTTCTGATTGTAGAACTGAATTATGGTATTCTGATAATGGTTTGGGTTTTTTTGGATTACCGTTGATGAAAGTTGTAAAACTGGTAATAATTAAGGTAATAACCTGGTAATATTTAAGGATGTCAGTGTTAGATGTCAGTATTTCCTGGGGGTATATACTATTTTTCACATATATTAAACTCCGTACAATATACACAGTGCGTTATCTATAAATAATACAAAAATGGCCAATATTGGCTATCATAATGTATTGGCTACATTGTGTATACCTTTATCTAAACAATACTAACTTGGCCAGTGATGTGCTGTGCATCGACCATCATTATCACCTTTGCCGACGAATTGTATGTCCGTGATGAATTTGTCGCCGTTAACTTCTCGAAACTTTAAATTAATGTATCTCTCTAATTTATCGTAGGCATTACGAAAAAGACGTCTTATGTCGTTATGTCTATAATGTTTCGACTTCTTCGTAAACCTAGGCGAGTTATACGTAATACACGTATTATTACGTAAGAAATATGTTATTACGTAATCACTACTCGCATAAGCAAACTATATCATATAGTCATATTATAGTATACAATAATATGTTATACACAACTAGGTATTATTTCCTACATATAGTATACAACCACATATTAAAACTAAATATTACGTACGAACTGTTAGTACTCGCAGTATCGTACATAAGTTACTGACTATCGGTGTTAGTGTACTTCGAACACAACTATACATATGGCATCGTAATAATAATACAATAGTCACGTGACAGGTGTATATCACGTGATATGTGTATCACGTGACATGTGAGTGTTTACACTTTATTATACTGCGTACCTCTTTAGTGAAATTAATAACTTGTTTAGGAGGACGTTGAAGTAGAAACGTATTGGTGGAGCGTGCAATGGTAGTTGTTGGTAATTTAAGTTTGAGTAGGGATTGTAGGTAGTCAGAAGAGTCATAGTGGATTGCTTTATGAGCCAGTAGTAGAGTTTTATATATATAATTCTATGGCGTACAGGTAGCCAGTGGGGTTAGCTAGGAATGGAGATATATGGGAGTATTCAGTATAGTCACCTATTTGGTATGTTGATATAATAATAATATTATCAGAATTTAGGCATGACCATGGTAAACGTTTATACATGTATCTATAGCATGTTGAAGAATTTGGAGTTTAGTAATAACGATGAGGGGTTTTGTAAAGGATAACATTGCAGTAGGTGAATAGAGGTAGGATGTAGGCAGAAGCTATAATAGCGGTGGATATTGATATTGAATGACGAATAAGGCGTAATGAATGTAGTTGATAGTTTAATAGTTTTGTTATGTGTATTGTCAAATATAATACCAATATTTTTGAGATGCATTGAATACATGATGAGCTGTCCATTAATGTTGATTGGATGGGGAGTTGGTAAAGTTTTACTTCGGAGTAGAAGGTGATGGAAGATAGCCTCGTTTTTAATTGGATTAAAGATGAGGGAGTTTATTGTGAGCCAGTAATAGTAGAGGAAAGGATGTCAGGTGAAAATTTATATTTTCTGTACAGTTTACATAAATATGGATATCGTCCGTATATGTATAGAAACTAACTGTCGAATTAGAGATAAGGTGAATGTATATTATGTAAATATTTAATAGAATTGGATCAAGGAGCGACCATTGGAGAATACATCGTGTTACAAGACAGGGAGATGATCGGGTTGAGTGAACTAAAACTGAGCAAGTTCGGGTGGTTATGAATGATGATAGCCATTTGTGTTCAGAAACAGTGATACCTATAGACAGTGTATGATAATCGAGTGGGTAGTGTCGAATGCGGAGGGATCAGATAGTACGAGTATTATGTAATTTGTATTGTCAAGCTTAGTAATAATATCGCTGGATATCTTCGCTGGTGCGGTTTCTGTTGATTTGTAAGGAATATATGTGCTGTAAGATGTGAAGGAAATGTTGTGTAAAATAAATAAGAAGTTAAAACTATAGTTATTTCGCGACAATTCGTTCCAGAGTTTTGGAAAATATCGACAGATTGGTATATAAATATCGAAAATATCGATTTGATTTTGGGCGATAATTGTAGAGTCTCTGAGGGCCAATGTTTGGTTTCTTAAGGAGGGGTGTAATGAGTGCATTTTAATGGATGTTGGAAGAGAATGAATGATAGTGGTGTGGGGTAGTTAGAGGGATAAAAGGGTAAAAAATAATGTGATTATCAGTAATACAAGGGCCAACAGAGTGAGAACAAATCAAGTTAGATGACTTATGGGAAATGAGGAGATCGATGGCATTATAATGGTATACCATGTTTGTGTATGTGGTAAGTATTATGAAGTTTAAGATTGTAGGATGACAGTATATTGAGTAGAGATTAGGAATCATTAGTTGATAAGTTAGTGGCAATGTTAAAATTACCTATAATGATATTATATTCAGCCATTAGATGGGTAAATGAATAAAACATAGACATAAATGAATCGAGGAAGAGGAGGATCGGTAAAATAATGATATATACAATTATTGTAGTGTGGGGTACTAATGGAATAGGTAAACGCATCAGAGTTATCATGATTATGGTCATGTAGAGGAAATACATTAAGGGAGGATTTATAGATAATTCCAATACCTCAATAATGATGGGTATTACAAAATATATATATAAAATTGAGAAAAAAGAGTAAGGACCAGTGTTCAGAGATGATATAATAGATATGTGATCAGGCGTAATACATGTTTCAGCGATGAATATAAGATTAAGGTCATGTTCTTTAGCAAGTGCATGGATAAGAGGGATCTTGTTACAGATGGAGAAGGTCCAAGTATTCAATACTCGTGTTTAACTTGGATTTATCTCGAGTTTAAACTCGTGTTTAGCCTGCTAATTTGGTAAAACTATTAACACCAGCTATATCTAAGTTTAACTCGAGATTAATCCCAGATAAATCCAAGTTAAATCCAAGTTCACTCGAGTTAAATCCCAGTTAAATCCAAGTTTAATTCTGGTTAAATCCCAGTTAAATCCAAGTTTAAATCGAGATTAATCCAAGTTAACTCGAGTTAAATCCCAGTTTAAAAATAATTTAAATTATTCACATTGATATTTATATTATATCAATATATTATTTATACCTATTAATATATTATACTTGCTAATTGTACTATATTGTTATCTATATATCTATATATTATGGCTAGATAAGTAATTTAAATATTGATTTTATATCAGTTTTATGTTGGCGAAACTATAGATTTATAATATTAAACTTATATGTTACATCATATATGACATGTCCCCTATAGCCAATATTCCAATATTTATATGATCTTAATTATTTTATAAGTATTTATAAATATATTGTATTTTATATATATTAATTTAGATTCAATAGATTTAATAAAATAATATTAAATAATTGGTAATATTTATAGATAAATATTGTGTACTAAAAAAATGGATTAAACTGTGATATAATGATCCAAGTCACAACTAGTTAAATATTGATCAGCTAGATCCAAGTTGATCTCAGTTTAAAAAAATAACTTGTATTAAACTGGGATATAATGATCCAAGTTGCACCTAGTTAAATATGGATCAGCTAAATCAGTTGATCTTAGTTTAAAAAAATAACTTGGATCAAACTGTTATATAATGATCCAATTTGCAATAATTAAATATTGATCAGATAGATCCAAGTTGATCTCAGTTTAATAAAATAACTTGTATTAAACTGGGATATAATTATCCAAGTTTCAACTAGTTAACTATGGATAAGATAAATCCAAGTTTACACAACCTAGATCCAAGTTTGGACCAGATTTCTCCAGTTTCCCAGTTTTATATAAGTTAATCACGAGTATTGAATACTGGGGTGTTTAATAATGCATATTTAATTAGGTATTTATCGTTATGAGGAAGATGGGGATATTGTAGTTAAAGGTGTAGATTGGGATTACAATGTGTGAAGGGTAAGGTTTATTGAAGTAGTTTTGCAAGGCATATATGTATATATGTGGACTTTTGGAATTGATTGTTATTGTGATAGGGGTGTGGAAGGATTCACAATTGGTGAAGGACACGGAGTAGGAGTTGGTGATGGGGTAGTTTATATGGAGTGAGTACTAGTATTATATATATATATATATATATATATATATCTTCATTACAGTTATAATATACAGGTAATAAGTCATTAAGTTGAGTATGATTAGTATAGTCTGTATGTTTGGATGATTTATCGGATTATTAGATGCTACTTGTAGAATATTAATGCATGTGCGATTGTTGAAGAGTTTGCTCCAATGCTTAATAACATAAAGGGGTGGGATTAAGGGAGATATTTTCCAATTAACTTGTTGTTGTGGTAGTGACGTAATTCATTATGATGTGACTTTTACACTAATGGGATAATATATAATGCTATTTAATAACTGGTATTAATAAATAATGTGACCATACATGTATAATTTATGTTTACATTTATCTATAGATATATAAGTAATATATAAGTAATAAATCATACCGAGTCGAGTAACCTTATAAATATAATATATCATTCTTAAAAAATAATACAACATGATTTACTAATTATAATAGCTTATATAATATAATAACCAGATGTTATAAATATAATAATTAGAAAACTTCTCAAATATACTTCTTAGCATTAGCTATACAAAAAGTCTATATTTTTTTATATATATATATATACATGTAATGAAGATACGTTAAATAAAATATACTATAAATAAACTATATATATTTATATATGCATATAATTATACTTTGATATTTTATTATTTATATGATCCAGATATTCCGGAAATACTACTCACAAATAAAATATAGAATTATTAAATACTAATACTTAATAATTAATAATTATAAATTATAAATTATAAATGATCATAAATGTAGTCTCTATGTGCATAATATATATATATATATATATATATACTTGTATGTTATTTCATCCACTTTCCATTTATGAAAAGATTCTACTTGTTGTGGACCATTTCTATTCATTACAGGTCTCATTACATCACGGTTTGCGCATCTCGGTTTAGTCATTAATGTCTTTGTTGCGGCATCAAACTTACCGGTTTTCTGTAAATATATTATTTTATATTATAAGTAATTATACCTATTATTGTATATTATATTAATTTTAAATAAACTTTAAATATATTTTGCAAATTCTAGGTACAATTTTTATTAATATTAAAATACGTTGATATATTTTCATGTGACAATGCTCCAATAAATATATACAAACATATATCTGACAACAATTACAATAAAATATATACTAAATATAATAAAATATATCTATTAATATATATATTTGTAAATATAATATTTGTTAAAACAAATGTATAATAATGATGATGATAATATTATGATGATAATGATAATGATGATGACGATGATGATGAAATTAACTAGTAATAGGTGCAATATCAAAGCGATATATAATGCATAAATATGATCATAAAATACATAATAATAATAAATAACATATCGAAAAATAATAAATAAAGAGGAAAGTTCGGAAAAGATAATAAATAAAGCATAATAGTCAACTTGACGGATTGTATCTGAGATATCCATGATGGCGGGCAGAGAAAGTGTATTACACATACAACTTACCTTACAAATATCTATTTTAGACATTATTGAAAACTTTCAAGATAGATTTATACATAGAGAAAAACAGAGTCTAAAAGACGGAGAATTGATTAGAATTAATACGGGTAAAATAAATTATATATTATTAATGATACTACAATTAATATAAAACTAATATAATTAACCAACTATAAAATGAAACTATTGGATTTTCAAAAATGTTATTGGAATCTCGATGTATATAAAGCTTTTTTATATATATACACATATATATTAAATGCGAATTATTCATACTAATATAATTATAGTTTATATCATATATATATATATATATATATACAATAAGGTTGATAATAACCGGAATATCTCCGTATTCTTGCATGTTAAGTAAAGCTTTAACCAAAGCTTCATTTGATCTAACTTGATTCCCGGTTGTCTTCTCCAGATATCCAAATCTCTCAAGATAATCCTGTACAGTGATTTATATATATATATATATAAAGTATATGCGTAAAATGTTAATATTATTATATGATTTAATATAATTAGAAATATGTATACGTTACGATAATTATAAATAATATTTATAAATACTAATAGCTATCGATAATATATTAGATGATTCGAAATATATGCACTTAACTATTATGATGTGTGTATTATATATATATAGTGAGTTTATATTACAGTACTGTTAGGGAATACATATTGGAATAGAGGAGAAAATAAGCTGACACCTGACAGTGTCAGTATCACTTCTATATTTGAATCATTCAATTGAAATGTAATATTTGTTAATTTCTCTTGTAATACATTTTAGAATATTTTAATGTCGTGAGAATCATAGAGATATTTTTATAATCTGAATAATAATATCTATTATGTTAATACAATTTATGCATGTGCATATGTACGTTTATGTATATATGTATATGTACGTATTTGTGTATGTGTATATACGTTTACACATACTACAATATGAGTATCTCTATATATCCTATACGATGCAGTCAGTTTACTGAATATCATATATAATATCTTGGTTATGGTTATTAGTACTTGTTAGTGAATGTTTATATGTTAATATTTAATGAAGTATACTTTAATTCTTATACACGAAATATATATATATATAATGCATATTCAATGAAATCAACAGACACACTATCAACGACACATGATGTAAAGGGTATAGATATATATATATATATATCTTATAAGAACACTTTGTATCCATTGTTCTAAACATATGTTTAGGTAGACATCACTTAGTACACGTATAGAGTGTGGATAATACGTTAGTGTCAGGTGGTTCACTGTGTGTGAGATATGGCAGTATTGATCTCGTAACACGTTAATAATGTAGAAATACCTTACAATAGGTGATGAAATGTAGATGTATTAATGCAATATAGTAACTCTATAAATAAAAGTACTATATGCATACTAGGATAGTAGATGTGCTATGAGACACTTCAGTTCCAGATCACATACATAAACTAATTATATATTACCGAGATGTCATGTATCTACTGTATCAAATATGACTATTTAATCATTTAAATATATGTATGTGCATGAGTGTATGAGTGTGTGTGTGTTTGTAGATTACATTCGGTAACCAACGACGCGATGAATGCCGGATATAACAATATAGCTTTATAATAATACATATTTATAAATTTAATACGTACCCAGTATTCAATACTTGTGTTGAACACGTCTTTAACTCAAGACTCGACTCGTCTCAAACTCAAATTTTAGGCTATAGACATTATAATACTTAATATTACTTGTCTTACACGTACTATAGTATACTGTACCCATATACGGAATCTCTTTAAATGTTATTTCTATGTAGTACGGGGATACATTTTGGTAACAAGATATCACTGGCTACACAGATGCAAGTATATATATATATATATATATATATATATATATATATATATATATATATGAGAGTTAATTAAAGTATATACAAACAATTTCATCAACAGTTTCTGATTCAGTAGCGATTATTATATTCACAAACAATAAACATAATAAAATATATTGTATAATAAACATCATGATGCCGATATTTCCAAAGTATATAATGAAAAATACTTATTATTCAATAATTTCCACGAATCCTTATAAATATTACTTATTTTATTATTATATTAAAATATTGCATTTATTAATTACGAATTAAATCGTTAACAAATATTTATTTGTAAACATTAACATTTATAATTAAAACATCTAGTTCTCTACAATTTTAAAAACATGAATACATTTAAATTTTCTAATAAATAAACAAATGTTGTTGTTTAAATGAATATATATAAGGTTATCCCTTTGCATCCGAGGATTTTATAATTCATGTCGCCCAGTTCCGAGGTTTTATGTTTTGTGTTTTAAATATGTATGCATGTTTTTAATAGATGAAAAAATAGATATAAATATAAAAAATGTTCTATTAAAAGTTATAATTTTAAATAGGGGAAAGGTGGATAGTAGTGACAGGTGTATAGTAATAACACCCCACGTATCTCAAAAACTACAAGTCCAATTAAATTTATTTATATACGAAAGTTGTGGGTATTCACAAGCTTTATTGACATACTTATTTTTTATTTCCTTAATTTTCAATATAAATAAATTTAATCAATTAATCGATTTTGTGAATATATTCTTAAGAAATTACTAATAAGTTTTTATAAAAGTATTTTTATTTTTAATTCCTTGATATTTAATGGAAAACAGAAAATTAAAGTCTTATACTAAAGATGAATTTAATATCTACAAGAAAATATAATTCATATTAATTTATGATTATTGGAAATATTTCTACGATCAATTATGATCAACATGTCATGACTACCCTCGGGGTGTCATTACTACCCGCATTGGAGTATAGTAATGACACCCTCGTTATCTCAAGTGTTAACGATTATATTAAAAAATGTTAATAGCAATTATTTAGCTAATATTAATTTATATACAATATAAAAAAATGTTATATAGAGGATCAATAGTTTAAGAGTTATTGCAATATATTCAAAACTGTCACTACTATCCACTTTTCCCCTATCATCTCAATTCACATTATGGTCATAGATATTTCTCAGCTGCAGCCTCAAAAATGTGGGATTAACTAACTAACATGCTGAAAACAACTTAATTTAAAATAATCCAAAAAACGTATATGTTAAAAGCTGCTTACAATCTGTAATATTAATTACTTACGGCTGAGTAGTAGTTATATCTACTAAAAGAAGTGGTGAAACTCGAAGTTAAATGTTAAATAGAATATATATATATATATATATATATATATATATATATATATTTGAACCATAAATATAACTATTTAGTAGACACATCATTTTAAATGAAATATATAGTATTATTATATATATGTGTATACGGTGTTGATACCTTTCGATGTTATAATACTTATATATCATATGTATTAAATACAAAAATAAAATTCTATATCCATAATAAATATATGAGTTTAAACAATTTATTTATTTATTATTATATGTTTAAAAATAAATTATCATGAGCGTAATTTTTATTTATTATTAATTATAGTTATTAATTATAGTTATTCACGTATTATATAATATCCGTATTTTGTGTATTGTTCCTGTAATAAATGAATGAATTATTTACGTTTCTTTTTGTACTGTGTATGGGTAAAAATATACGTTCCACTAGGTGTTTATTTATGGGTAAAATTATATGTTCCAATATTGATTTTTTATATATAAAAGGAAACCGTGTATTTGCTCACAAACTACCTATAATTTTAACACCTACTGGAACATATTATTTTACCTATAATGTTACGTTTCGGCAACTAGTTTCTGGATTCTTGGGTCAGTATAGCTAATATATAAATATATTAGATATAATGTAATAACTCTAATAAAATTACTTATTGTCATACATAAAATATATAATGATTATGTATAAGTTTATTAAGATAAAACAAGCTTTTCGCTACGGGGGCGTCGTATGGAATTACGTTACATTACGTTATAATGTACGTGTATTCAATATATTGACGTTAACTACGTGTAAAAAAACAATATAACATCATATCTTCCACGGTCAACCTTAATAGGAGATAACAGCCAGTAGGGTGGCAGAGTCTTCCATAACTAGTAGTTACAGCGGTTCCTGTATATGTTTTGTTAATTAAGGGGAATATGGGTAAGCATGTTGTACTATCGGTTGTTGAGGTGATGGATCAGTTAGGGGCACGGGTTAGATTAGAGGGGTGGAAGATACTTATGGAATTTAGAACGGACAGGATAGAGTTGTTATGGGTCATACGAGTGTATAGGTATGCCTATAAGGTACCCTATAGGGCGCCGTGTATACGGTGATATGTTTGCATAATATTTCTTTCGGACAGACCCGCGACGTCATAAGCATAATTTGTCTGCCTCATTCTGATGAGGAGTACCTTTTCCCATATTTCGTTGTTCGCGTTCTTTAGGCAAAAGACGTGTCTTGCTGTAAATAGTACGGGTTTGAATTTCCTTCTTCTGTTTTTGTGAGTGAGTTTCTGATTGTTGGGATATGATCAGTTAAACATGAGATGCATATGTACTTGGTATTTCTTATTAATAGAGTACCGAGGACCGTTGTATGTGCAGAGTTTTAACGAGATACCGAATTTGCAAAAGTTTTCTTTAATCTGGATATGATACTTTCGCTTGAACAGTTTGAAGATAGTTTATAGATTTTTTAAAAATTGATCGGATGTTAGCAGATATTTATTTCCTTCAAAGTATAATAGGTCTAAGATAATGCACTGCTATGGGCACAGCGGCCTTTCTCGTTATGTAGCAGGGAGTCTCCATGGGTTTTGTACGTATAAATTACGTTCATTGATTAAAATAGATTTTATTTATAAAATTGATTGGATTTATAATTCATTTGTACCTTGTACTATTCAATTTGAGGAATGGAATACCTCATTTAAAAAATTGTTCTATGTTCAATGCACGGTCACTGAACGTTGATCAGTTCATAAAAATGCTGATATTATACATTCATTTATTATTGATTCTAAACGTTCTTAAATTGTTAATACTGAGACATGGCTGACAAATAATGACTCTTTCTTTCCTTCACAACTGACTTCAACTAATTTCGATATTATTCAAGCGAACAGATTATCGCCATCCCGTGGAGGAGGTTTAGCTATTATTTATTCTTCTGAATTTAAGCTACTATCATCATCTATTCCAATTACCATCTCTTGCGAAATACTCAGATGTAATTTCTTGTTACCTAATTCAATTCACTTATTTATCTTCCACCATCATCATTATTTAACAACTTTTTATCTGAACTTGAATCCCTTTTTGAATCAATCTCGACAGATAATTTGATAATTATTGGTGATTTTAATGTTCAAGTTAATACACATTCGTTATGTTCTGAATCATTTAAGAAGCTTATCTTTGAATATTCTTACATTCAACTTGTTGATTTACCAACACATACTAGTGGTAATACTATTTACTTGATAATTATTCCCCCTGATTCAGCTACTCAAGGTATTCTCATTTCTGAATATTATGTTATTTATTTTGATATTCTTGTCTCTCCTTTTATATTTAGTGGCCATGTAAAACACCATAGAAACATTTCAAAAATTAATCTACAGTTGTTCATCAATTCTGTATATTCTTAGATATATTTTCATAATACATTTTTAGCGAATTATATATCTTATGATAATTTTAAATATGATATTCACATTCACTTTTAATAATTAGTACCAATAAATATGGTGCTCACTCTCCTTGGTTTAACAATGACATTGTTCTTCTAAGGAGAAGACTTCGCTACCATAAGTTGAAATTCAAACGAAGCAAATGTTTTATTCATCTTGAATCTTTCAAAAATATAAGATCTTTGTACAAGGAAAAGTTATCACCAGCAAAATCTTCCTTCTATACTGATAAACTTAATAAGTATGGAACTTCTTCCAAATAAACTTTTAAATTAGCTTTTTCTCTAATTGGTAACAATCAGAATAAAAAACTACCAGATGGATCTGATGATAATCTGTGTTATTTATTTGCTGACTTTTTCAAAATAAAGCTTTAAAAATAATAGAAGATCTTCCTGTAGTAGATTCTATTTATTTTGAAAGTCTGCCATTTTTCTCTGATACTCACTGGTCTTATTTTAATTTATCCAATTTTTCTATTGTCCTTTCTCTCATGTCTTAAGACAATTGTTTACAATCCAATTCCCCACTTGACCTCTTCCTCTTATTTTACTTCGTATATTATATCCCTATATAATTGATATAATTATTGATATAATATGTTTATCATTATTTTCATCCATTATTACACAATCGATGAAGTATGCTATATCACTCCGATATTAAAGAAACATAATCTCGATTCTTCCAAACTATCGTCCTGTTTCGCAATTGTCATCAATTTCTAAAACTATGAAACGCATAGTTGCGCATCAGAGTATTGATTATATCATATCGAACTCTATTGTGCATTGCTTTCAGAGTGTCCCAATCGTAGTACAGAAACTGCCCTAAACACTGTGTTTAACGATATTATACTATCTATGGATAACAAGGCTGTTTATTATTTGGTTCTTCTTGATCTGTCTAGTACCTTTTATACGTTACATCATGTGATTCTTTCTTACCATCTATGTGCAATAGGTATTCTTGGATAAATTCACAACTGGTTAATGTCATTTGTATCTAATAGAATATCTTCGGTAAAGATCATGTTATCTTTGTCGGCTCTATTTGATCATATTCATGGAGTTTCTTAAGTATCAGTACTAGGTCTGATTCTTTCTATTTTGTATATTCTTCCCATTAATTTGATTTTTTTTAAATACCCATATAATCGTTATTACCTATTTGCTTATGACCTACACATTTTTACTTTTTTTACACCTGGTTCTGATATTGACATAATTCAACTTTCAATTGCTAACTGTATTAATGATTTAATCTTTTGGTTTTCCTGTAATTCACTTTCATAAATTTCATTACTAAAACTGATAGAATTATACTTTCTAGATCTCTTTCTTTAATTATTCTGACTCATCAATTCCTTATCTCACTTCCTATCTCAAAAACCATCACTACTCTAGGTTTTACTATAAATAATGCATTAGATTAGATTCAGTACATATATCAAACACTGTCCATACTGCTAATTATTTCCTGTATAATATAGGCAAGGCTCTTTCTAAGCTAACATTTAATTTAACTAAATCATTATTACATTCATTAGTATTTAGTCGACTTATTTATTGTAATTAGCTTTTCATTAACATTCCGCTAAAATTGATGACAACATTCGATTCAATATAACGTAGAGCTGTTCGCATATTAGTTAAGCTAAAGCGTAATGATATAACCATATCTATACATTCCATAATAGTGACTCTCAGGTGGTTGAAGTTTCGAGATTTCTGCAAGTTAGGTCTTCTTTGCATTAATCATAAGGCTATATATATATAGGAGTTTCGGAATACCTATCAAAGAGAGTCATACTTCGAGCAACAAATCGTCCTGTCGCAAATGTGAGCTGATGAAACTATATGTGCCATTTGTCTCATCTATGTATAGAGATGCTGTTTTCACTATTGCTGCTCCGAAGTACTGAAACAAATTTCCCGATGAATTACGGACCATGCTATCTATTATTACTTTTAAATGTCAAATATATGTTATCATCATAATGTCTTCCTTTTAAATTTATTATTATTCTTTATTTATTTATTTATTTATTTTTTTATTATTTCAATTTGACGCATATAAACGTCTATCGTTATCATTGAGTCAATACACCTATCTATTATTATTATTACTGTTGGAACTTCTCACAATATTTGATCAAATATTCTAAGTCGCGCCGTTATACTATTCCATTAAACATACTGTTTCGAACTGTACATCATCTTCGTACTCCCGAGTGAACGGCGTGAACAGCTTTTCCATGATGTACTTCTTTTTGAAATTGGTACAATTAAAATTAATATATTTGCTTGACCTTTTTTCATTAATATATTATGTTCGAGTTACTCGTCTCGATTAGGCCAGAAATGTCGGATTGGATGGTGTCGCAGGTGTTCTGGCCATCTGTTGATGATGTACTTGCGGAGGGCAGCGAATGTAACGTTGTAGTATTAGCTTGCACTTATTAGGAGCATTTTATTTGTATAATTAATAGCTAGCACTTTATTTTTATTGTGAAATACACATAGTTTACGTGATTTTGTGGTGATATTGTTTGTGATGTACTTTAATAGAATGGGGTGCGAGAGAGAATCTGCAATATAAAGGTATTTTCCTGGGAGGTATTTGATTGTTAGTTTATATCTTTGTAGTTTTAATAGCACCCGTTGGAGGCGAGGGGGACTGTATCGATGTGTTAGCAGAATTATCATCTCAACCATACCGAAGTGGTTCTAAGATGGTAGATAGGTTAGATGTAAATTGTGACGTATCTATGCCAAGGACGCTTCGTAGGGTGGTCACGTTCATTGGTGCCGGTAGGTTCATAATAGCCTCGCATTTCTCTGGATTGTTGATGATGCCGTGTTGATTGTATATGTATACGAAGACAGTGATTTCATTGATCCTGATTGTGCATTTTTATGCAATGAAGACGAGTGCGTATTTCTCGGACCGTATTATTAGACTTAGGAGACGTTTATCGTGTTCCTTAATTTCTCTACCATGGTATATATTCATATATAATTATATCATCAGTTATATTAATTATACCTGATAGATATTGGAATATTGTGTCCATATGCTGGATATACTTCGGAGTGGAGTGTGATGGAAGATAGCCTCGGTTTTAATTGGATTAAAGATGAGAGAGTTTATTGTGAGATAGTTATGAATGGTAGTAATAGTAGAGGAAAGGATGTCAGGTGAATATTTTATATTTTCTATACATTTTACATAACTATGGATATCGTCCGCATATGTATAGAAACTAACTGTAGAATTCGAGATAAGGTTAAGGGGAATTATGTAAATATTAATTATAATTGGATCAATACCGACCATTGGGGAATATATTGTGTTACAAGACGTGGAGATAAACTGGTTGAGTGAACTAACACTGAGGAAGTTAGGTTGGTTATGAATGAATATAGCCATTTTTGTGCTGTACCAGTGATGCCTATAGATGTAAGACGGTGTATGAGAATAGTGTGGTCAATAGTATCGAACGCGGAGGAGATATCAAGTAGTGCGAGTATTATGAAATGTTTATTATCAATATTAGTGAGAGTATCGCTGGATATCTTCGCTAGAGCGATTTATGTTGAATTGCAATAAATATATGCGCTTTGGAAGATATTTGGGATTTTGTGTATTATTGAATAAGAAGTTAGTTTTTCGCGACGCTTCGTTCGAAATTTTGTTATAAGATGTTTGAAATGTGTCGGATTCGAGGGATTCACAGAATATATTATTGAGAGGGATACTGAGGGATTCAGTAATTTCGTGTAGAAGGAAAAGAGGAATAAGTCCAAGAATGAACTTTTAGTTTCTTTAAGGAGTGTGTCTATGTCTAACATGGAAGGATTTATAAATATATTAAGTTAGTGAGTTGGAAAGGTGGAGATCATTAAAGTGGTATATGGTGTGAGATATTTGAGAGTACTTGTTGTTTTTTTGTGGAAGTTATCATCGAAAGTTGATGATAGTATGTCTGGTGGAAAGTCGGGGAAAGTTTTCTTTTTATTTCACCCAAGGAGTTTCGAGAATATAGTGAAGTTTTCTTTTGATTTGATGAGTATGATTACAGAGAGGCAGTAATATGAAGCGATTTTTCATTTAGGAGATCACGTATATATTTGGACTTGGTCAGTTGATTAAGCACGGGTGTAAATTCTGATTTTGTTGTAATCCATTTATTTTCATTAGATAATAAAAACGAAAAACAATTACAAGGATTTATACAATTACAAAGATAAATAGAAAACGAATACAAAAATCGAACGAATTACAAGGATTTCAAATGGACATATAGTTTACGTTTAAACAATGAAAGTGATGTACAATTAATATAATATGTCAGTGAATTCCAACTTTTCGGGGCAATAACCGAGAAAGCTGATTCAGAGTCGAATCTGTTATGATAGTTATAGATTTAGAAGTTGGAAGAGTTAATATAAAATGATGAGTGATTGATAGAGGATAACTGGGTCTAGAGAATTTGATAGTATCAGTTATAGTCATATGTAAAGAAAGGAGTTATGTGAGATCAATAATAAAATAATCAATAAATACATTAAACATAGACATTTAATCAGATCAGAATCACTAGAATGACATATATATATGAAGATCATCGGCATAAAGATGATAGTGAATATTAAGATATTTGTTAATAATTATTTTATAGGAAGAATATAAATAATTAACAATATAGGCCCAAGAACAGAGTATTGTGTAACACCATGTATGTTAACATAAGGAGGAGATAATGAGGAGTTAATCTTACAGAAGATATTCTAGATGAAACAAAATACATAACCCAACTGCAGACTTGACCATATTTACAAATTTCATTAAATATAATGGAAAAATATTGTAATTGATAGTATCAAAATCACTAGATAAGTCTAGTATACTATAGTACGAGATAATATGTGGCTTTATTATCGATATATATATACATATATATATATATATATGAGAATATAATTAATGATTAAAGTAAGGGAGTTTCGGTACTACGACGAGGAAGATACGCACTTTTATATTTATCAACTATAGCATTAGACGTAATTTAATTAATACGTTGAGTGGACATAACTCGTTCTAAGGTCTTAGATATTGATGATAACTTGATAACATAAATTGGTTAAGAGTAGTTTTTTTTAAATCGGGATAATATATAAATATTTCATGGAGTGTGGAACAATAGATTATATAAGATATCTATGAATGTATTAAATATTAATACTTTCATTTTGTTATATTAAATAATATTTAATAATACATTTGTGGTAGACATTATTTGTATGTGTTTTTTATTATTCATTATATTTAAAAAATAATTAGATATATTCAAAGATTATATTATAATTAATTAATTAATATATTTTAACCTTTATGGCTCTCTTTTAAAACATATTTACCAAATTATTATATTTTACATTTTCTACCAAATAACTATAATATGAATATATATGTGTTATATATAAATGTATTAATAATAAGATTTCCATATAGCTACGTAATTTATTTATTTATTTCATTTCACAAATTCGTAATCACGTATTTATTTTCATCAGTAGAAATGTTGTAGTTATCTGTTAAGTTATCCGTTGTTATTTTTTTAATTGTCTTATTCAAATTATTCGATTGTAAATTCGAATTCCTATTGTAATAATAATAAGCAATACCGATAATAGCAAACGGTACTAATAAAAACATAACAACATACGCTAGTATACTCTTTAAAGAAGTATCTGTACGTATGTTTAACTCATTCGTTCTAGTTTTATTGAAATCTTCATTTAGTGCAAGTGCACTTCCACCCCTCGTATTACATTTCAAAAATTGTCTACCTATACTGGTCTTATATCGGTCATTACAGGTGGCCGACATTTTGTCATCGTTGAATAGGTATAACACACCACGAGTATCCACAAAATATGTGTTCAGCTTATTGTCTGTGTAAATATAGTAATACGAATACATAATAATAGATTATATTATCATATATAATTATTTAATAATTTATATTTATTATTAAATTAAGTAATAAATAGTAATATATTACATATATATATATATATATATATAATTATATATATATATATATTTATACCTATAGCATTATAGTTATAATACTATATTATTACCTCTATATAATTTGAAGAATTATATTTATCATAAATTACAATGATAGTATTCATAAATATAGAATAAAGTCAGTTAATATAAATTTATATACATTTTTTAAAGTTATTTAATTAAATTAAACATAAAATTAATCAAATATCAGTTAATAATGCAATCTATAATGCTATAATAAGAATATACTAGATTTTAATATAACAAATACTATTAATTTAAAAAAATAATATTTATCTTACTATATAAATATTTGACAACAATATTTTATTTTTATTTTCAAAATCTTTTGAAAAAAAATTAGATTAAATATATATATATATGTGTATGTTTGATTGTGTATTTATAATATGTTTGTATATAAGTATGTGTTAATATGTGTGTGCAATCTAAATTACCTTCTTGGTGAGTAAATACAGAAGAAATTGGAAATTTAATTCCATTCCAAATTCTAATATCTATTTCTTTTGTTACCTAAATAAAAAAATAAATTGTTATGTATATTTAGTTATATATATATATATATATATATAAACATATTAGTTAGTTATTTATAAGTAAATATGTTAACTCATTCAATGAATTATATATATATTTATGTAACTTTAATATAATAATTGAATATATAACGTGGCACTATTATATAATCTAATAATGTAACCAATCGTAACCATTAATAGTGTTTGTTATCTAATCTATCGGATATATCTAATAAATATCTGTTTTATCTAATACATATTCATTCTATATTAAATAGTATATTATTTATAATATATTATTAAATGTCTTTAATAATTAATAAGTCTTTAGAATATATAATTAACTCACTATAGAACATAAATGAATTACAATATATGGATTAAATTGCATTATTGTTAACTTAATTAAATATAACTAATACAAATGTTACAAACTTTATGATTGATATCATCATATTTCCAACAAGAGTTGCCGATTATTAAATACGTCTGCTTATCTTTATGCCATGTAAATATTGCATCAACATTCTGTATTTAATAATTATATGCAAATTATATGTTAATTATATTCATATATTATATATATATGTGTGTGTAAGATGTTTTAAATAATATTTGAAATTTGGGAATATAACCTATAAAATAGTATGTGATATCACACATATATATATATATATATATATATATATAGGATAAAGTACTAGGCCAATGTACTCTAATTATACAATTATTGGCATATGTACGCTATTATACATAGTAACATATTATAATGATATATTTTATAATATTAATTGTTACATAGTTAACATATCTATTACTTATATAGATACCTATTGTATTCACCATATGTATCACCATACACATTATTATTTTACACTTATTGATAACAATACTCATGTTTTAAATATAGTACGTTGATTATTTTCTTTATTTATAAATATATATATATATATATATATATATATATATTTTATTTACAAACTTTATATTCTAATATATACTAATAATTTTATAATACAACTTATTATAGTATTAGTATTACTATTAATACATACCCTATTACTCGGTATTCCCATTTCTCTTGTATCTCGACCACTTTGTGGGAAATTTGGTATAAGTTCTTTGGTATTTTCTAATAACCAGTATCTTCTACCTTTAACAGTAGTGTAGGTGTGATTTACATGCGATAAATAGGAGTTGTATAAGAATCTATATGATGACGATGATGATGATATTCGGGTTATTTGCACTAAAATATAGACATAGAGTCCCATTCCCTCGTGCGGGAAGAAAATAATAATAAAATAATAGTAATACGATAATAATTTAATAATAATATATATTGAATATACCACGGACAACAATACTAAATAATATAAAGGATTATTATATACTACAGTCTGCATTGATATGGTGTAATGTTATATACTACAGACTGCATTGATATAGTGGAGTGTAATATAATAATAATACTAATATATGAATGTGTGTGGGAGTATGATTGCGAGGCCGTATCTGTAACGAAGTAGCACAATAGACGATATCATTATATATAGTGTACATCATTAATGTATGTGCTTTACGTAGATTAATAAATAGATACAATAATAAGAGACGCATACAATTACGAGAGAAATGGAGTGATTGTATAGGTTATTGGTTTATTTAGATGGGGTATAAGATATAAGATATGAAATTCAAAATAAATATTGGTGTGATGACTAATATACTTAGTTGCAATATACCGTGATGACTAATATACTTAGTTGCAATATACCATACTGACTAATATAGCTATTTTATAGATATCAGAAGAAGTAATACTACATATTATATAATTAATAAAGATGTTAACAAGTAATGGGTAAGTGATAAGGTTATTAATTATCAACTAATTTATGTTGCTTTAAAATTTATTTATTTAAAAACTAAGTTTATGTATACTTTTTGTAATACGATATATGTTGAATAACTTTATGAGATCATATATATATATATATATATATATATATATATATTTAAAGGTCACTATAATTTGAAATTAAAAATGTATGTTGTGTAAATACGTTTTATAATAATGTCTGTTTCTATTCTATGGAATAATATGTGCAAGTATGCCACGCGTGTATAATGTATTAGGGCGAGAACGTATTCGCTGTGGTAATACCATCAATAAATAACCTTCAGTAATTTACATACATACATGCAAGTCTATATAAGGAGCGGATTATTATGTCAATTAGAAATTGTATTGAGGTTATCTCATTACATTCACAAGATATATTAACACTGGTAGTTTAACTTAACTTAATTAGGAGGAAAATTTTAAATATAGAATTAGTAATAAATATTTATCAAATTGTTGCATTCAAGAAATGTACAAAATATATTTATTCATTTACATTGGAATATTATTTTCTAATTTATATAATATATATATTGTTTTGTAATACATGATGACATGTTTGAAATTTAAAAGAATAAGTTGAGTGCGCATACTAATAAGTACAGATACATAAATGAATATTCACAAATACGAAGATAAAGAAAACACTTATAATGTTGTGTAAATATATTCTAAGTAGTAAGAGAATTAATGAGAATATAGAATATCCTTGTTTAATTGTATATACATTACACGGAAAACTTGTTTATTTAATAAATAAATCATTCATTTAATTACAAGAAATAAAATTAATAATTAAAGGAAGATGCAAAATGATCAGAGTTTACAAAATATTTAATTACATTTTTTTTTGAATTATTTTTTATTTAAGCATATATTTTTATAATAATATTTTTGTTTCTACAAGAATTGTACTTATTAAAAATACATTCACTAATATATTAAATGCACCTTAATATTACATTAATATTCTTGATTTAATCAGATATTTTGTTTCAATCTTCAATCACGTAAATATAAAAACATAAATTTGTAGTTTACACTTCACATTTTTAATACCATATATGGTATTAAAAATATGATTCATTATAATTTTAATTTTTTTATAATTACTACATAAATATAATATATTAACTATAAATATTGTTTAATTTATAAATGTACATAATGAATACATGATTATTATTAATAAAATAAAAAAGTATGTATTAATATATCATTTATATATATATAAAATTAAGTTTTGTTTATGTTAAATATTATAAATATGTTAAAATTTGCACCTTTAAAACTTAGATAATTATCCTCTATTTTATATACAAATCGCTGAAAATAAATGGTGTTACAAAAATATAAAAAATGTCAACAATGATCATTAATGATGATATTATTCACATGTATTTCAGATATATGAAGAATATTGCAATTGTAATTTTAACCAGTGTGAGTTTTAATATATATCCTATACTTTAAATAGAGACGAGGGTAAAGCATAACATAGTGGAAGATAATACATCGAATATAACTTATATCACATAATGTATATATTAGTTATTGGGAAGGTAATCAATTATAGGTAGAGTAGATGTTATCTGATTATACGTATGAATAGTGTGTTATAGACAATTTGTTATGAAAATGTTTTATAAATATGTAATTTATTTATGTATCTGTATACAATAGGTTACAAGTACGTGTAGAAAATAATACAATTTAATAACATTTTTACGTATTATAATAATATGTATTAGACATTTTTGAGTGTATGTTATGTTATGTTATCTTATTATTTGAACTATTGCGTGTGATAAGTAAATTGTGATATTTGGTTGTGATACATATAAATATGCATTTTTATAATCTAATTAATTATACTACATATTTGTGTAGGTTAAGTTAACTTTGTTATATAAATGTATATAATAATTGTCATTCATGATGATGATGATGATATTGAGTTTATTAGCACTAAAATAGGGTCATGTAGACCCCTTCGCTCGTGCGGGAAGAAAATAATAATAAAATAATAGTAATACGATAATAATTTGATAATAATATACATTCAATATACAACGGAAAAACAATAATAAACAATATAAAGGACTATTATATACTACAGTCTGCATTGATATGGTGTAGTTGTATATACTACAGACTGCATTGATATAGTATAGTGTTATATAATAATAAGATAATAATAATACAATAACGATTTAATAATGATATAAATTTAATATAACACGGATACAAATAATAAGTTGGATGATTTAATGATTATGGGTAGAGAGAAAAGAAGAAGTAAGATTTATAAATCTTTTGTGGGATCTAATAGAACGAATGGTAGGAGGGAGGGAATTCCATAGGGTTGGACCGGAATTTTTAAAAGCTCTAGAATTTAGGGAAGTTTTACTAGAGTTCTGGGAGATAAGTAGAGGAGCATTTTGGTAACGAAGAGAAGATAATATAGTACGTTTTTTAATTAGATCAGAGATATAGCTAGGGGTAAAAGAATATATTGATTTATGGATTATAGATAGTATACGTAATTTACACCTGAGGGAGAAGGGTAGCCACATACGAGATGATTGATGAGATGTTGTAGTAGAGTGATCCAGTCGAGTTAAACAGTAAGTAGTACGTATTGAGGAACGGATAATCCGATTAAGTGGAGCAGTAGCTTTAGCAGGAAGTAAATTCAGTAGGGAAGAACAGTAGTCAATACGTGAAAGTACAAGAGCATTAATTAGAGTTTTAGTAAGGTTTCTGGAAAGTGATGTCCGTATTTTTTTAATTCTGAAGAGATGAAAGTTGGATGATTTTGTAATGGATGATATGTGATTCTTAAATGATAATTTGTCATCAAATACTAATCCTAGGTTTTTGGAGGAATGAGAAGGAGAAATAATCATGTTATTTAGAGTAAAGTTTGGAAAGGAAGTTTCAGAAGTAGATATGTTAAGTACAGTAGTCTTAGAGGAATTAATTAGTAGTTTATTGGAGAGGAGCCATAATCTTATGGAGTTAGCACACTCGATTAATTCAGAGTTAATGGTATTATGAGAATTTATAGGGAAAAAGGTAAACAGTTGGATATCATCAGCAAAAATATGGTAGTGGATATTTGGAAATTTCTTAATTAGATCAGCAATAGGGCGGATATAAATAGAAAAGAGGGATGGACCTAGAACAGATCCTTGGGGAATACCGTGGTTAAGAGGAGAAAGAGGCGAGTAAGATTTGTCAATCATAATAGAGATATTCCTGTTAGTGAGATATGAAGTAAACCATTTTAATGCTAAGCCAGATATACCCATTAAAGTAAGTCGCGAGATTAATATGTTATGGTCCAGGGTATCAAAAGCAGATGATAGATCAAGTAGGATTAGCTGGCAACACGTGTTGCTATTTAAGGTAGATAATATAGTGTCAGTAATACGTAGGAGAGCTGTTTCGGTTGAATGACCCTTACGAAAAGCGCTTTGAAACGGGTCGAAAAGATTATTTTTATTTACATGGGCTATGAGTTGTTTGGAAACAATTCTTTCTAATATTTTACTTAATAAGGGTAGGTGGGAGATCGGGCGATAATTGCTAAATGAGTTTGGGTCTAAGTTTTGTTTTTTTAGAATAGGGGATATTATGGCAGTCTTGAGACAGGGTGAAACTTGGCCAGAGTTTAGTGAGTTCGCAATAATATCCAAGAAAATAGGAGAAAATAAGGGTGAAAGTTTGTGATATAATGATAAAGGTAGGGGATCAGTGGGGGAGGTACAGTGAGATTTCATGAGTAGGTCATTTACTTCATACAGTGAAGGAATAGTGAATGTACTTAATGAGTCAATATGATGGGTAATATATATGGTAGGATTGAGTATGGGTTGAGTAGATGCGCAAATAATATTATTAATGCTTGCAATTTTATGGTTAAAGAATTTTTCAAAAAGAGAACACAGTTGAAAATTTGACGTGTTAGGTAAAATGGGGAGGATTTTTTCATCTGGAGGAGAGAGAATTTTATTTGCTATTTTAAATAATTTGCGAGGATTGGAGGATATCAATGCTATCTTTTTGTTATAATAGATAGATTTTGAACGAGATATAGTAGATTTGTAATTTTTTCTAGCTAGTGATAGTGCTAATTTAGTTTCAGTAGAAGGATTTTTAAGAAATTTCTTCTCAAATTTTCGAACACTCTTCTTGAAGATGAAAAGTTCGTGGGAGAACCAGGGAGAAAAAGGGCGGTCGGTAATTAATGTAGTTTTTGTAGGTGCATGTATATTGATAATATTTAGGAGAGTGGAGTTTAGGAGTACCGGACAGAGGGAAGTTGAAGAAGAGATCTCAGTTTTGATATTGTTTACAAATCTTGGTAGGTCGATAGACTTAAAATCTCTATATGTAATACGTTTTCGTTTAATATTTGTGAATTTTAGATTTATAGAGAATTCAATAATAAAATGATCAGTTAGTAGTTCAATTTTTTGAAAGGAGTTAGGGTTTATACATCTAATAAGAGGACTGGATAGGGGTGTAAATATCATATCAAGTGTATTGCCACTAGAATGGGTAGGAAATGATATATGTTGGCACAAGGAAAGAGACTCAGTTAGGAGTTTAAAGTCACCATGGGGATAGATGGGAGAATTATAGTGATAGTTTAAGTCACCAAGAACTATTGGTAGATAGGATGAAGATGAAGGAAGTTTATGGATAAAATCATGAAATTCATCAAAGAATAAACTGGTTTCAGGTTTTGGGGGACGATAGATAACGGTAAGATGTAGAGTTAAGTTAGGAAGCTTGAGGGTCAGCGAAATACAATCACTATATGAAAAGGGGGGGAATGAAATGGATGGAGATAGGTAAAAATCATTACGTATCATAAATCCTACCCCACCACCACGGCCCATTTGTCGTGGAGCGAGATAGAGTGTATATCCAAAGTCCAAGATGGAGGCAAATATATCAGAGTCATTATTAGAAATCCAGGTCTCAGTTAATGCGATTATAATAAATTTTTGTAATTTAAGGTATGGGAACAGAAGGGATATATTTGATCTCAAGGAGCGAATATTGATCAAGGCTATATTAGAGGATAGTCAGGCTTGAGAGGAAGAATTATTTATAAATGATTTCTTATAGTGATCAAAAGAATCAAACCATTTTGTTAGATCAGATTCAGGGATGAGAAAAGGGGGATATGAAAGAGGATTTTTTTTATCCCTAAGTTCAAATGTTTGGGAACGATTATTAAAAAATACTTTATACAAAATGGGCGTGAGTTTTTGTTTTAGGGCATGATATAGTACCTTACCAAGAAGTCTAGTAGAGTCAGGTAAATAATGACGAATAAATATATGCTTAAAATTACTATGTGGTGAGATTTTTAGAAGGGAGGAGAAACATATATCACGAGCAGAAATATTAGTGAAACGTAATATAGCAGTACTGGTAAGAAATGAGGCAGAAGTAATATAAGAATGTGGAAGTTTTATATAGTCAATTAATGATACTATGAAATTATAGTTAACTTCATAAGGAAGAAGGTGTTCAAGTACTAGTATGAGGGAATTATCTATGGAGCGTATGGATGAAGACTTTGAGGAAGTTGAACTAGATAATATAGGGGTTGGTGTGTGATTTGAGGAAAATTTTAAGTCCATTAGCTTTGGAATGTTTCTAGAAGTATTATCATTGGGCTGGGTATTAGCATTATGCTTGGGATGGATATTAATAGTCGTAGTAGAAGAATATATATCAGATGTTATATTTGGCGTTACCTTGGAACAAGTATTATGTATAGATTTGTCAGTTAAAGTAGAAGGTGAATATGGCATAGTAATGGGTGGAGTAGTTGTATGATTAGTCGAAGGAAACTTATTTAAGGCTAGGCATGAGGAACATGAGAAGATGAAGTTAGGTGAATTAAATATAGCAATAGCATAAGCGGGAGGGGGGTTTTTAGAATGAAACCAGGATTTAGAAATAATAGCTGCGGGGTATAAACAATTATAATGTAAAATAGATGGACATGTTTTACATTTGAGATAATATTCGCATGCGGGAAGGTTACAATGTGAACAATTTGAGGACATGGTATACTTGAGATTGTGGGATTAAATTGAATGAAATAGATAATAATAAATATAATAATAAATGTATAAAAACTGGTCGTAACAGGGATATTTTTGAAGAAGTTTGGTATTCAGTCCGTTTTGCTATATGACGAGTTGACTTGACAAGCACCGGTTGACTTTAGTAGGCTCCTGGTATGCTTGGTGGCAGCCGGGCAATGATGGTCCGATTGTCTGAGATGTAAGGCAGTGTATCGTCCGAGGTAGAATTGATGGATCTGTATGTAAGTAAATACAGCAGTAGACTATCTAGGTGTAAGTTGGTAGCTAACCTCAAATGAAGGTTGGTAGATCCGACTACCAAAAGCAAATTCCCAAGGGAGATCCACGGGAGAATATCAGTTATAATATTATTATAAACTACTAGTTAATTAATTTTATAAATAGTAAATAATGTAGCTAAGTATGAATATACATAAACAGTATGTAATATATATTTGAATTTAATTAATTTATCGAATTTATTATTCTATTATCTTTGTGATTATTATTTATTTGTTAGGATTTTTATTTTGTTATAATAAAATGTAAACAAATACTAAATATAATTATATCTAAATAAGATATGATTATAATTTAAAGACAACTATTATGTATTTCAAATAAGTTGGATATTAATATTTAATATATATTAATATAATAGATAATATAAAAAATAAATGAATACGTACTTATCTTTATAATAATAATACAATTAAAAGATATTTAAAAGCTAAGCAGTTATTAACACAACTATATATTGGTTGCTATGTAAACAAAGTGTGTTAATACTTAATCTATATAGATATTAATTACAATTAAACTACACATATTAATTAGAATACAAATATAAATATGAATAAAACAAACCACTAATAATAAGAATTTCACCCCTTTGGTTTTCAAATATAACATCAATTTTGTCAATATCACTCGGTAGAGCTCTACAATTAAGTTCCCCGTATTATTTCATGCATATTTAATGTATCAATGTAAATATATTACACATGTAAGTATATATGATAATTATATGTCAGTTACTATTATGAATATAATATAGTACTGGAATATATAAATACTATATATATATATATATATATATATATATATATATATATATTTATATAATATATACTATATAAGAGTGTATACAAAGCCCTAAATCATCTATAGTATTAGTGAAATATTGGTATATTTATCTTTAGCACGAACAACCCATGTCCCACCTACTCACGTATTAATAATATAAATAATAAACAACACAATCTACTATTACAACATTATCTTAGAACTTTAATAGTACAATTGAATAAACAACACGAATTACATTCTAACACAATCCTGATAGGTATTTACATCGTGTTATTATATGTACTAAACAAGTGAACCATGCTCCTCTACAGGTCCTTACCAATCTTCATATTCTAATATTATCAATAATAATAATTTCTACTAATCATGCCAACCCAACAAAATTCGTGCATAATAATTCAATTAATATTGTTATAAAGATAATTAAAAAGTAAAACGTATATGATTAAATAACGTGCATAATAAAGACATCTTCACACTTTGCTGATAATTAATTAATTATTAACTAAATATTTTCAGAATTTTACCCTTAAAATATATAAGTTATATGATATCACTAATGCAAATAAATACCGATATAACCCCCTTATTCATCGTTTACGCCATCCACATTTTCTTCTTTAACCATTCCACCACACATGTTTATAATATAATATGTACATATAACTATTTTCATCATATGACCTACTACTTATTATTAAAAATATCGCTGTCAGTATCTTGAATCACTTTTATGATGCCCTTATAATTGACAACTTACTGGATTGATTTTGTTTTTGTATGTGGATATGATTGGTTTGATAAAAAACATAATGATATAACATATGCAATTATCTCATTACAAACTTCCCGGACAATAATAAGCTTAACACATATGCATTATTAAAGTATATATAGTAGTATATATAGTAGTCTATAGACTACTTTCTCATTCCTCCGGTCACAAAGATTAACATTTATTTTGTTTGATATCATTATAAATTATTTAATAGAAAAATCATGATATATAGTTCTACTCTGCCAATATGGATAGGTATGTTAATTTATATTTTCATTTGTATGATAAGTATATATATATATATATATATATATATATATATATATCGATAATTGTATTTATACATACTTCCAATAGTAAGAAATTAGACCAGGATATATATTTTGAAATTTATTTCCATAACGGGAAGAAGACATCCAAAAATACTAATTAATTAATTATAGTATGTAATTAATATATTAATTATAAATTAATTATTAAATTAATTAAATATTATAATATATATATAAATATTTAATTATGCTATTACAATAATTAAATTAATTTTATTATTTCTTTATTATATTAATACTAATTTATGTAATTGTTATATTGATGTTCATTTAGTTTATTATTATATACCTTTTTTGCGAATAGGTTGTTTTTTTAAATTATTACATGACAATGTTTATTAATTCATTATAATAAGCCTAAGGTAATGAATATACATGGATATATTACAATATTTCAATCATATAATCTATTTATAAACTTAAATTAAGCCCCCTATACATCACTATAACTGTATATGTTTATTTTGTACTAACAAATAAACTTAATTTGAATTAATACATATACATTATTTTAATAGTTTATTTTTAATTATGTCTAGATATGTTTATATTTTAAATATATATCATATTAATATTTATTTACATATAAGTTACACTTACTTGTTGTGAAATTTAAAATATTATTTTAAATAACTAATACAAATAGTATGTGCACAAAAGTATGGTATAGTATTATATTACTCACTAAATAAATAGTTAGAATAAAACAATGATCCAGAAAGCGAATCTTCATGTATTGCGGGGCTAGCTGTGGTAATATCGACAAGGAAATTAACCACAATATTTAAATTGTCGTATTATTAAATCTTACATTTATTGCACGTGTATTAATAAGTATACGTGAACATAGCCTTATGATTACATTATATCTAGTTCACTTTACAATATTACCAATAATTATTTATTTAATGTAAACAAAAATAATATAGTAGTTTTATATAATTTTATATATTATAATTAATTGTACGTCTATTAATCTATTACAATACCACAATGATTTAAGTTGTGATGTTTTTTAGATATTAAAACTAACGACATCAGTTTAACATCATGTAATGTATATACACCACCATACACGCAAATAAACACATATGATGCGTATAATATACGGGCATGTAATACTTCGTATGTACACATATATATATATATATTTACTAACCTTATCTTTAAATATAAACATGGCTCCCCGTATTGTAGCAATACTATCTATGATTCCAGTGGAACACAATGATCTGTATGTCCTATTATTAGTATTATAATATAATTAATTATATATTATTATTATCATAATTAAGTTTTATTTTATTTAGGTATTTATATATGTTATATTAACTAATTATATTTTATGAATATATGCATATAATAATATATATATATATTGTATCATGTAAATATTTATATGTATTTATATATATCTATTATTCATATATTGTATTTATTATTTTTGTTTACTATTTGTTTACTAAATATTATACAACTGTATATTATTAATAATATACATTAACTGCAAAACCAGATAAATAATAAAGTACAAATACAATATAATTAAATTACTATAAACTTTGTAAGTATGTATTAGTGCTCTAAAATGTCAAATACTTTCAAATACATTTTTTTGTTCTCGAGAACTTCGAATCTTTAAAAAATATCAAGTTTTCGAGAACTTCAAATCTAAAATATTTCTGTATGTTATCGAGAACTTAAAATATTTTAATAATATTTTAAAATAATTTAACGAAGAAAAAAATGAGATATTAATTAATTAATTAATTAATAATAATAATTATTTTTATTAATTAATAAATTAGAATTGAATAATTATTAAAATAATATATAAATAATAATTAATAATATATAATTAATAATTAATAATATATAATTAATTATTATTAATTAATAATAATAATTTATTTATAAATAATTATCAATTAATAAATTATAATTTAATAATTGACAATTAATAATTAGTAATTACTTATTTAATAATTTAATATTTTAATAAGTATTAGTTAATTAATCATATATCTTTTTATATACACCATAGCATACTATAGTATGTAGGCTAAATATAAATATTACTGATTTTATTAGAGATTTGAACTTTGAGATTTACAATTTTACATAACTTTATATATATACATCATAAAATATACATTATAATGTGTATGCTATATATGTTCTTAATGTATATTATATGGTATATACATGAGATAGAAATGAAATAACTTAATTAACTGAATAACATAAAAATAAACCTTACTAAGAGAAAAATTAAATATATTAAATTTCTACTTAAATTTCCAACAACTTATAGTACTTTTAATTTCTTATTCGTAATACATTAAATTATCATGAATCATGAATTATAAATGCATGTTATATTAATTATTATTAGTACATATTAAAGCTTATACATAAATAAATATGAATTATTAACAAGTTTATAAAACTATTAAATTTCTTTAAATATTTAATTAGTGATACTTTAAAATAAATTAAAGATAAACTTAATAGATATAACAATAGTATAACATACAAATATCAACAATAGTACATATTTTATTAAATTTGTTTAAATATAATGTAAACTATAATACAATAGTTAAATATTATTGTAAATGTATTGTAAGATATCATTCATAGTGTACTTATTTATTCCTGATATGTTAATAAACATTTAAAACTATATAGTTTTCTATATATTTTCAATATATGTTATATATATTCCTATATATAGGTGTTTAGAATACCTATGTTAGGTATAGAATACCTATATGTATATGTATATTTAGCCTCCAGTAATGTATATATTCTCTCATGTATGATCTATCATTATCATACATGTGCATCATAGGGTATACACTGTTAAAAATAAGGGTATAACATTATGAATTATATGGTATAACATATGGAAATACGAGTTATACCATACAATTACGTTAAATGGTATAAGATCACATATTATATGGTATAACATTTGATTTTTTTAGTTATACCATATAGCTTAATTGAAATGGTATAAGATCACACATTATATAGTATAACATTTGTTTTTTTTAGTTATACCATATAGCTTAATTTAAATGGTATAAGATTACGAATGATATGGTATAACATTCGTAATTTTTAGTTATACCATTATCTATTAAATATAATGGTATAACTTTATGAATTATATGGTATACAATATGGAAATACCAGTTATACCATAACATTTTAAAATTAAGTTTAAATTTGATTGAAAATAAAATGTATAAGAAATATAATTCATAATAGTATCCTTCATAATATCCTTAATATAACAGTTTACTTATTGTTGTGTTATATTATTATAGACATAGCATTTATTGCTTCTAATTGCAATTAAACTGGTTTTCAGAAACTATATAGATTCCCTATAGGGAAATATGTATACATATACATATTTCCTATATTTTATATACAAATACTTATAATTATTCGAGTATAATATACTCGAATAATTATAAGTATTTGTATATAAAATATAGGAAATATACTCAGTATATGTATATATATATATATGTGTGTGTGTATGTGTGTGTGTATGCGTGTATAAATATATACTATAGTATAGTATAATATAGTATAATACATATTAATAATAACATATTGATTTAATTAATTATATATTACCTTCATATAAAAACTAAGTGATATTTTGAATAGAACTATAAAAAACTATTGTTATAAATTTATTTACAATACAAGCTAATAGGCATAATTTGTATATTACATATAATTCCCAGAATTAACTTATAATCAACCCATAATTCCATAATTTCATTTTATTTATTTACACATTATATTTCCACTCTACACTCAACATGAGAAGCATCTATTTTTCAACTCATTACAATATACATAAGGTATTTATACTTATATTATATATATATATATATATATATATATATATATACACAAATTATATCATATTATATATAATATAAAAGTTTATATAATATATAATTTCATAATATATTTATATATTATTTATAATATATAATTAAATTGTTAGAATATTATTATATAATTATATATATATATTTTATAAAGTCACAGTTGTAGATATATCGATTATTGTAATATACATTTAAATGCATTTAGCATTACGTAACAGAAATCGAAATATCTACATGAAAACTTTAAACTAGATTTCGGTGTCTCGCTCTGTGTTAATTGTATAGCCATAGCCATGCATGGCCATACATGTAAATGTGTTTATCGTCTGTCAAGTATATTTCGTTATTTTTCTATAGAATAAATTCCACTAGGTGAGATTGCCTCATTCTTCGTTATGCATATCATCAGGTATGTACTATTATTATTATTATTATTATAATTATTATTTTGTTATATTATTATGTTCAACAGGTCTTAGCTTTGATTAATAAATTATATTAGAACATTAACTTTATTATATATATATATATATATATATATATATATTATAAAATTATGATAACTATATGCTATAGAATATAATATTGTATACATATTAATATGCAGGAAACTGAAGAATTATTTGCAGAATTTCAAATTCATTTAAAATATTAGAAAAACGGCCGGAGAGGGATGAAAAAGCATATAACGTATATATAAAAATATATAAACGAATATATTGATGTGCTAGGTAGCGTTAATACGTAAACTGATCAAACAGGTAATTTAGTTATCTAATTAATAACATTAGTTAAATATCTATATAAAATAAATATGCAATTATATTTTATTACTCCATATGGATAGTATACTATATATCCATATATGGTCAATTATTTATTTTATTTTTAGCTCACAATGTAATTAAATTTAATAATATTACTAATAGTCATATATATATATATATAAATATGTTAACTGTTGTACAAATATTATCAATATCCTTCTATCCTTAATCAAATATAGATTATAAAGTCTATAATTAAATAAATAATATAATTTTTCCAAAAATAGATGCGGGAATCTTATATTTTATGATGGGAGTTTGCGAATTATTGAAAAATAAATTTACAATGAAAATAAAAATAAGGTTACTTAATAATTACTTAATAACTATAGATTTAATATTATAGTTATTTTATGATTTTTCGTATGCTAATTCAAAAGTATAGTATACTCTATTATATATATAACTGCTATTGGATTTTTCTAATTACAATTCTAACATATATATATAAAGTATACTTTATATAGTATTATCATATATGATATTAACTGTATAAAGTTTCTTATACGATACATATGTATACTATTATATAATATGCAATATTATTATATACTCGAGTATACTATATATATATATAACTTATATAAATATTTTAATTTTAATTGCAGGAAATAATGACTCCATATATCAGAAAGAGGATGCTTATTATGTGTGTCGATAATTGTTTGGTTTTCGTTCAAAATAATTTATTTCGTATAGAATAAAATATATTTAATTAAGTGGTATTGTTAATTTTATTTGTTTCATAACATGTCCTACAAACATTAATTGTTTATGTCATTTTGTATCACGTTATTTATTTTAAAATGTATCTATTAATTAACAATATTGTTACACTAACATATATGTGGTTTTTAGAAAATAAATTATCATTATAAATGTCGATTCCATATATAAATTAATAATATAGAATAGTAAGTTATTATAAACACTGGTATAAATTTAAATAAAATATAGTATAATTATGATATAACTTTATATAATATATGGTATACATTTTAATAAATTATGGTATAACTTTAAATAAAATATAGTATAACTTTTAATAAATTATGGTATAACTTTATATCAAATATGGTATAACTTTTTATAAATTATGGTATAACTTTATATAATATATGGTATAAATGTTAATAAATTATGGTATAACTTTATATCAAATATGGTATAAATTTTAATAAATTATGGAATAACTTTATATCAAATATGGTATAACTTTTTATAAAATATGGTATAACTTTATATAATATATGGTATAAATTATGGTATAACTTTATATAAAATATGGTATAACTTTTTATAAAATATGGTATAACTTTTTTAATTAGTTATACCGTAAATGGTATACCAGGGCGCCACGGGGTTATACCATTTTTTAATCAATGTTATACCATTTATTTCTAACAGTGTAGTTACATATGTACATTTATAAAGTACTCCACATATAAGTACATTCTACGTTATGAGATAATGTTATATTTAGCAAAAAACCTTGAACTAAATATTTCAAGTTTTGTATGTATATATATTTTAATTTCAAATAAATACGAGAAAATAATTTAATATTAATTAATTTAAAGAATTTTAATTTTCTAAATTATATTGTTTATTAACCTATTATTCACTACATTATTTGTGATAATATTTTGATTTGTATAAAATATAAAAACTTTTACATATAAGTATGAATATACAATTAAAAATGGCAATTAGAACATAATATCAATACGAGTTAAACGATAGTTTTTTTTGAATAATAAGAAACTCATAATTTTATCCACCTGCAATTTTTATAGTTTAGTGAAATATTTTAATTGAAATTTATAATAACAAAATATAACTAATATATATATATATATATATATATATATATATATATATATATCACCATAATTGAGCTATAAAAAATAATTATTATATAAAATATATATATATATAAAATGTATATATATATATATATATATATATAATTATGAATTTTCATAAAATTAATAAAAAATAACTCTGCTTTGGGATCTCTTATTGGAGTTCGTCTCGTTGGAGTTCGTCGAGTTTGAAGTCGTGTTCTTGTATTTCTTCTCGCTGTAGTTCGTGGATTTGGAATTTGTGTTCTAGGTTGAGGTGTTACTCTATTTCGTCTGGTTGTAGTTCGTGGATTTCGAGGTCGTGTTCTTGGTTGGCGTGTTCTTGTATTTCTTCTCGCTGTATTTCGTGGATTTGGCGTTTGTGTTCTTGGCTGGGGTGTTACTCTATTTCGTCTGGTTGTAGTTCGTCGATGTCGAGGTCGTGTACCTGGGTTACCTGGTCTGTCATCTGGTCCCCTTGTAAGACGTGTAATTGGCGCTTGTGTCGTTTTTCGTGGATCACCAGGTTTTCCTAATGAAATGAAAGTATTGAATGTATATTTCGAGTAGTTTTTAAACAGAAAGTATTATTTATTTATATGTTCTTTATTATTGAAATTTATATTTTATCTTTGTTTCTAATTTTAAATTTGTATTATTTTCGTATGTGATTAATATCATTTAATCATTTCATTGTTTTTATTATTATTATTGTATTATTATGATTATAATTATTTTTATTTTGTTATTTTATTTGAAATGAAATGACATTGCACATACTGTTATGAGGTTTCGAATCAATAAAACTGATCGATTTCACTGATCCTCCTTAGACTTTGTATATAAACTGAATTCATTCATTCATTCATTTATTAAAATATAAGATAATAACAAAATCAAAAATCATGGATTATATAAATTTAATTATTATACAAAACATAAAGATATATTAAAAATATCTTAATTCATGTATTATTCTGTAAAATTGATAAATAAAAATAAAAATATTAAAATACTTGATACATAATAAATATTAAAAAGTATTAAAAATAAAAGAAAATATCCTACTGAATACTCTATCAGCTAAGGAATGTAATGAATATTTTAGTAATATTTACCCCAAACTGGCTAAATAAATAGTAAGTTATTCTTCACATTATCCTATATAGGGCAAAGTAACCGAATACGGAAACTCTCTGTATCTCAGAAATCATAAATCCTACTCACAAAATTGTATTGAATAAAATATTCATAATTATAAAAATAGTCTAAAAAATATTTTTTATTTTTTAATTATTAAAAATATTGCTGATATATTTAATAAACTGTTTTTTGTATTACGTTTTTAAATTGATGAAAAAATTGTTAGCTTAAACTTTCTCAAGAATATACAAATATATCGATAATATAACACTATATTATTAAAAAATAAAACATTCTAAAATTATTTCTATATTTTTAACAAATATTCATTAAGTTATAAGCATATATCTAGATGTCATATAAGTCCCTAATACGGACAATAACTAATTAAAAATATAATAAAATAATTAAATTAGAATAAATTGTTTATAAAATTAATTATAAATAATGTAATTGAAAATTTTCTGATTGATGTATCAATAATATATAGTTTATCTAGTGGTATATAGGGTGTCCGTATTATAAAAAGGTTGTATGTATTTGGACATGGGAACCGAATACTAACGGCTCCGTTATCTATAGAATTAAAAGATTAAATAAAATTTTAAAATCATAATAATATCTATAATCATATTATATTAATATTTGTAATTTTTGAATACAAATAATGAGTAATAAAATGTTAATACCATTTATTGTTACTTTCATTTATTGTAAGTTTCCGTTACTTTCCCCTACTCATCAATGGACAAAATTAAAAATGTATGTTGTATTACTAGTTGCTCTAAATGAGATTAAACATGCGGTGTATCCCAAAATAAAAAAAGCCCAAAATAGCTTATTTTATGCTTTTCAAATAATTACAATAAATTGTGGGCCTTTTTTTATAAGATTTAAAAATACATTAATATCCATCACCGTAGATGATAATCATACTATAATTAATATTATATATTTAATAACTATTATATTATATAATATATGTACCATACCATTATATTGTATTTTACAATTTATTAATAGACTTTATTAAATTTAATATTATTAAAAGTATTTCAATACATTTTAATATTTTGCCAATTATCAACATGTGTTTTGTATTTATAATCTATAGATTATATATATATAGCAATTTAGATAAATATACTTATATATTTCAATAAGTAATTATATGGAAACATACAATTTATATGTACAAGTATTCGTATACGTGTGTTAAACTAGAATAGTTTTAGACAATACAATTGTTTAAAATATATAATTTAAATATAATAAGTTAACATTTATTGCATGGAGAATAAATTAAAAAGCCAACATAAATATAACCCCCAAACTTATAAGTTGTTTAGTGATTTTCAAAATTATTATAAGTTAACAAATATCTAAATTTGTCTGAAAAATAATAGTTGTTATTATGACTATTATTATTACTATTATTATTATTACTATTGAAAAAAAAATGTAAATGTTACTTATATTGTAATTTTAATTTTAAAGAATATTATATTATAATAATTACTAGAAAATATATAATTCATATTTTATAACATATTATATTCGGATGTCATTATGTTGGATAGATCACTATTGTTGTGTTACGCAACTTGCATCCATTGATTACTTTACACATTTAAAATATGTATATTATGTGTTTTATTTAAATATTGTAATATTGTATATCCATAAAGTTGTACTGATAAAAGTAATACTTTGAACAGATATTACATATTTAAGTAACCTAATTTGTACTGAATTAAACATAAAAGTGTATATTGTGATATTCACGGTTTAAGATACTAATTAAATATTAATTTAAAAGTGTATATAGGATAATATATATATACTTATATTTAAGAACCATATAATTTCTGTAGAGTTCTTTTATCATTGTCACTAAAGTGATATTCAGGGTGATGTGGAAGTATATATCCGTACATTATGTCAAACCTATTTCTAGTAATTATAATAAATGTGTTATATTTTTCTTTACATAAAACACACATCTATATATATATGAGCATTATTATTATAAATATATGTAAACTATAATATTTTTAGTATACCATAAACAAATATTATTCTAAGGAAAGAAAGATCGTGACATTTTTCGCATATATGCGAATTAATGTAATTCTATTTCAAAACATGACAATACATTAAAGGTAGTACTTCAATATATTTAATATCAGTTTAATTCTTATTAATATTTATTTTATTTTATTTTAAAATATTTTATTGACTACAAAATCACGTGGTGGTTATGGGCGTCATGAGAAGGAAACAAAAATAAAATAAATAAAGTACAATAAAAATAGAGGAAAAGGGAGGGTAGGTTAATAATTAAACGTGGGGTAATTAAATGAGGGATAATTAAACGATAGCCGTATACGTATAGCTATTGTTAACTACAACGAGCGGTACCTATAACAGGATGTGTAGTAGTAATCGAGCTATATATAGCTTATATAGAGATATATATAGCGTAGTTACCTCGAATGATCCATGCCGATCGAGTGTCCGATTTCGTGAATGATAAGATTGATGAGCTGCTTTCGTGTTTCTCTGTTTTCGTATCCGAAGTCAAAGTCGTCGTTTACGTGTACGTCTCCGCTTATGCCGTCTGGCGAGGTGCTGGGGAAGAAAGCGTGACCCATGACCCTTTCTAATTAACGGACGATAATAGATTAATGTTTGGTATAATCTACGTGTAATATTCATTAGCATAAATAAATAATATGTAACTATATATATATATATAAAAAATATAATATATATTATATATATATATTTATATGATATTAATGATATAATCAATATGATACGTATACATGGTGAATTCAAAGATGACATATGCCTATGAAACAAGTCAACGAGCCGTAGTTAAATAATTCACATCGACGAACACTCGGCGTGTAACTTTCTAAACGCGTTGCCCGATGTTTTACTCGATAATTACTTACGACTAGGCATACTTATTGAGAAGTTTATAGTGTACAGTGTATAGTGTACAGTGTATAGTGTATAGTGTACGTTAATACACGAACAACTAATGATATCTGAAGGCTTAACCGAAGGACGGATTAGTGTAGCGTGTCACTTAAACAAGATTTTACCGTAAACAGCCTGGTTATATGGGATCTATAGTCTATAGATACAGAAATATAGGAAGACTGTGGTTGAAATCGAAATATACAATATTAAAATGGCTATTAACAGATCGTGGAGAAAAAAGTTAGGTTTTCAACGTTAAGGTTGAGTAAAATTATAAAGAAGAATTGATTGAGAACTCGATAAAAGTAAGTAAGTAAAGTCATGTATATATATATATATATATATATATATATTAACTGCCTGTGTGGCTCAGTCGCCAAGACCCCAGACACACAAACAGTAGGTTATGTTATATATATAGCACTTTTATTTATAAATATATTGTTTTGTATATAGATCTGATTACACATATAATTATTCAAACTACGAACTGCATAACTCTACACTGACATCCTAACCACTTACATCCTGTAACACCCTGTAACTATGTATAATACAAACCTGGCCAGTGCGTGAAATATTTGAAATCTTGTGACTTGTCGTTATCTATGAACTTAATTTCAGTGACATATTTATCTCCGTTAACTTCTCGAAACTTTAAATTCGCGATTCTCTCCAATTTATTGTATATGGTATGAATAATTCTCCTGATGCGTTGATGTGTTACCTGCTTAGATCTCTTCGTTATCCTATGCGGGTATTACGTAATATGATTACGTCATAGATGTATTGTGTTAATGGTATTATATCAAATATATTATTATAATGGTATTATGTCATATATATTATATTAATGGTATTATGTTATCTATATTTTGATAATGGTATTATAAACTTGTTAGTTATTTTGAGAAGTTATCATTCATTTTTTAAATTAATTGTTATACAAATTTAATTATAAACTTAAAATACTTGAGATGGTTAACTCGTATAATAATTATTAACTAATAATTAATAATTAATAATTAATAATTATAAATAATTATTAATAATACATAATTACTATTATAATATATAATTATTCATTTTATGAATATGTATATATATATGCATATACATACTTGTATGTTATTTCATCCATATACCATATTGCAGGATCAGTAGCCATAGCGCCAATTTCTTTTGGAGAATTCCTACTAATTACATCACGGTTTGAGCATCTCCTTGTCATCATTAATTTCTTTGTGGCGGCATCAAATTTACCGGTTTGCTAATAAATATATTATTTTATATTATATGTAATTAACCTATTATTGTATATTACACTTATAATTATATTAATTTTAGAATATTCTTTACATATTCTTTACAATTTGTGTTGGTATTGTTTTATTAATATTATAGTTTTTATATTTTCATGTAAGAATAAAAGTTCAAAAAGTAATACATCTTTAATAAACCTTAAAACAATCGTTCGATTGTAATAAAAATAAGTCTTCATTAGTAGGGATTTTTAATTTTTACATAATTTATACATATCGTTAAGATTTAAAGTAGCCGTAATAGTAATGTTTATTATACGATATGCAATGCTATGAATTATTAGTAACATATTGGTATGTTATCAAAATATATGAAGGTATTGTTTATTATAATGTTAGGGATAACATTAATTATTTATTAATTTTGTTAAATCTATCAATGTAGTTTTGTGAATAAAGAATGTGTATTTATACAGATTTTAATATACATTGAACATGTATTAAATAGTATTTTTATTGGCGGCATAATAATAATATCACCAGCATATAAGTTATAAATAATATCAAGGTATTTATTAAAAAATGTGGTTATTGGTAAGATATAAATTAATTATCGAAAGAGTCATATAATAATAATATCACCAGCATATAAGTTATAAATAATATCAAGGTATTTATTAAAAAATGTGGTTATTGGTAAGATATAAATTAATTATCGAAAGAGTCATAAACCAGATCCTTATGGATAGCAAATACTAAGTTTGTTTTGGTTGAGTTTCGTTAATTTTTATATTTTAAATATAATCCGTTAGTAAAGAAAGAATATCGCCTCGTATTGTAAGTTTTTCGTTAAATCATAATATCATGGCAAATTGTAGTAACACCTGAATATGTAGAATAACTGTGCTGTTGTGGATATACCTAATTGAATAGAATTAATAATGCAGTAGAACATGTGCAGTCGTATTTCATATGTTCACTGTAGTCGTCGATAGCCGAATTGACATATATTGTGATGTTTATTTTATTAATATGTTCCTATAGTTATGATTTAATAATTTATTTAAAAATAGATAGCTAGACGTATTAATTGTTATATTGATATATAGTTGGATATGTTATCGATGTTGTTTTTTAGTTCGTAGTATTTAAAATAATAATAATACTAATACAAATAATAAAATTAATAAACTACAAAATTAAATATTGTATTTATTGATACAATATTATCAGAGATATTTTCTTGGTTCATTGTTAGATTAAGTTTTTACATACATCTACATAAATAACTATACCATATTTGGTAGAATTTTCTTACATAATATTATGGCAATAATGTACCATTTTTGGTATACATTTGACTTATAATAATCGTATATAATTAATATATATGAACTATATTTGAATATTATGTATTAATAATTTTAATATCTATAAAATAAGTGAGTTTAAATAATTTATTGAATTAACATTCTAATATATATATTTGATCTATAAATAAAACTTTAGTAGACATACCATTTAAATAAAATGATACAGTATTATTCGATAAAGATACATGTAGATGTTGTATTACTTATGGATCATATATATTACATAGATAATCAATATATATTTTAATTAATTAATTAATATATTTATTTATTTATATGTTTAAAAATAATTGCACATTCGGTTATTTTTGTTTATCATTAAATATAGAACATATATCAGAACATAGTAAATTTAGAATGAAACTTTATGCAAAATTTACATAAGAAATAAATCTAAATATTATCCATACAATCATAACTTATACATGATATATATTTGGTAGATATTTTATTATGTTTTTTATTATTCATTATTTAAAAAAAAATTAAATATATTCAAAGAGTCTATCATACTTAATTAATATGTAAATATTTACATTCATGGCTATCTTTTAAAAAATGGCTACTAAATGATTATATTTTGCATTGATTATAATATATATAATATATATATATATATATATATATATATATATATATATATATATATATATATATATATATATGTATGAATGTATAAAATTATATAAAAAGTAGATATATAATAACCGGAATATCTCCATATTTTTGCATATCACGTAATGCCTTAACTATTGCACCACTTGATCTAACTTCATTCCCGGTTGTCTTTTCTAAATATCCAAATCTCTCAAGAAAATCCTATAAAGTAATATATACATTTATATAAGTATAAAATAGCACTCTATATGATTAAAAATATATATTCAATAACACATGAACTATAAATTAGATTTAAAATATAATGCTAAATATGTATAACCCTACTATTAGTGTATAATATATACCATAGTGTGGTTTGTGTGTAATATATATTATAGTATTATTAGTATTTATCATATTGCTATTACTTGAGCACTACCATATCACGATTACATAGTTCTATCATACCATTATTACGTATAATTTAAAATGTTTCAAATATCGAACCAAATCATAGATTATGATATACATTTTATACGCATTAATATGTTATAGGAAATTAAATGTTGCTTAATTATAGAGTATATTGCTAAACGGATTAACTTGTTGACTGAATGGAGAATATGATGTAATAGCATTATATTACTTAATTTCACCGAGTTGTTGTTAGTGTTAGTTTGTGTTTTATAACAATTAGCCTTGCTACTCTTACAATATATTAAAACTATTACAATATTAATTATAATAATCATTATACGAATCGATAAAAAGTATATTTTGAGTTGAGATATTGTTAAATAGTTTAAGTTACTATTAATGTTATTGAATACGTAACTATTATTTGATATGTTTCTATATGATACGGTTACTGAATATTAACTACAACTCTATCGATTGATGCATGGTAAAGTATATACACATACATGGTGTCGTGGTTTAAATATGAATAATGAGATATTATTAGATATAGATATTAATAGATATAGCGTATTATAGTTAACATATTATGTTTATAATTAATAAACAAATTATAATTCCTGGTATACTATGTGTTTATCTTAAATTATGTATATCTATATATCTCAATTATACACTTTTTCCAGTTTTAAGGTAACATTTATAAATATTCAAATATTCAAATATACATAGTTGTATACTTTCTTTAATATAAGATGTTTTAGCTATATTTAATATTATGTCAATATATTCAAAGTGTATTGAATAAAAGTACTGTGTGTAATATATATATATATATTTATATATGTTGATGGGTGTTTATGGGTGTGTATGGGTGTATATGGTGTGTACGGGAGAGTATGGGTATATATATGTTCATGGGTATGTGTGCGACGCACACTGTGCGTGTGTGTGGTGTGTTTGGGTTTGTTTGGGTGTGTATGTGTATGTGTATGTATGGGTGAGTATTGGTGTGTATGGGTGTGTATAGATGTATTTATGTGTTTATGTGTGTATGGATGTGTGTGGTAACACTACAACTGGGATCACGTTTAATGGTTATAACTCCATAAATGTATTATAATGCTTATTGCTTGCTGATATAATATAATAATAAATATTTATATAACCGAATAATAATTATAATTAATAACACTATTATTATGTAGTATGATATCACTTTCTATGTAATTTATATATAGCATGATATACCTACCAGGTGGTAAGTTATAACTTAACATGATACCATTGCCGTCTATATGAATACATATATATATGCTATAGTTATATGAATTAAAGCTGCTAATTAAAGTTAATACTAACCATTTCATTAACAGTTTCTGATCCAGTAGTGATGACTGTATTAACACATAATAATGATAGCACAATACACTGTATTATAAACATGTCGATATGGGTACTTCGTATCTTTTCTATTTAATGAGAATACCGTGTATTCAATTCTTAAAACTTGCCATCATTTATTAGAAATATTAATTATTTGTTATATATTATGAGTTTATTTATTACGAATTAAAATGAACTTTTAATATATAATTGTAAACATTACAATTTTAATTACAAAATTGAAACATCAAATAAAATTTAAATATTTTAAATTTTAAAATGTTATATTGTTTTAGGGTGCTATTTTATTTAAAAACGCAAAAGCCAAAAGTAACATGTTACCAAGCGTTTTTTTAACATAACAAAGTACCAACGTCCCATCTGTATTCATATACATGTACATGCTAATGGACCGTTAGTATTTGATATGTTACAAAACATACAACATATCTACTTACCAATATCCCAACGTAATAACGTATCAACGTCCCGATATAACAACATCCCAAAGTAACGTCGTACGATAAGTATTCATTACATGTATACATGTTATATTATATTACATAATTATATATAATTGCGTGCATTTCAAATATACGTTGGGATGTCGGGACGTTGTGACATTGGTACATTGGTAAGATGGGAGTGTACGTCGAAAATGTAGTACCAGTGTTCACACTGCATTTACATATACATGAATACAGATTAGAATGTTGGTACGTTGGGATGTTGGTACGTTGGAACTCAAAAACACACCCTTAACGTAATACATGAACATATTATATTAAAGTAATACAATGTATGTATATCCTCTTAATTATCATGCTGTTAAATAATAAATTAACGAACATAATACCCAGTATAAAATTATTAGTAAACATTTCGAAGATGTTTTTTTATTTATTTACGAGTTTGAAAATTATTGTACATAATTTACAAGTTTACAAATTTCTGCATATTTTTTTAAAATAAAACACGTATAATTTTGTAAAATATTTGAAAATAGAATACGAAAAGTTTGTATTATTTTTTGAAAATAAAACACGAAGTGTACACAAAATTTGAAACTAAAATTTAAATTGTATTTTATTTTCAATATAATTTAAAATACATGTATTACGGAAATTTCTCATAAAGTTTATAAAAAATTTGAACATACTATTAAAACATGACATTGTTTTATTGTTTAAGGATAACAGATTACCCTTATATTTTCCAGATCATTTATTTATTATTTGCAAATTTGTTGATTGATGACTAGGTATATATACCTATATATTTATTAAATTCTATAAACTATTTATTAATTAAAACCTACCATGTTTGCAAATTATTGTTGGCAAATATATGAAATAATTGAAAATTATTTATAAAAAATAATTATTGTACGCATAATGCAATATATTTATATATATATATATATATATATATATATATATATATATATATATATACAAATGCATTAAGACGATACTGGATTCTAGAGATGATCTTTAACATATTCATGGAGATATTCACCTAGACAAGCAGGAATATAACTGCTGATAATCTTATGTATCCTGAAATTATAAATTGTATATTAATATATATCAATTGTATATATTTTTTTTCTTAATTTTTGTAAAATCCAAAATAACAAAGTTTAGCTATGAATAAAGGAATGTGATCGTTAGAATTTGATCTACGGTAAAAATAGCATGATCGTAATCATTCTCTCCGATCACGAAAAAGGTGCTATTATAATCACCTAATATATATATATATATATATATATATTCAACTTTTCGATTTCGTACAGTGCAGACGTGTTTTTTTTACATAGTGAATTATCAAATAATTCTATAAAATTTAATTCTTGCTATTGGACTACATAAAAGCTTTGTATACATCAGTTATATATTCTATATAACTAATATTTTAGGGTGTAATATGTATAACTATCATTTAGCATATTCAATATGTTCCATGTATGACCTCATAATAAGTATATATATATATTGAGCCTACTATTTTGTTTTAAATTTATACTTATTTTTATTTATACATGTTTGTTGCTAGACGTGATATATATATATATATATGCATTTAATTGTTCATATATGTATGTATACATAATGTGTATATGTATATATAGGAATATGTATGTATATGTATACTTGTTTTGTAAGATAAGCTATATATTATGTAAGGTATTAAAATAAATGTTAATAAGAAAAACCAATAAATTTATTGTCACGCTCTATCGATTTTCTATAGAATTAAATTAATTGTAATTTATTTTTGTATTTGAATTTATATTTTCTTTATAATGGTATATTTCATTCATACTTTGCAATGGCATATTTAAATATTACATTTCACCTATTTCTACCTCGTATTTATATAAATAATTTGTATTTGTTTCTATATATTGTTTTATTTTAATATCTATATATTGGTGTGTGCATGAGTGTATGTTTGTATGTGTATAGATTTATATATATATATATATATATTTATTAAAAATAATTATTTACATTATTTTATTTATTCACTGACTTATATTATTTAATTGTTTTTATATATTTATTTTAAACCTGTTTTTAACATACATTTTACTTTTTATTTGCCTATAGTATTACCATATAGTATTATAATAAATAATTATTTACTCTGATTTCTATTATCAATATGAATTCTAGTTTATCTAAAACTTTCACATGTCCTATTACACATTGTTCTAGCAATTTTTCTAACGCGCAGACTCTACACACACATGTTAATTCACATAAAATCCGTGATGAAAATGTACCTGATACGTATTATAAATCTTTTAATAGATCTTTTTGCCAATCATGTAATAAATATTATTGTTTAGCACGTAATCATAATTGTAAAGGTCTAACTCAATCCCAGATGCAGCCAATTATAGATGATTTACTAGATAATTCGGATCCTAATATTTCTTCCAACTTTAATATTCCTGAAATTAATGAAATACTTAATTCTAAAATTCCGATAAGAAAACATATCCCAAAAATGTGTAGAGATCTAGTTGCCGAAGCTTTGACTACTTTATTCAGAATTATTTCCCAAAATCCAATTGAAATGAACTTTCGATTATTAACGCTATTTCCAAGAGCTGTTTTACATCTCCCAACTCGGTCTGGTAAAAATAAAAGAGTTCAAAGCGCTCGTATCTTAAACGATCGTTTAAAACGTTGGATTTCTGGAGAACATTATTTTCTCTGGTCTGAGACTAAGCGTGACGCTGATAAATATTCGGAACATAAAAAGTCTACAAATACAAAAAACAACATAGATCGTGCGATTAACTTAACACAGGAAGGACATTTTGGTAAAGCATTTAAAGCCCTTCTATCTAATGGTATGGCAGATGCTTCTCAGGATATTATATCAACTCTACAGGATAAATACCCTAAAAGACTTCATCCATTGATATTCCTTCTACGCAAACTAATTCGTCAATTCAGTTTACTACAAAGGAAGTGATGTTTATGTTGGATTCCTTTCCTGTAGCTAGTGGTGCGGGTCCAAGTAAACTTTCCCCTGACCATCTTCATGAAGCTCTTCGTGGTATAACCTCTATGAAACAGGAATATTTGATTAAGGCTATTACTGATACAGTAAATCTATTAGCAGCTGGAAAAATTAATCATAATATTGCTCAATATTTCTGCGGCGCTAATCTTTATCCACTGAAAAAAAAAGACGGAGGCATAAGACCCATTTCAGTTGGTGAAACTTTAAGAAGACTTGTGTCTAAATGTCTAAATGCATCAGTTAAAAAAGAAGCAGAAATATTGTTCTCTCCTACACAGTTAGGCGTAGGTGTGAAGGGTGGATGCGAAATTATTGTGCATTCGGTAAGATCCTTAATTGATATATAGTCTAGTTCTAATAATAAATGTCTTCTAAAAATAGACTTTAAGAATGCGTTTAATCTTATATCTCGCGAATCAATAATTAGCCAAGTTGCTAAATATTTCCCAGGCCTTTTAAATTGGACATTATTTACTCTTCTCCCAGAATCTAAATTATTCATAGGTAATGAGTTTATTCTAAGCTCCAGAGGTGTTCAGCAAGGTGATCCTCTCGGCCCATTACTATTTTCATTAGCTTTAAAAAAACTTACTGATATAATTACTACCAAATTCCCTAATTTGAACCTATCATTATTTTATTTAGATGATGGTATTATAATAGGAGATATAAATGAAGTGAAATTAATATTGGATACTATTCTACAAGTTTCTTCAGATTTAGGTCTCGAAATTAATATTAGCAAATGTGAAATTTGGTGGCCAAATTTCAATGACATCTCGTGGGATATATTTCCTGACTCAATTAATAAGATATATGGAGAAGGAATTGATTTACTAGGTTCATCAATTGGTACTTCCAAATATATAAATAACCATATGGATATTAAAGTTAATGGCTGTATTAAATTGCAACAGGTAATTTTACAAATGGATAACCCACAGTGTGAACTAGCCCTTATTCGTTCATGCGCAGGCATTTGTAAAATTAACTATGCTCTTATAACTTCTCCTACTAAATCCATATATAACTCTATTAATAAATATGATAACTCTTTAAGAAAATCGCTTGAAGAAATTTGCCAATCTAGCTTGGATGATGACTCGTGGTGTCAGGCTACTCTTCCAATCCGTGAAGGTGGTCTAGGGATTATTTCTGCATGCAACATAGCTCCAGCAGCGTATCTATCTTCTGTAAGCCAAGCGATACCTTTTATTTCAAATTTATCAATTTCTTTAGACATAGATGGTATTTTGAAGGATTCAATTTCTAAGATTACATCTTTGGGTTGTTTAAATGCTAAGGAAATTCTAGATAAACGAATTGGCTTACAGAAGAAATTATGTACTCCTATTTATTTAAAAAGTAAAGGTAAACTACTGAACCGCTCAACTACTCGAAATAAAGCTAGGCTACTTTCGCTATCGGATAATCATGCAGGTGCATGGTTACTAGCAGTCCCAAATCCCTCAATGGGACTGTGTTTTAATTCCACTGAATTTAGAGTACTCCTTAGACACATGTTGGGCCTACCTCTCTATAGCATATCTCGTACATGTCCAGCTTGCAACAAAGCACTACTTGATATTTATGGATACCATAGCCTGATATGTGGATCTGGGAGCCAAAGAACTAATAGGCATAATTATGTACGAGATACTCTATACCATATAATGAATTCAGCAGGTTTATCCCCATCTTTAGAAATGGCTAATTTGATCCCAGGTACTATTCGAAGACCTGGAGATGTTTCAGTAACTAACTGGTCTTTAGGAAAATCATCCGCCATCGATGTATCAACCACCTCACCGCTGCAGAACACTACTATTTTAAGTGCGGCAACTGAGGCTGGTTTTGCAGCTGGTGAGCGTGAAAAATCTAAAGATGAGAAAAATTTTAATAATTGCCATGATGCAGGTATTATTTTTCTCCCTTTCGTTGCTGAAACATTTGGTACTTGGGGTCAAATTGCTAAAGATATAATTAGCTATATTTCTAAACGATGGGCTGATAAGCATATGGAAAATAGAGATACATCGCTAAACTGGATTTATCAAAATCTTTCTGTAGCCATGCACCGAGGAAATGCCAATATGATTATTTCAAGAAGCCCGATAGTTGAATTTTATAGTTAATTTATTTTATTGTTTTTATTAGTTTTATTTTAATATTTTAATATTTTAATATATTATTTTGCGTTTATTATATTTTATTCAGTTTTATTTTAATATTTTATTCATATTTTTATTATTAGTTTGCGTTTATTATATTTTATTTAGTTTGGCTCAATACGATGATGAAGAGGTCGAAAAATTCATTTTTAATATTCCATATATTTTTTATTTTTACACCCTTCTGATATATATATATATATATCAATTATTATTAAAAAATATATATAAAAATAATATTAAAAAAACACATTATATACAAATATGAAATATAATTAAAATCAATTAAATAATTTCAGAGGATTATTAATTATTAAAAGTTTAATTTAATTCAAGTAGTATTAGTAAATTTGTTGTAATTATAAATTTTGTGTCATATTCTGAAATGATTGTTATGTTCAAAATGTATTTATCATCGACATAAACAATTAATTATTTGATGACAATTTGTCAATGATAACGGAAATATGAGGTCACCAGTTTTTGTATTTCTATAATGTATATTATCATTAGCAAATATTTATACTTTATACTTTCGATTATATATTTCGACTATGTATTTGCTTAAATAAATGATAAATTATTCAGTTTACTAATTTAGATGTATTACTCTATTTATAATGACATGTGAAATAAGTAATGTTTATTTCAGTATTTATACTATTATTGAGTTATTATTTAAGTATAACAATTTAATTAATAAAATGTTGATGACACATTTAACATTAATTTAAACATAATATATAATATGTATCAAGAATTTAGATATTTGATATTTAAAATATTAAATATAATACAAAGTTAATGAAAAATAGTTGTAGTATGTATTACAAAGTATTTACTTAAGATGGGTACTATCATTGTATTTTCATTGTATATCGAAGCCCTATTTATGTAATTTATTTTAATATATTTAATATATTTTAGTAATATATATTTTTTATATTTATCAAACATGTTTTATATTTTACTTTTATATTTGGTATGTCAATTTAATCTTGGAGATAGTTTTGGTGGATTTTAGTATAAGTTTTCTTATTATATCTATGTTGAGATGATGGTTATGAGTTATACATTACTAACATTTGGGAAATATATATATATATATATATATATATATATATATATATATATATATGTATTTAACTGTATCCAATATTCTTTTATTTTATTGAATATAAAGTAGACTATGGAATTTCAGATTAATATATATATATATATATATATTGTTATTTTTTTCTGGTAGAGTCCTTTCATCCTATCCAGGAACTTCGATGAAGTTTTCAATTATAACCATATATCCCAAGCAACCAGAAACTGGTTGCCGAAACGTAACATTATAGGTCAAATAATATGTTCAAGTAGGTGGTAAAATTATAGGTAGTTTGTGAGCAAATAAACAGTTTCATTTATATAAAAAGAACTTATATGTTTACCCATAAATTAACATCTTGTGAAACTTATTTTTTACCCATACACATATACACGGTAAACAATTAATTATATATAAATATATGTGAAAAATAATGGTATATTTAAAAATAAACATGTAAAAAAGCATTCATTTATTGCAGGAACAATACACAAAATACGGCTATGATATAACACGTGAATAATATATATATATATATATATATATATATATATAATACACTGGGAATGCAAAGGTATATGATAATAATATAAGTATGTATGATTCTAATCTACACATATATAGTATGCGTATATAGAGGTTTCTGTTCAAATGTTAAAATTTTAAAATCACAATAATATCTATAATCATATAATATTAATATAATGTAATTTTTGAATAAAAATAATGAGTCATAAAATTCCCCTGCAATTCCGGATAAAGGACATAGAGCTAGAGAGATTTTTCTCTAGCTCTATGATAAAGGATAACATTTTTCAATTATATATATATATATGTTATTATATAATTATATGTATATATGTTTATATACAACAATAATATTATTATATTACCTTATTAAAATAACTTGTATTATAACTTATACGATAAACAATCTAAATATTGATACATTTTTTATATAGGAATTATAATAAATAGGAAGAATTATCAAACAATAAGTAAATAAACAATACAGTTAATTTCAATTTTCGCTCTAAACATGATTTCCACAATAAAACACTTACCTGTGCAGTGGGTGTGGTGGGTGACGCAATGCGCGTGTTTTGTGGTAACGCTTTATTTCACAAATTATTCACGACAGATATGATATAATATATCCGTGGTATGCTATGCACCTCTATTTATAGATATGTAGTAGAACAAATAGATAATATCTAATATCTATGCGCAATAATATTATATTAAAAATTAAACTATATAATACAGTGTACCTAGTTTATAAAGATATGTTGATTATAATATATTAATAAGAAGTATATATATATGTAAATATCCTATACTTGAATATTTATATGTATATATATAATCATATTAATAATGGGTATTCATATTATACTAAATAGTATTTTAATGGATGTGGTGATGACAACTCCAACCCATCGGCTCCCCAGGTTACGGATAGGGGAAAGGCCATTAGATATAATGGTTAGACGCGAATATCCAATAAGCTATGCCGGACAAAAATCCAGAATGCCCTTTGGCAAGACACAGTACCTGTTAGCATGCAGGGTTAAGCAAATGTGTATGGAGTAGCGACCGAATATTATTTACTAGCTACCGAAAGAAAATAACTACGACTTCCCAAATATCTTCATCCCGTATCGCTCGTTGGGCGTCCTGCAATTCCTACTCAGGTTGCAATCGATAAGTTAGCTACTGAGTGTAAATTTATAAATCAAATCAAATCAATACCAAATGTATCTCTAATGAAAACAAGTAGAGTTCTCAGAGTTGCCACCTTCAATGTACGGACATTAAAAAATGAAAATAAAATTTCTGAAATAATTGCATCAGCAATTGCTACGCAACTCGATATAATTTGTTTACAAGAACATAGATTTATACACGATGATGTCGATACAAAAGAATATTCTATTGGAGAATGGCATATGATAACAGGTTCAGCATGGAAAAACAGTGTAAACGCTGCTACAGGTGGAATCGGTATTCTAATTAACAAGACATCATTTAATTCTCTTGTAAAGGTTACTTTAGTATCCAAAAGGATAATAATCATCAATGTTAATGGAAACCCACAAACATCTATCATAGTATTTTATAGCCCTACAAACGTATCGGGTCCCATGGAAATAGACAATTTCTATGATATTCTAAATTCTGCCACAAAACAAATTCCAAAACATAATGTGTTGATCATTTCTGGTATGTTACAAGGTGATACACCAGCACCATTTCTTTTTATAATATATCTTGACTATATCTTGAAAATGTCACTTGATCGAAATAATGTTCTTGGTTTTACCCTCTCTGAGAGAAAGAGCAGAAGACATCCAACAATAAAAATGACAGATGTCCATTATGCAGATGATATAGCTATATTAACTGATACAACGAGCGAAGTTACAATAAAATTGAAAATACAGCAAAAGAGATTGGTTTGAATATAAATTCAGGTAAGACCGAATTCATAAGCATAAATCAAGGAGAAAGTGAAAAAATGAAAAGCCTAAATGGCAAGGACATTAAAAAAGTATCGGATTTTAAGTATCCTATTTTAAGTACCTTGGAAGCTATATTCAATCAAAAGAAAAGGATATTAATATAAGACTGGCTAAAAGCTGGGCAGATTTAAACAAGATGAACGCTATTTGGAAATCTAGGTTACAAGATAGAATTAAAATAAATTTCTTCAGAGCAACTGTTGAGTCGATATTGGTATATGGATCTGTAAGTTGGACACTCACAAAAGCTCTGGAAAAAAGATTAAGTAGAAACTATACTCGCATGTTACGGGCAATACTAAATAGGTCGTGGAAGGACCATCCTACCAATAAAGAAATATATGCAAATATACCCGATATATGCATGTCGATACGACAGCAAAGACTTCGTTTTTCTGGTCACTATTGGAGAAATAAGTGCGAACTGGCATCAGATATTATTCTATGGCAACCTACCAATGGTGAGAGAAAAGGAGGACGGCCGCGAAGAATATACTTTCATCAACTCACGGATGATACATTGTGTAATGTAAATGAACTGAAAACTGCGATGGACGATAAAGATGAATGGAAGAAGAGAGTCATATCTGCCGAGCAGGCTCGACCTGGTAAGGTAAGGTAATATTAATAATAGTTGTTTTATCTAATTATATCTTATATACATATTCCATTATAATAATGTTTATTTCCAAACTAATGAACTAATTAGTTCATTAGTGCATTAATACATTAATGTGGGACGTGAAATAAATCACAGAAATGTTAAACAAAAATAAGTGTGTACATTAACATATATACAATATAATAACAATATACATATATATATATATATATATATATATATATATATATGTGTGTGTGTGTTTGTATGTTTATATGTGTATGTATGTGTATATTATACAATTATATTGATATATAATTATATAAATAATAATTCTTATTGATAAAAGATATATTTTATAAATTACAATATTGCACAATAGATATTGCTGTTGTAATATCCAATGTGTTTAGTTGACCTATCAAATATACAAAATTGGAACATATATGGCATATATAAAATAATGATATCCAAAGTGTTTATTTTACCTATAATATATACAAAATTAGAACGTTATAATATTTATTTTACGTTTAGGGTCAACGTGTTTGTTTGCTTGGTGTATAACAGAATGGATTCAACAGTTGCAATCATTTTCCTAATTTTGAACTTCCTACTGAGTTTTTAATTCCAGATGTTTCTCATCTAGTGGCAGGTTCTCTAAGCTTGCGCTTTTCTATTGTTGACATTCATGTTTTTAATATTTTAGAGAACTTGATGTTTTTAATTTGTAATTTGAAACATTAATGTTTACAATTAATATTTAATTATTAATATTAACGATTTAATTCGTAATTTATAATTGTAATATTTTAATATTATTATAAAATAATTAATATGTATAAGGATTCGTAGAAATTATCGAGGATTAAATGAAAGGTATTCTCTATTAAATACATCGTTATATCGGCGTCATCATGTTTATAATACAATATATTGTATTATCTTTATTGTTTGTGAATATAATAATTGCTACTGAATCCGAACCTGTTGATGAAATTGTTTGTATTTACTTTAATTAACTCCCATATATATATATATATATATATATATATATATATATATATATATATATATATATACTCGCATATGTGTAGTCAGTTATATCTTGCATCAAAATGAGATATCATTCTATATATATATACTGTATATGATATACATAATATTAAAATATATACTGTACTAAATAATATGTAATAAGCATATTATTAAGCTATAGAGTTAAATCCGGCAGTTATTGAGTACCGTTTCCATGGAACTATGCAGAGTGTAATCAACAAATATACACCCATTAACTCACACACACATATATATCTAATTAATTAAATAATCAGATTTTATACAGTAGATACAAGAAATATAATATAATATATAATATTATATATATATATATATATATATATATATGTATAAATATATTAATATATAATATTATATCTCATAGAACGTATAATGTGCTGGTATGCATACCTTCATTTGTATACTTATAAGTATACGTATACGTTACTGCATTAATACATCTACATTTCATCACCTATTGTAAGGTATTTCTACATTCTTAACGTGTTACGAGATCAATACTGCCATATCTCACACACAGTGAACCACCTGACACTAACGTATTGTCCACACTCTATACGTGTACTAAGTGATGTCTACCTAAACATATGTTTAGAACAATGGATACACTCATATAATCTAGTCGGCGTTCTACTACAAAGTTTTCTTGTGTATCGATATCCTTTACATCAAGTGTCATTAATAGTGTGTTCGTTGATAATACATTATACATGTGTGTTTACGTGTATAAGAATTAAAGTATACTTCATTACATGATAACATATAACCTTTGACCTACAAAGTACTAAGCCATACACTAATATATTATATATGGTATTCAGTTGACTGACTGTATCGTATAGGATATATAGAGATATTCCTACTGTAGTATACGTACACATATATACACATACACACATACGTACATATACACAGATGCATGCACGACGTGCTTACACGTGCATATGCACATACACTAAATTGTATTTACATAATAGATATTATTATTCAGATTATAAAAAATATCTCTATGATTGGTACGACATTAAAATATTCTAAAACTTATGTCAAGATAAATTAACAAATATTAAATTTCAATTGAATGATGTGAATATAGAAGTGACCCCGACACTGTCAAGTGTCAGCTTATTATCTCCTTCATCTCGATATGACATACATACCCACCATATGTATAATAAACTAATACTAAATAGTTAGTGTAATAGTTATATAACTAATTATTATGTGGAGATACTTAGCGAATTATTAGCATTAGCTATTATTATTTTATAAATATTATCCATATTTATTGTAACGATTACATATTTCTAATTACATTAAATCACATAATAAAAGTAATATTCACGCATATAAATTACAAATAAATCGCTGTACAGGGTTTTCTTGAGAGCTTTGGATATTTAGAGAAGGCAACCGAAGGAATGGTCCAGCAACTGAGGTCAGGTGACGAGTTAAAGAGGGCTTTAGTTTCAATGCAAGAATACGGAGATATTCCGGTTATTATCTACTTTAAATATTATTGTATATATATATATATATATATATATATAAATATTAGTATGTATTGAATATATATATATATATGTGTATGTATATAAAAAAAAACTTGCTATGCAGCGAGAGTTTCAATACAATTATTAAAAATCCAATAATGTAATTTTATAGTTGGGTAATTATATTAGTTTTATATAAATTTTAGTATAATTAATAATAAGCAGTTTATTATATAGTTTACTTCATTTGCCCCGTATTAATTATAATCAATGTTACGTCTCTTTAACTCTTTTTTTATCTATGTATAGAGAGATACCTTGAAACCTGTCAATAACTGCTAAATAAGATATGTGTAAGATAAGTTGTATGATATGTTTAAATACACTACTTATGTATTTATAAATTCCTTAGTTACTAGTTCCGGGATGCCCATATATTATTACATTAATGCTCTCTCCATTGATCCTCAAATATAACTATTGGGTAATCTAACAGTTCAATATTTAACATTATAAACTATCAATATTCATGTTTTACTCCATCGTTTACAATTACTCTATTAGGACTCATATCTATAATTTATCTCATTAATCTATTCTTACTATATTATTATTTACTTAACTCCAATGCTCATCTCATTTACTTAATTATACCTCAGGTGTATTCCCTTGCTCTGTAAGCCATCATGGATATCCTAGATTACATCCGTCAATGCAGCTCTTACGATGTATTCATCTATAATAAATCATACCTATATATATATATAATTTATTTTATTTCATCTCTTTCGAATTCTCCTATTTATTTTAATATTTTCGATATGTATATTTAATGTTATTATGTATTTTACGTTCATTTTTATGCATAATATATCATTTTTATATTTCACCTAATAAGTTCATTATTTGTAGGTATTTTTTTTTAGATATTCATTAGTAATTTGATCATTGTTATATGAAAATATATCAAATTATTTTAATATTAATAAAAATTGTCCCTAGAATTTTTAAATAATATATAAAGTTTATTTAAAATTAATATAATATACAATAATAGGTGTAATTATCTACAATGTAAAATACTATATTTATAGAAAACCGGTAAGTTTGATGCCGCAACAAAGAAATTAATGATGACACAGAGATGCTCAAACCGTGAGGTAATGGTTAAACCTTTAATGAGTAGAAATGGTCCACAAGAAATGTCGTCCAATCTTGGTTCTGGTAATTCAAAATGGGACATTGATGAAATAACATACAAGTATATATATATATATATATATATATATATATATATATATATATATATATATATATATATTATATGTTATAAATATAGACTATATTTATAATTATTTATAATTATTAAGTATTTGATATTCATAATTATAGGAGTTAAATGCTTCAACTGTATTTTGTAATCTATTGTTAAATATTCATAACTATATATTTTAAATTAATTTATATAGAAGAACTGGTAACGCATCAATATTACTAGCAACATTGTGCAATAACTTTAACGTAGTATAGTAAGAGATACGATATTAAATAAGGTAACATAGATGTATTATATGATGATAGGAACATAATTCAATAGTTTAAACTAAGACTACTATATTAGGATATACGTATTAGATTAAACTAGAGTACATTTTAATAATATAAGGCATATGAAGAGAGTATATGAAGAAATAAAAACCGAGGATAGGCTAATAAATGAGAAACATCTATTCGAGTAATCAGATATTTTAATTTCCAAATAAGTGGTAATAGTTTGGGATCTATTGGAAATTAATTGGATGAAGCAGTGCCTTTTTAAGTTTTTATAAGTAAAATCCCAAACTAATAATTTGTCGTCAATTGTGTATGAAAAATATTCTATAAACTCATTTACTGATTTATAATAAATAAGATTATAATACAATTGATTATGAAAAAATCTTATTTTTTTTAGCCCAAATTTAGAAATGGAGTGATATTTCCAACAAAATATTATCTAAAAGTTACTGGGATACATATATGGTAATGTTATGATATACATAGTTAAATATATTGAGAAACAGTGGACAAATGTATTGACGATATTTTTGTGAATAGAATTTCCGGAATATCTGTATCATATAAATAATAGTATATCACGGTATATTTATAGGTAATATAAAGAGTTTATTTATAGTGTATTTTATCAGATGTATCTTTATTAAATGTGTAAGAAAATAATAAACTGTATGTATAGATAATGGTATAAGTATATTTGAGAAGTAATCTAATTATTGTATTTATAACATCTACTTATTATATTATATAAGCTAGTATAATCAGAAAAATATTGTGTTATATTTGTAGAATTATTATATTTGTAAGGATATTCGGCTCGATATACCCAATTACTTCTATATCTTACCAGGTCGAGCTTGCTCGGTAGTCCATGACATACTTCCAACCTTCTCTATCATTCATCGCCGTCTTTATTTCGTCTGTCGTTAGCAGATATGTATCATCCCGCAGTTTCTGTATCTATAGATACATATATGTAACAAAAAAATATGTATCTATAGAAACATGTATGGGTACATAATTTATTAATATTATCATTAAATAGAATTTTATATTTATCCCATTGGTATAAAAGTCACATCATACATCAGTCATATATCATACAATGTACCATTGGATTATTGTTATAAAATACTAACCTGTATAAACTAGTCCATATCGTACTACATTTATACCTTGGTATAAGTTTATATTTTGTTGGGCTTCATTAGTTGAACCGAGTCTTTAAATTGAAGTTAAAACCGACTTATTGCGAGTGAACTCTAAACACAGCGTATGTCATGTGATAACACTGGACACTATTGTAAACCTAAGTATGTAGTAATATACTGATCGTAATAGTCATAGCGTATTGTATCTGATTATTATATTATTATTATTATTATAATTAGATATAGTGAAATGAAATAATTACAATAATATAGTTAACGAATTGAAGTTATTAATTTCACCCTTGAGGTACGCAGTATAATAAAGTGTATACACTCACATGTCACGTGATACACACCTGTCACGTGATATACATACACCTGTCACGTGACTATTGTATTGTTATTACGATGCCATACGTATAGTTGTGTTCGAAGTACACTAACACCGATAGTTAGTAACTTATGTACGATAATGCGAGTACTAACAGTTCGTACGTAATATTTAGTTTTAATATGTGGTTGTATACTATATGTAGGAAATAATACCTATTTGTGTATAACATATTATACATATAGTGATATAGTATGATTATCCTAGTAGTGATTACGTAATAACACATGTATTACGTAATAACAAATTGCTTACTTAATACTCGCATAGATTGACGAAGGGATCGAAACATTTAAGAAATTCCGAAATCAGACACATATTTCGTGAGGTGTACGATAAATTAGAGAAGATCATTAATTTAAAGTTTCGAGAAGTTAACGGCGATAAATACGTCACGGAAATTAAATTCATCGACAATGGTGACAACAGCGATCGATGCGTAAGTAAGCACTGGCGAAGTTAGTATTATTTAGATATATGTATATATATATATATATATATATATATATATATATATATATATATAATATATATATATATTCACAATGTTACATACATTATATTAGCTAATACTGCCCATGTTTGTATTATTTATAAATAAAACACTGTATTTATTGTACGTTGGATGATTAAATTAATGTATGCATTAATGATATTATAAATATATCAGTATTTGATGTGTATAATAACGAAAATGTATAGACACATGTTGCAAACTTTAAAATTAAATTTCAATTATTTAAGAACATTTTTCGAAAATCATTTTCAAACTTGGCACATAATTTTCAGAATTTAATAAATATTTAATCAACAATCAACATATTTGCAAATCAAAAATAAATTATATGGAGAATATAATAAAAATAAAATATATTATTATATATAAGCTTAGAATAAATATATTCATATATAAAATAAATATTTGTTATTATTTAATATATTTGTTTAATATATTTGTTTTAATTTTATTTTCCAATGAATTAAACACAAATTAATAAAACTGAATAAGCAATGGTATTACAATTACCTATAGATCTACAATTATTCGAAATGTTATGATAACAGATATATTTATATTTGTATAATTATTTTAAAAATTGTGGTTAGATCTATTTTTAATCTTTCTAAATTAAAGTGATTCTAATTTAAAATATTCCAATATCTCTTTATATGTTTTATAATAAATATTTGCTGAATTTATATATTCTACGTATCTTTTTAACAAATATAATCAATATTTTTATTAAATAAAAGGTTATTATCAACTATTATTCCTAAATCTTTATAATAAGTAACATTTTTTAATTGACAATTATTTATAAAATATTTAGATTGAGTAACCTTCTTTAAAGTCATAACTGCACATTTTGATAATGAAATATTTAATTGCCATGTATTTGTCCGTTGAGAAAATAAATATATATTATTTTGTAAAAGAAATCTTTCACTCTCATATGTGTAAGAAAAATATATGTGTGTATCATCGGCAAGTAAATTAATGTGAACTTTTGAAGAAAATATACTAGGAAGATCATTAATATATAATAAAAATAAAATTGGACCTAAAACAGATCCAAGTGATACTCCAGATTTTATAATTGAACTATTTGAAGAAGAACTTTTAAACCGTGTAATATTAGATCTATTCGATACAAAATTATAAACTATTTTATTATTTTATTAGATATACGTATAGTACAGTAATGTATGTTTTTTAATTTATATAGTAATTTTTCATGAGAAACAATATCAAGAGCTTTTGCAAAAAAATATATATATATTATATCTACATATGTTGTATTATTCAATTAATTATACATACTTTTTAAACATTTTGTTAATTGTAATTATATTGATTTTCCATTTATAAAACCATATTGATATTTTGTTTATAAATTATTTGATTTTAAATACAAAATTAATTGTTTAGAAATAATACGTTCTAATAATCTACATATTACACATATTATTGAAATAGTACTATGGTTATTTGAATTTTATTGTTCATCCATTTTAAAAATTGATGTGTATATAGATTTTTTTTCCAAATTTTCGGTATATTACACTTTAATAAAGATGACTTTAAAATAATATATAAAGGCCTACGTAATTTATTAGATAATAATGTTAACATGGAAGATGGTATTCAATTAGTTCCGAAAGTATGTTTAATTTTAGTATTTTTTTAAATATTTTAGTTATTTCAGGATTTAAATCGATATTATAAAATTTTTGTGTAGTTAAATTATAAAATTCGGGTAAATTTCCATTATAATTTTGTTGAATTGAACTACAATATGAATTTAATATATTTACTTTGTCGAGGTATAAAAATAAAATAGTATTATTTGATGTATCAATTAGAGGAGATTTTAAAAAAATTCATAAATTTATAAAACTTTAATTTAGTTTAATTTAGTTAATTGCATTAATCTCTCTCTTAAAATGTACAGATTATAATTATTTGGATACATTATTGATTGTTTATTTACAATTATATTTATTTTTAAAATTAGTTTTAGATTTTCGAAATATATTTTGTTGCTTCTTCAATATCAATATGTTCTTCGGAAGTACCTGTTGTATTGTATTATTTATATTAGGAATATGTGCTATAAATTATATGCAAAGAATATACTATTGATATTATCACTTTTATTATTATTAGCAGTATATATAAATTCCATATCATTAAAGTCTGATTGACAATTAACATTGTTTGTCATTATAAAATCCAAGTAAAATAATATAAAAATATAAAAAACTATATAAATGTAAAATATATCAATTAATCAATGACATTTTTTAAATATCAATATAGTGTAAAAGTTAAATAGTAAAAGTATAAAAGTAAAAAAGTGTAATACTATATAGGTAAAGTATTAATAATTAGTGATATTATTAATATGATAATTTATGAAATGTCCAGTGATTGATCAATTGATAATATTATTAATAATATTAATCTCTATATTTTCACTAATTGTTATATGTTTATATATAGCGATCAATAGAAGTTCCAGGTACCAGCATGTATTTGTATTCCTATATAAAACCCGAGTGTTACAAAATATATTAATATTTTCTTTAAGTTTTCATTCAAATAAATATCACTGTTTTTACATTTTTTTTATTGTTTAGTAAATCTTATCTGATAGTTGAATTATTCAATTTAATTATATATTTATAAGTTATTATATTGTCATCAGCTTTTTAAGATTTTTATTTTAATTATATTAGTTATATTAGATGTATTAACTAATACTCTAATGTGTCATTAAATAACTTAATTAAATTATTAATAACTGAATAATCGATATAATCGAAATTATTTTCATTATCGGAACTAGTAATATTAGTTAACCATAACTCTTATACTTTATTAATTATGGCAATATTAATAATTTGTGATTTACTGTTTATAGTTGAATTCCTTCTAAATTAGTAACTTTTTCTGTTAATATATTATTATTCGTAATTAAATCTTATATAAGTCGTTTTTGATATTTAACAATATCCTTTAAATTATTAATTTCCATGAGAATATCGCTATAGGTCCTAAGTGACATTAATAAACACACACATATAATTATATACAATTAGTTATATACAGTTATACAAGTTAATACAAATATATATATATATATATATATGAATGTAAAATAAGAGTGTAAGAATAGTGAAACAGTATTACTATATAAACAAACTAAATTCAATATAAATGTAATACCTCAGTGATTTTGAATTTTTTTGAAATATTAATCTTATAAAGTTGAATAATTGACAAATAATAAGTAGATAATTTGTATTATATGTTAAAGGTAATTATGATTGTAATATATTTGAGGTAAACTTATCTAAATAGCCAGATAAATTAATTTGAAATTAAATTGATGTTGAACAAAATAATGATAAAGAGGAAGTTTATATATATATATATATATATATATATATATATATATTTAATTATATATGTATGTATTTAGTATATTTTATTTACCCTTATATTATTTATTACTATTTACTATGGTTTATTAACAACATTAAATATACAAATATATACTTATATATATATATATATATATATATATATATTTATATATAAATAAATAATAATTTACTAATAATTATAATGATTTGTAAATATTAATATAATACAAAATATGTATACTCTTTTTATAAATTTATTAAACAGGAATCTAATATATAATTAAATATATTGCAAAGAATATTATAATCTGACTTTACTACCTTACATCTTTATCCACATTAGGTACAGTTTTAGGTCACGCATATTATCCAGAACCCCGGAACCATCAAGGTAATCCTGGTAACATACACTTTAACGATGAAAAAGTGTATGAACGACAAGATAGAGATGCAATGAGAAGAATAACTAATACTATTATGCACGAAGTCGGGCACACTCTTGGTATGGATCATTCTAGGTTAGTTAATTATGTATGTTCACTATATACATTGTTATATTAATACATATATGTTATATTTATATACATTATATATATATATATATATATATATATATATATATATATATATATATATACATATATAATACACTTTGTTTACATAGCAACCAATATATAGTTGTGTTAATAACTGCTTAGCTTTTAAATATCTTTTAATTGTATTATTATTATAAAGATAAGTACGTATTCATTTATTTTTTATATTATCTATTATATTAATATATATTAAATATTAATATCCAACTTATTTGAAATACATAATAGTTGTCTTTAAATTATAATCATATCTTATTTAGATATAATTATATTTAGTATTTGTTTACATTTATTATAACAAAATAAAAATCCTAAAAAATAAATAATAATCACAAAGATAATAGAATTATAAATTCGATAAATTAATTAAATTGAAATATATATTACATACTGTTTATGTATATTTATACTTAGCTACATTATTTACTATTTATAAAATTAATTAACTAGTAGTTTATAATAATATTATAACTGATATTCTCCCGTGGATCTCCCTTGGGAATTTGCTTTTGGTAGTCGGATCTACCAACCTTCATTTGAGGTTAGCTACCAACTTACACCTAGATAGTCTACTGCTGTATTTACTTACATACAGATCCATCAATTCTACCTCGGACGATACACTGCCTTAAATCTCAGACAATCGGACCATCATTGCCCGGCTGCCACCAAGCATACCAGGAGCCTACTAAAGTCAACCGGTGCTTGTCAAGTCAACTCGTCATATAGCAAAACGGACTGAATACCAAACTTCTTCAAAAATATCCCTGTTACGACCAGTTTTTATACACTTATTATTATATTTATTATTATCTATTTCATTCAATTTAATCCCACAATCTCAAGTATACCATGTCCTCAAATTGTTCACATTGTAACCTTCCCGCATGCGAATATTATCTCAAATGTAAAACATGTCCATCTATTTTACATTATAATTGTTTATACCCCGCAGCTATTATTTCTAAATCCTGGTTTCATTCTAAAAACCCCCCTCCCGCTTATGCTATTGCTATATTTAATTCACCTAACTTCATCTTCTCATGTTCCTCATGCCTAGCCTTAAATAAGTTTCCTTCGACTAATCATACAACTACTCCACCCATTACTATGCCATATTCACCTTCTACTTTAACTGACAAATCTATACATAATACTTGTTCCAAGGTAACGCCAAATATAACATCTGATATATATTCTTCTACTACGACTATTAATATCCAGCCCAAGCATCAGCCCAATGCTAATACTTCTAGAAACATTCCAAAGCTAATGGACTTAAAATTTTCCTCAAATCACACACCAACCCCTATATTATCTAGTTCAACTTCCTCAAAGTCTTCATCCATACGCTCCATAGATAATTCCCTCATACTAGTACTTGAACACCTTCTTCCTTATGAAGTTAACTATAATTTCATAGTATCATTAATTGACTATATAAAACTTCCACATTCTTATATTACTTCTGCCTCATTTCTTACCAGTACTGCTATATTACGTTTCACTAATATTTCTGCTCGTGATATATGTTTCTCCTCCCTTCTAAAAATCTCACCACATAGTAATTTTAAGCATATATTTATTCGTCATTATTTACCTGACTCTACTAGACTTCTTGGTAAGGTACTATATCATGCCCTAAAACAAAAACTCACGCCCATTTTGTATAAAGTATTTTTTAATAATCGTTCCCAAACATTTGAACTTAGGGATAAAAAAAATCCTCTTTCATATCCCCCTTTTCTCATCCCTGAATCTGATCTAACAAAATGGTTTGATTCTTTTGATCACTATAAGAAATCATTTATAAATAATTCTTCCTCTCAAGCCTGACTATCCTCTAATATAGCCTTGATCAATATTCGCTCCTTGAGATCAAATATATCCCTTCTGTTCCCATACCTTAAATTACAAAAAATTATTATAATCGCATTGACTGAGACCTGGATTTCTAATAATGACTCTGATATATTTGCCTCCATCTTGGACTTTGGATATACACTCTATCTCGCTCCACGACAAACGGGCCGTGGTGGTGGGGTAGGATTTATGATACGTAATGATTTTTACCTATCTCCATCCATTTCATTCCCCCCCTTTTCATATAGTGATTGTATTTCGCTGACCCTCAAGCTTCCTAACTTAACTATACATCTTACCGTTATCTATCGTCCCCCAAAACCTGAAACCAGTTTATTCTTTGATGAATTTCATGATTTTATCCATAAACTTCCTTCATCTTCATCCTATCTACCAATAGTTCTTGGTGACCTAAACTATCACTATAATTCTCCCATCTATCCCCATGGTGACTTTAAACTCCTAACTGAGTCTCTTTCCTTGTGCCAACATATATCATTTCCTACCCATTCTAGTGGCAATACACTTGATATGATATTTACACCCCTATCCAGTCCTCTTATTAGATGTATAAACCCTAACTCCTTTCAAAAAATTGAACTACTAACTGATCATTTTATTATTGAATTCTCTATAAATCTAAAATTCACAAATATTAAACGAAAACGTATTTCATATAGGGATTTTAAGTCTATCGACCTACCAAGATTTGTAAACAATATCAAAACTGAGATCTCTTCTTCAACTTCCCTCTGTCCGGTACTCCTAAACTCCACTCTCCTAAATATTATCAATATACATGCACCTACAAAAACTACATTAATTACCGACCGCCCTTTTTCTCCCTGGTTCTCCCACGAACTTTTCATCTTCAAGAAGAGTGTTCGAAAATTTGAGAAGAAATTTCTTAAAAATCCTTCTACTGAAACTAAATTAGCACTATCACTAGCTAGAAAAAATTACAAATCTACTATATCTCGTTCAAAATCTATCTATTATAACAAAAAGATAGCATTGATATCCTCCAATCCTCGCAAATTATTTAAAATAGCAAATAAAATTCTCTCTCCTCCAGATGAAAAAATCCTCCCCATTTTACCTAACACGTCTAATTTTCAACTGTGTTATCTTTTTGAAAAATTCTTTAAACATAAAATTGCAAGCATTAATAATATTATTTGCGCATCTACTCAACCCATACTCAATCCTACCATATATATTACCCATCATATTGACTCATTAAGTACATTCACTATTCCTTCACTGTATGAAGTAAATGATCTACTCATGAAATCTCACTGTACCTCCCCCACTGATCCCCTACCTTTATCATTATATCACAAACTTTCACCCTTATTTTCTCCTATTTTCTTGGATATTATTGCGAACTCACTAAACTCTGGCCAAGTCTCACCCTGTCTCAAGACTGCCATAATATCCCCTATTCTAAAAAAACAAAACTTAGACCCAAACTCATTTAGCAATTATCGCCCGATCTCCCACCGACCCTTATTAAGTAAAATATTAGAAAGAATTGTTTCCAAACAACTCATAGCCCATGTAAATAAAAATAATCTTTTCGACCCGTTTCAAAGCGCTTTTCGTAAGGGTCATTCAACCGAAACAGCTCTCCTACGTATTACTGACACTATATTATCTACCTTAAATAGCAACACGTGTTGCCAGCTAATCCTACTTGATCTATCATCTGCTTTTGATACCCTGGACCATAACATATTAATCTCGCGACTTACTTTAATGGGTATATCTGGCTTAGCATTAAAATGGTTTACTTCATATCTCACTAACAGGAATATCTCTATTATGATTGACAAATCTTACTCGCCTCTTTCTCCTCTTAACCACGGTATTCCCCAAGGATCTGTTCTAGGTCCATCCCTCTTTTCTATTTATATCCGCCCTATTGCTGATCTAATTAAGAAATTTCCAAATATCCACTACCATATTTTTGCTGATGATATCCAACTGTTTACCTTTTTCCCTATAAATTCTCATAATACCATTAACTCTGAATTAATCGAGTGTGCTAACTCCATAAGATTATGGCTCCTCTCCAATAAACTACTAATTAATTCCTCTAAGACTACTGTACTTAACATATCTACTTCTGAAACTTCCTTTCCAAACTTTACTCTAAATAACATGATTATTTCTCCTTCTCATTCCTCCAAAAACCTAGGATTAGTATTTGATGACAAATTATCATTTAAGAATCACATATCATCCATTACAAAATCATCCAACTTTCATCTCTTCAGAATTAAAAAAATACGGACATCACTTTCCAGAAACCTTACTAAAACTCTAATTAATGCTCTTGTACTTTCACGTATTGACTACTGTTCTTCCCTACTGAATTTACTTCCTGCTAAAGCTACTGCTCCACTTAATCGGATTATCCGTTCCTCAATACGTACTACTTACTGTTTAACTCGACTGGATCACTCTACTACAACATCTCATCAATCATCTCGTATGTGGCTACCCTTCTCCCTCAGGTGTAAATTACGTATACTATCTATAATCCATAAATCAATATATTCTTTTACCCCTAGCTATATCTCTGATCTAATTAAAAAACGTACTATATTATCTTCTCTTCGTTACCAAAATGCTCCTCTACTTATCTCCCAGAACTCTAGTAAAACTTCCCTAAATTCTAGAGCTTTTAAAAATTCCGGTCCATCCCTATGGAATTCCCTCCCTCCTACCATTCGTTCTATTAGATCCCACAAAAGATTTATAAATCTTACTTCTTCTTTTCTCTCTACCCATAATCATTAAATCATCCAACTTATTATTTGTATCCGTATTATATTAAATTTATATCATTATTAAATTGTTATTGTATTATTATTATCTTATTATTATATAACACTATACTATATCAATGCAGTCTGTAGTATATACAACTACACCATATCAATGCAGACTGTAGTATATAATAGTCCTTTATATTGTTTATTATTGTTTTTCCGTTGTATATTGAATGTATATTATTATCAAATTATTATCGTATTACTATTATTTTATTATTATTTTCTTCCCGCACGAGCGAAGGGGTCTACATGACCCTATTTTAGTGCTAATAAACTCAATATCATCATCATCATCATATCTATCGGTAACAAATAAATTATAGATATATAACGTAAATAAACCATATATCGAAGAAGCGATACCCTTAATATATTTATAATTTATTGTTTACCGATAGAATATGAAGTAAGCTCTCCTTTATAATTGTATTTATGTTTATACTATTACTTACACACTATTTATTATTATTATTATTGTTAAAATATATTCGAGAATAGCTATTACGTATTTGTGTATAATATAAATAATCATCATATGAGGGAATATTGATATTGCTATTGATATTATCAAAATAAGTATTATAATTATACTACTTATTTTGGCTTAAGCCACGCTATAGTAAATATAGTTACATTAACGTACGCTTGTTTACAATATTATCACGTAGTTCAGTAAATATTGATAATAATATATTTAATTTATTGTATATGCTCTTTAGTAAATTATTAATATTACCATTATGAATAATAGTAGATGATTATAATGAGTTATTTAAACAAGGTGGATTAATGGTGTATTATCATTATTTGTATGTATACATGTATTATATGTAAATTAAAAAATTATGATCTAAATAACTAAATAGAATATCGTATTGTTGATTTATTAGACCAACTTGTTTTTATAATTATACTTTGTATATATACTGCCTATAGGCATCTATAACGTTATTTATTACTATACGAATAAATTGTATACTTTTCGTTGGTAATTTATAAATTACATCGGGGTATTACTTTACGGTTCAATCCATTTTGTTATGTGATAAATGTATTATAATTAAATAGTTATATAGGTCGGATTAGATAATATATTAACAAACTATAAGATTATTGTATATTAGGCAATTGCCGAATGTGTATGTTTTTCGTGTTTACTAAATAAATTAGCGTTTAGATATTTCAATTTTCATATTATCGATATTTTTTTAAAGTTATCCTTTCCTAAAATAACTACGTAGATGTTGGAAGTGATTCTTTATAATGTAGAGAAACGATTATCCAAATTTGTAACTGAAATTAATCTGATATAAAGAAATTGTATTATTTTATTATTTATAAAATTACTATAGGTAAATATTACTAAAATTCCTATATATATATAGATATATATCTTTATATTTTAATTAATATAACGATTTAAATTAATTAAGTGTATACATTCTATATATAACTAATAATTAAGTAACTGTAATTAATTATAAACAAATAATATATTAAAGTGGTATTCGCACTACCTACCTAAATAGTATACTACCCTTGTTATGTGATATTTAATATACTTTAAAACTGTAATCTTATTACTCAAATTACTCATATTATATTTATATAACTTTATATAATTATAATTAATATGATAGATGTATATTAGATAGATGTATATATATATATATATATATATATATATATATATATATTTATATATATATATATATATGCCCACATAGAACTGTATAATATACTAAATATTAAATATATATATATATATATATATAAATATCATCCAAATATATATATATATATACAGTATGATATATGTAATAAATTTATGATGCAACATAATATGACATAACTTTACAATGATTACTAGACAAAGTGGTGATATAATGTTTGCCTATATAAAAAAAGATCATCCTATATACCACTTAAGCCGTAATGATATACGAGTACTTCAGGATAAGTATGGTTCTTAATTATATATAAATATATATATATATATATATATATATATATATATATAATCATATAATCATACACATATATGTAAAGTATATTAATAAAGGTATTATTATATAAATAAATATATAATTATTAATAGTATCAATATTAATTAGTATTATTATTACTAATACTAATATATTTCTTGAAATAATAATACTTATATATATAAGTTATTATTTTAGTTTATGTTTCAGATATATATTTTTTTATATTTTTGTTGTTTTATTTTTGGTTATTTACATTTATGTTTATTTTTTATTTTATTTTATTTAGACATAATATAAAATTTCAAATATATTTTACTCTTTTGTGATATATTGTAAAATTGGGAAAAAATGCACGCTTGACTTATTTTATAATAATTAATTATTTTTTAGTTTTATTTTTAATTATTTTTAATTATTTGTAATGTGTCAAACATAATTTACTCTTTTTACATTAATATAGTAATGTAAAATTAAAACAATAAAACATATATTAAATACAATGATAATTCTTTTGACAAAATATAATTTAACGAAAATTTAAAATTTTAATTATGGAAAATAAATATGTATACTAATTCAATTTTCTTTTAATTTATAATGATAAATTAAAAAAATATGTATTTTACGTATTGTTTTATTATTATGTATTAATTTTATTTATATTTTTATGTTTGACTATCTGTTTATTTAAGTTTAGTCTAATTAGTTATGTATTTTATTTTAAATATTGTATTTTAGTTATTTTATTTTATTTATGATGATGATGATGCTGATATTATTTATTAGCAGAAAATCAATATTTAAAATTCACTCAAAAAATGTAATTTAATTACCTTACCTTACATTTTATTTATTACATGATGAATGAAATTACGATGAGTTTTTTAAATTGTATTCTACATATTTGAATAATATTTATAAAAAGTAATCTCGTGGAATATATATTTATATTAACGTTAACTCTATTTCATATTCTATCTCTATTGTTATGACAAAGTATCTTCTTTTTGTTAGTGTGAGTGTGATACGTATCTGGGAAAGGATATACTTGTAGAGAAATCCAGGTATTACCAGTTTTCTTATTCTTAGCATGCATATATGCATAGGATCCTATAGGATCCCTAAGGTATTGGTCCTGATGAACGTATCATTGATATTGATACACCATATACCTCATTATTTTCAATTACTATTTATTATATTCATTACTGTGTATTACTCTTGATATAAATATAATAATATTAAAATATCTGATTTTGTTATAAGTATATCATTTATTATTCTATAATTCATTGAATTATTTATAATTTTATATTTCATAATGATTTATAATTTATATTTTTGTACTAACTTTAAATCTTAACATTTTATTTAATTTATTATATTTTAATTTTACTTTTACTATATTTTAGTCTCATAATTGTTCTTTAGTAAAGTGTAATATGTAAACTACTAGCCAAGTATAACGCTTATTCGTTTAACATGATTATGCCTAACATATTATAGTATTATATATATATATTTTTTAGTCCTTTCATCCCATCCAAGAACTTAGATGAAGTTTTCACTTATAACCATATATGGCTCTAATGTCCCTTCGAAGCCGCTCTCATGTTAAGGCATCCATAGTTTTAATGAGAGCCGATAATTTATTTATACACAATTATATAAGATCACTTCTAAATAGTATTTTAAGACCCATTTTATAAAATTGATAAATGCTCCTGACGAGGCTCGATCCCATGTCCTACTACTTGTGTGTCTGACGCCTTAGCTACTAGTCACATAGGTAGTTATATATATATATATATATATATATATAAATATATATATACACTTTATTTTACAAAGCATTAATAATTGTATTTTCAATAATATTACTATATGTTTTATTTTAAATATAATATAAGATTTATAGAAGTTTATTTAGTATTATAAATATTTTGAAATTTATAAAATATAATATAAGTCTGTTAAATATAAATAGTACCGCTCTATACTTTAATCATTACATTAAGTTTTGTTAGACAAATATTTGTAATCCATGTATATTAACCTATTAGGTGTTAAACGTGGCTGGAGACCTGATAATAGAGATCGACGAAGATCGACACGTCGTCCAAGGACACGTACTCCAAGGACACGTTATCCGAGGACATATCCTCCTAGAGAGTTTGTTTTTATAATTTATTTAAAATATATATATATATATATATATATATATATATTTATATATATATATATGAATTATTAAGTATATGTTATAATTATGTTAGAACAATTTAAATGTAAATGTAAATTTATAAAATACATATGATTAAATAATACTTGTTTTTATGAAAACTATATAGTTTTAAATATATATTATATTATATGGAATTAATAGGTAGTTAATATTGAATATATACACTACCAGACCAAGAAAGACACCTCCTCCGAGAATATATCCCGATGAAGAGTTTATTTTTTATTATTTATATTATTTACTTAATATAATTTTATATATATATATATTTTGTATATATTTTTCTTATTATATAATAATTATTTTTTAATCATAATTATAGTGAAATATAAATATATTATTAGTGATATTTTATAGTGTATTTATATTGAAATATTCCAGGTGTTAACATTGTGATGATAACATTATTGTGATAATTTTAATTTTAATATGGATTTTCTTAAAAAACATATCTCCATATATACTACACCTGTTACTGTATCTTTTTAATAAATCTTTTTCATCCGGTATAATACCATTATCGTTAAAATCAGCAAAAGTTGTACTATTTTATAGAAATAAAAATATTTTACACAAAAATAATAATCTTTTTAGAAAAACACAATATTATAAATAACTCACAATATGGATTTCGTAAACAATTAAATACAACTGATGCAATATTTAATCTGCAATACAAATTACCAAAATTATTAATTCTAATAAAATATGTGCATCTATCTTTATTGATTTCAGAAAAGCATTTGATACGGTAAACCATTCAATTTTAATTAAAAAGTTAGAAAATATTGGCATCCGTGGTATACCACTAAAATGGTTAACAAATTATTTATCTGATCGATCTCAAATTGTATTATATAATGATGTATACTCAGACATAGCTACTATACATTGTGGAGTAGGACCTACCCCAAGAAACTATTATTGGACCTATTTTATTTTTAATATATATTAATGATTTAGTAAATGCATCTAATATATTTAAATTTACCATGTTTGCTGATGATACCACATTATTTATTGACGATAGTTCAATTGTTTCATTATCAAGAAATATAAATATGGAATTATCAAAATTAACTGGTTTATTGATATAATAACCGGTTATCATTGAATACTGATAAAACCAATTACATTATATTTAATTGTAAAGAAAACATGAATATACAAATAAATAAAAATAATATAAAAAGGGTAATAAATATAAAATTTCTTGGTGTAATTATTGATAACAAACTAAGTTGGAAATATCATATTTCATATCTAAGAGCTAAACTGAATAAAATAATCTGGATAACTAGTAAAGTCGCAAGATTATTAAATTTCAAAGCTCTAACAATGATATATAAATTGTTATTCCTTCCTCACATTAATTATGCTAATATAATATGGGCAATACATATATATCTAATACAAATTGTATTCTGTTACAACAACAAAAAATGTTGAGAATAATTTGTAATAAAAAATGTCATGACCATACTAATATTTTATTTAATAATATAAATACTCTTAAATTGTGTGATCTTGTTGAAAAAAACACTAGTATATTCATGTACAATAAATTCTACTCATCTTCATCATTATTTTTTAAAAAGAAAAATATAATATATAATATTCGTGATTCCTTAATTTTTGAAATAGAATTATGCAGAAAAAATTTCTTATTATTTTCTTTAGTTTTTAATGGACCAAAAACATGGAATAATATAAACTCTGACATAAAAAAATCAAAATCAATTTTCGCAAAAAAAATTCATGACAAATTCATCGATAATTACAATTAATCCAATAATTCAAACATTTACATTTATATAAAAAAAATTATCTTTTCTTTTATGCTATAATTTTCAACCTGACATTTATATAAAAAGTTGTTATTACTCTTCTAGTAAAATAACTATGTTTACCCTTTAGACCTATATATAAAAATAACAAACTTTAAAAAAATAATCATTTTATTCTTATTGACTTTTATAATAAAATATATATTTTTTTTAATCCTTTTAAACCTTTATATAAAAATGATCCTCATTGTTTTGCTCTTTTGTTCTCAGTTATAATATTAAACTTGACCTTTATATAAAAATTTAAAAAATCCTTACAAAATATTTTTTAATGACTTTAATAAAATATTTGTTTTTAACTTGACCTTTATATAAAAATAACAACTTTAAAAAAAAAATAATAATAATGTTAATCTTCTTACTGCCTTTTATAATACAATATTTTGTTGTTAATAATTTTAGACTTCTATATAAAAATTATACTCATATAAAAATTAATAAATAGTTATTTTATTTATATTCAAATGACATTTATTGAAAATTACTTTTTATCACTTTTGACTTCTATATAATTTTTATTTATATTTTTTTTTATAAATCTTAGTTTGTTGTTGTTGTTCAGTATAGTTTCCTCATCTGTTTATTTATTATATTCGTATTATTATTTAGTATTGAAATTTAAATTATTTTAATGATGTTTTTGTATTTTTATTTTTTTATACCTACACTAATTTTATTTATTTTTATCTTTTATTTTATAGTTCATTTAATTATTAAATGATGAATTAATCGATAACGAGTTGACAGATATCACAATTTTATCATATTATATTTATCTTAGTGTAAACAGGGTAAAAAAAGTCAACCTTATTATTATTATATATATTTTATATTCCACAATATTCACATTCCATTATATTTATATAATGGAATTAAATTATTTGATATCTGTCAACAAGTTAAATTAAGGGTAATTGTCTCGACAAGCAGCAATGCTTCTACAATTACCCAGGTACTTGTACCTACATCTGATAATAATAATAATAATATATAGTGAAACAAACATATATATATATATATATATATGTTATTATTATTAAATTCTCGTTTTAATTTGTAATGTATGTAGATAATTTTATATCATAGATATATTATAAAAGGTTTTATTGTATATATTAATATAATATTATAATTATATCATTAAAATATGAAAGAAATAATTTAGTAAATAATTTAAAACTATGTAATATACAATTCTATAAATTACTTTTTTTATTATTTCTTTTCAACATATATTGATAACATTACATGTATAGTTTAAGGTATTATTACAAACTAACACATTAATTAATAAAGTATAATATACTTAAATGTAGAGTAATCTATAAATGTTCAATTTTCCTATATTTTATTTGTAAATGCACGAATAGATACTTCTCTGAATTGTGTAAGATAAGATAAGATAATATATGATAAAATATTAAAATATTTTATTAAAGTAACAACAAAATAATAGTTTTTTTCTTTTTTTTCTTTGGTCGATCAACCGACTATAAACAAGTAATATATCTTAGTAATGTCTGCCTTGAGATATCGCAATCTCAGCCTCTCTCTTTTCTAACATCTTTAATATGTTGAATTACTTTATTTTTAAATAACCATACCTTTTTGTAGTTTTTTAAATCGTTTATCAGATGTTCCATTTCTTTAGTACATTGATTAATAAACTATTAGTAATACCAGTAAATTTTGTTTTTGATATTATCAAATATTATAAAGTAATATTATATAGTTGTATAAGGCATAATAAACAAATAGTAATACAAACTAATCAAATAAAATATATGAATATCTAATAAATAAACAAATATAAATATTTACATGGTAATTAATATATATATATATATATTAATAACTTATCCGAATATATCAGTTTTATTTGCAGATGATACATCTTCAATTTTTTCAAATTATATCTATGTTAGAATTATAAAACAATATTCAATTTAATATTAACATACTATACAATTAGTTGAATGTAAATAAAGTGTCACTTAATATTAGTAAGACTAATGTATTATTATTTAATAAAAGAAATAGAAATAGAAATATTAATCTGGATTTGAATATTAATAACATTAAAGTTAAACAAGTCAGTGAAATAAAATTCGTAGGTGTTATTATAGATTGTAAATTGAATTGGAAATTGCAACTAAATTATGTTTCGAGTAAACTTTCAAGAACAATTGCAATGTTATACAAAGTTAAAAATAAAACAAATATGAAATCTTTAATTGTATTATATAATGCTTTATTTTTATCATCACTTAATTATTGTTCAAATATTAGGGGGAAACCTTCAAATCCAGTTTAAAAAATATTTTCATTTTACAAAAAAAAAGAGCAATAAAATGAATTTGTAATAATCATTCTATGTATACAAATTTCCATACTATTTATAGTTCTCTTAAATTTGACGATATTGTAAAAATGAATAGTATGTGTCGAAATAATGTTGATAGGAATAATCTTTTACTTAAGAATTTTCAATTATTATATAAAGCTTATAATGGATATCTGTTTTATACAATAAAAGTACAAAACTGACCGAAAAGCATTTTGTTGGATTAGTTAGACTGGTCCAATGCTGTGGAACGGATTACCACAAAAAATAAGAAACATTACGAAATTGAATAATTTTAAAACAATTTTAAAATTATTTATGATATCGTCTTATTAATTTTAATTTTATATTTAGATATTCTATTTTGAATTATTGTATTATGTGATTATTACTTTATTGGCTACCTTATATTATCAGTATTTATTTTATATATATTATTTTATAGTTTTATAGCTTTTATAGCTTTTAGTTAAATAGTTTTTTGTTATATTTTTAATTTGTTATACAGTTTTTAATATTAGTGTATTATTGGTTTACATTTTGATAGTTACATATTATTCAATTAGTTATTTTAAATACATGATGAGAATGATTGTTGGATTTTTTGCAATTTTATTTTATTTTTATTTTTTTTTTGTATTTTTTTTTAATTATACTTATTTTACATACCTTACTTATTTACATATTAAATTAATTTTAAATTTTATTAAACATTCTATCAATATTATTTTCTATTCAGAAAGTAACATTTTTATTTTAAATATTAAATATTAAATATAAGATATTCACGAGAACTTTGTATTGATTATTTATGTGACCGGTAATGGTTCGTGTCGAGGATGAGGGTGCAATTGTTGTGAGGGGCTATTATTACCAGTTCGAAAAGTGAGTTCCTTAAGGTATTGGATATATAAAACCCAAATACTCCAAGTTGATACACCTATATCGACTTTCATTGGCAATCGATATAAAGTATTCTAGGTAGATTTTTGTATGACTATTTTATTACTGATATCCTGGATAGAAATTTTATTTTATAATCTAATATTTTATACAATATTACTTTAATTTTATACCTGATTTTTCCCCCCCCACAATCACATTGGGTGCACGGCAGATAAGCTCTGCTTTTTCGTTCATCCAGCAAACTCTAAACTCTGATTATTATTATTATATATATATATAATTATATGTATATAATATATACACATAATTATATGTATACTATATATATATACTATATACTTATAAAATATAATTAGTTTATACAATACCTACATATATATATATATATATATATATATATAAATGATTAAATAAAATAAAACATAATTATATTACTAATAATAATATATAGTATATATATATATGTAATATTTATAATTATTTATGTAACTGTATCATGATAATTATAGAAAATACAACTCATTATGTTCCAATGGAATCGTAGACAGTATTGCCACAGTACGGAGAGCAATATTTATATTTAAAGATAAGGTTAGTAAATATATGTGTATGTATAAGTATGTGTTTATTTCCGTGTATGATAGTTTATACATTATATGATGTTAAACTGATGTTGTTAGTTTTAATATCTAAAAAACATCACAACTTTATCAGTATGGTATTGTAATAGAGTAATAGACGTAGAATTAATTATAATATATAAAATTATATATAAAACTATATATAAAACTATATTATTATTTTTTCATTAAATAAATAATTATTGGTAATATTGTAAAGTGAACTAGATATAATATAATCATAAAGCTATATTCATGTATACTTATTAATACATATGCAATCAAAGTCAGATTTAATAATACGGCAATTTAAATTTGTTGTATAATTTCTTCGCCTCGTAATACATGTTAATACATATTCGCTTTCTGTGTCATTAGTTTATTCTAACTATTTATTTAGTGAGTAATATAATACTATACCATACTTTTGTGCACATATAATTAGTATTTGTTATTTAAAATAATATTTTTAATTTGACATCAAGAGTAAATAATATAAAAATAAATATTTATCTATATAAATATTAATAGAAATTATATGTATAACATAAATACAACAAGAAATAATTATAAATACACTATTAAAATTATTTATTAGGAATTTTATTAAATTAAATGGCTTAATTTATTTTATAAATAGATTATATAATTACTAAAGTAATATATATTTAGATGGAATTAGAATTAATATATCCATGTATATCCATGACCTTAGGTGTAGTAAAATTAATTAATATTAATTATTACACATTATTATAGAATTATTATAAAAAAATAAAACATAATCTCTTCAAAAAATAATTTATATAATAATTAACTAAATTAGTATCAATATAACTATTACATAAATTAGTATTAATATAATAATTAACTAAATTAGTATCAATATAACTATTACATAAATTAGTATTAATATAGTAATTAATACAATTAATTTAATTATAGTAGTATCATAATTAACTAAATAAATATATATTATTATAATATTAAATTAATTTAATAATTAAGTATTAATATATTAATTACATACTATAATTAATTTAATTAGTATTTTTGGATGTCTTCTTCCCGTCATGGAAATAAATTTCGAAATATACATCCTAGTTTAATTTCGGATTATTGGAAGTATGTATTCACATAATTATTTTTATATATATATATATTACATACAAATACTTATTAAACTAATATTCACATAAATATACATTACATTACTTATTAAGATTGGCAGAATAGAACTCTATCAATATCATGCTTTTCTAGTAAGTGATTTAATACACAATTATGTGGTTCAAGGTTTTAAAGTTTGTAAATGGAGATATATATTTTATAAAGATATTAGTAATAAGTTTACATACGACATTTGATAAAATGTAAATATATTTAGTTTGTTAGTAGGTTTATGATTGCTTACTAGCTTACTAGTAGCTTTATAATGATATCAAACAAAATAAATATTAAAATCTTGTGATCGGAGGTAGTGAGAGTAGATAGTCTATACTTTACTGATGCATATGTGTTAAGCTTATTGGTGTCCGGGAAGTTTATAATGAGATAATTCCATGTTTATATCATTATGATTCTTTGTTATCAAACCAATCATATCCACACACAAAAACAAAACCAATCCAGTAAGTTGTAAATTATAAGGGAATTATAAAAGTGATTCAAGATACTGACAGCGATATTTTAATAATAAGTTGTTGGTCATATGATGAAAATAGTTATATGTACTTATTATATTATAAACTTGTGTAGTGGGTGGAAGAGCTAAAGAAGAAATGTGGATGGGGTAAACGATGAATAAGGGGGTTATATCGTTATTTATTTGCATTAGTTATATCATATAACTTATATATTTTAAGGGAAAAATTCTGAATATTTTTAGTTAATTATTAATTAATTATCAGCAAAGTGTGAATATTTCTTTGTTATGCACGTTATTTAGTCATATACGTTTTAATTTTCTTAAAAACAATATTAATTAAATTATTATGCACGAATGTTGTTGGGTTGGCATGATTAGTAGAAATTATTATTATTGATACTACTAGAATATGAAGATTGGTAAGGACCTGTAGAGGAGCATGGTTCACTTGTTTAGTACATATAATAACACGATGTAAATACTTATCAGGATTGTGTTAGAATGTAATTCGTGTTGTGTATTCAATAGTACTATTGAAGTGTTAATATAATGTTGTAATGGTATATTGTTTTGTTTATTGTATGTATTATTAATACGCGAATAGGTGGGACATGGGTTGTTCGTGCTAAAGATAGATATACCACTATTTTACCAATACTGTAGATGTTTTAGGGCTTAGTATATACACTTATATAGTATATATATATATATATAGTATTTATATATTTCATTACTATATTATATTCATAATAACTGACATATATACTGTATCATATATATATATATATATATATATATATATATATAATATTAAATATTCATGAAATAATACGGGGAACTTAATTGTAGAGCTCTACCGAGTGATATTGACAAAATTGATGTTATATTTGAAAACCAAAGGGGTGTAATTCTTATTATTAGTGGTTTGTTTTATTCATATTTATATTTGTATTCTAATTAATATTGTATGTTTAATTAATATCTATATAGATTAAGTATACATAAATGACAATTATTATATACATTTATATAACAAAGTTAAATTAATCCATACAAATATGTAGTATAATTAATTAGATTATAAAGATGCATATGTATATGTATCACAACCAAATATCATAATTTACTTATCACACGCAATAGTTCAAATAATAAGATAACATATCATAACATACACATTTCCAATACATATTATTAAAATTCGTAAAAATGTTATTAAATTGTATTATTTTCTACACGTACTTGTAACCTAATGTATACAGATACATAAATAAATTACATATTTATAAAACATTTTCATAACAAATTGTCTATAACACACTATTCGTACGTATAATCAGAGAACTTCTGCACTACCTATAATTGATTACCTTCCCAATAACTAATATATACATTATGTGATATAAGTTATATACGATGTATTACCTTCCACTCTGTTATCCTTTATTATCGTCTCTATTTAAAGTATAGGATATATATTAAAACTCAAAATGTTCAAATTACACTTTTAATATGCTGCCCATATCTGAAATACATGTTAATAATAGCGACATTAATAATCGTTCTATTTGAAATGGTTTATATTTTTACAATACCATTTACTAACTTCCAAATTAGAAAATAATATTCCGATGTAAATAATAAAAATACATGTAAATATATTTTTTATATTTCTTGAATGCATCGTTTTTAACAATTTGATAAATATTTCTCCTAATTAAGTATGGTAAAACTACTAGTGCTAATATATATATATTGTGAATGTAATGAGATATATCCTCCTTAACATTTCTAATGACCTTGACATACTGATCCGCTCTATAATTAGACGTGAATATATTGACATACCCGTCGGTTATTTATTGATGGTATTATCAAAGATTTTGCGAAGCAAAGATGGTTCACCCCCTATCAAATCTATATAATTATTTTAATATAGTTATCATATCATCCACTAGATGGATACACATGTAGTATAAATTATATTTATTATTAATAATTCATAAGGTAATCTAATTATCAGATTAATATACTTTTGATATTATAATATATATATGAATTATATTTTTTAAATATATTTTCAAATTATGACATATTCACGGTATTGAAAGTTAATATGTAAATAACAATGACTGACTCGATCTATTTTTAACTTATACATATTCGGTAAAATTATTATGAATTTACTTTTGATATGTCAAAATAATATTTTTTCGGAGCATTTAGTTTTCGATATATATCGAATATTTATATATATTTTAATTTACGATTAAAGAGGTTATTTTTTTTATTAAATTTATACTTAAAAGATACAAAATCCAAATTAGATTTTAGTTATCTTACCCGTCGAATTTGATATAATGTCATTTTATTTTAATAATTCGAGTAAACTATCTTTCCTTCAGAAAATATTTAGTATTATCACTACACCGAATATATTCCCGTCCTAATACATTATCAATAAGTGGTATACTTGTATATATTATTCCATAGAATGTGTTTTAACTTTCATTATGTTTAAAACATATTTCTACAACATACATTTTTAATATCATTTAATCTTACTATCGGTGTATTTTAACTTATCAGATATCTTTAAATATATATATATGATCTCATGAATTTATTCAACATGTATTATATCGTATTACAAAAATACATATATATATATATATATATATATACTTGGTTTTTAAATAAATTAATTAATTTATAATAAATAAATATAATCTGAATTATATTTAAGACATTATCGAATTGTTAATACTTTTATTAATTCTATAATATGTAGTATTACTTCTTCCGGTATCTATAATATAGGTATATTAGTCATCACGGTATATTGCAACTAAGTAACATAATGTAATCATAACATTATTTTTTTTGAAATGTACATCTTATACCTCATCTAAATAAATGTATTTGTTGTATAAGTTAACTTATATATATATATATATATACACTCACTCCATTTTACTCGTAAATATGTGTATCTATTATTATATGTACTTATGAAAAAGTACATGTATACTTATTATCATACTTATATCATACATACATTAATACTATATACTATATGTAATGATATCGTCTATTGTTCTAACAATAGATATATTACTCCGTTAACACCACATCTTTTATTCTCCCACACACATTACTACATATTCCTACAACACTCGTATGTATTGCATGTAAATCAACTACACTAATATTAAAGGTAGAAGATATTGGTTATTAAATAATAATATTAAATGTGTACCAAATTTCCCGCGAAGAGGTCGATACATAACGGAGATGGGAATACCGAGAAATAGGGTATGTATTTATAGTAATACTATCTTATTTTTATTATATATATATAATAAGTTTTATTATTAAATTATCAGTATATATTAGAATGTAAAGTGTGTAAATAAATAATTATATATATATATATATATATATATATATATATATATATTTATAAATAAAGAAAATAATCAAAGTAATATAATTAAAACCATGAAAATTAATATCAATAATGTAAAATAATAATATGTATGGTAATACATATGGTGAATACAATATGTATTACTTCCCGAGTGAACCTATAAAAGTATATGTTCACTGTTGTGGTTAGGTTGGGTTAAGTTTTAATTTGTGTAGTTTTTTTTAGCTGTATTACTTCCCGAGTGAATCTATAAAAGTATATTTATTTATATTGTTATTTTCACTGTTGTGGTTAGGTTGGGTTAAGTTTTAATTTTTGTATGTTTTTTTAGCTGCATTACTTCCAGTGTGAACCTATAAAAGTATATGTTCACTGTTATGGTTAGGTTGGGTTAAGTTTTAATTTGTGTAGGTTTTTATAGCTGCATTACTTCCAGAGTGAACCTATTAAAGTATATTTTAACTGTTGTGGTTAGGTTGGGTTAAGTTTTAATTTGTGTAGGTTTTTTTAGCTGAATTACTTCCAGAGTGAGCTTATAAAAGTATATGTTAACTGTTGTGGTTAGGTTGGGTTTTAATTTGTGTAGGTTTTTTTTGGCTGCATTACTTCCAGAGTGAATCTATAAAAGTATATTTTCACTGTTGTAGTTAAGTTGGGTTAAGTTTTAATTTTTGTAGGTTTTTTTTAGCTGAATTACTTCCCGAGTGAACCTATAAAAATATATTTTCACTGTTGTGGTTAAGTTGGGTTACGTTTTAATTAGTGTATGTTTTTTAGCTGCATTACTTCCAGAGTGAGCCTATTAAAGTAAATTTTCACTGTTGTCGTTAGGTTGGATTAAGTTTTAATTTGTGTAGGTTTTTTTTAGCTGAATTACTTCCCGAGTGAACCTATAAAAGTATATTTTCACTGTTGTAGTTAAGTTGGGTTAAGTTTTAATTTGTGTAGGTTTTTTTTAGCTGAATTACTTCCCGATTGAACCTATAAAAATATAGTTTCACTGTTGTGGTTAGGTTGGGTTAAGTTTTAATTTTTGTAGGTTTTTATTAGCTGCATTACTTCCCGAGTGAACCTATTAAAGTAAATGTTCACTGTTGTCGTTAGGTTGGATAAAAGCATATTTATTTATATTGTTATTTTTACTATTGTGGTTAGGTTGGGTTAATTTTTAATATTTGTAGGTTTTTTTTAGCTGATTTATTTCCCGAGTGAACCTATAAAAGTATATGTTTACTGTTGTGGTTAGGTTGGGTTAAGTTTTATATATATTACATATATATATTTTATATATATATTATATTAAATTTTTTTAATGATATTATATATTAATGGGCAAATATCACGTTATAAAAAGTTAAAATATATTAATAAACTTATAACATTTCTGATAACGAAATAACGGACAAACTATTACATTATTTAAAATTTATAAAATAGTTAACGGTTCTCCAGATAGTTTAAAATTATTATTAATAAATACACTATAGGGTAAGGAAGGGTAATTTATCCGATATTTATGTGTTTTACTAGAAGTGATCTATTTAAAAATATACATATTTTTAAACAACCATAATTTACAAAAAAGTCTACTTTCTACTAATCCATGGTTAATGGATATAAGTAAAAATCGTTTTATCATATATCGACACAACGAAAAAACCATCACCTGATCGAAGTCATGCCGAAGCCAGCTTAAATATTACATAATATTAATACAATTAATTTATTAATTTATTGAATAAAATATTGAATGAATGTCTATTTTTGCACTTAATACCACTGACATTATTTTACTTCTTTATAATTTAGAAATATTTAGTACATATAAATTACATAAAAGTCTACTTATATCCATGATCAATAGCTATAAGTAAAAATCGTTTTTATCATATAACGAAATAAGGAAAAACAACCCATAAACATGTAATAAGATAAAGGAAGATAGACAAAAAGTAATGAACAGTAATCTGATCTATGAAAGGACTTTAAATATATTATATTACAATTCTCTAATAATATCCATGTCTAATTATCAGAAATAAATTTAAATAAATAAATATCGTAGTAAAGAAGAAATTCAAACTGTTGGTATTAGGGAGTAGGAGAATGAATTCGAATACATGGGTTATATATTGTAAGGGCTATTGAGATAAACAAAGATGTAGGGGTATATAGATTATAATGAGGATTGAGTAACAATAATATTAGCGTGAAATATGAGGGGATTAAATAGTGTTTAAGTAATATATATAGCAAAAATATAAATACTATACAATTAATAAAATACGTATGTTATCATATAACGACACAACGCAAAAACTATCACCCGAGCGAAGCCGGTCCGAAGCCAGCTTTCTAAAATATGGAAAGGAATATCATTGCACCAAATAAACAGATATATAGGTGAAAAATAACAACAGTATGCGATAAAATTAGCAATTGTTAAATGGGAACAATTGAAATAAGTGTTGGTATTAGGGAGTAGAAGAATGAATTCGAATACATGGGTTATATATTGTAAGGATTATTGAGCTAAACAACAATATAGGGGTATATTGATGATACTGGAAGATTGATGACGATTGAGGAACAGTAATCTTATATATGAGGTGATTAAATAGCGTGTAAGTAATATATATATATAGCAAAAATATAAATAATATAAAATTAATAAAATACGTATGTTATCATATAACGACACAACGGAAAAACCATCACCCGAGCGAAGCCGGGCCGAAGCCAGCTTGTATATTTATAAATAAAGAAAATAATCAAAGTAATATAATTAAAACTATGAAAATTAATATCAATAATGTAAAATAATAATATGTATGGTAATACATATGGTGAATACAATATGTATCTATATAATTAAAATATATAATTATGTAACAATTAATATTATAAAATATATCATTATAATAGGTTACTATATATAATAGCTTAAATATGCCAATAATTGTATAATTCTAGTACATTGGCCTAGTACTTTATCCTACTATTTTATAGGTTATATTCCTAAATCTTCATATATTATTTAGAACATAAATATATACGCACATATATATATATATATATATATATATATATATATATATATATATATGTATACTTATGAAACATGCCCCCTACTATATGGTGTCCCACAGTGTTCTGTCCTAGGCCCACTTCTATTCTCCACATATATAGTACCTATTAGTTGTATTATATCCCAATTTCCTGGCGATTTATATCATATATATGATGACGATATACAACTCTACTCCTTCCTCCCTATACCCTATACAGATCATTCTCAACTAATTTTGTTTGCCTCCTTTATTGAATAATGACTTATCTACAAAAAAATTCTTCCAAATACCTCAAAAACAGCCCTCCTCAATATACCTATGAACTATCCACCATTCCTTTCCTTTTACCTGGACAATATTCGTATTTCACCTGCCCATTCAGTCCTCAATCTTGTTATCGTTTTCTACTCTGATCTATCTTTTTCTAGCCATATTGCTTAAATTTCTAAAGCTGCTAATTATCATTTATTTAGAATCAAATATATCAGTAAACATATTACTCGTCACCTTTGTGCTGTCCTTATCAATTCACTTGTAATTTAACGTATTGATTATTGTTCTTATGTATTATATAACCGTCCTGCTTCATCCGTTGCCCCATTAAACAGAATCACCCATACGATACATTTTCAATATTATACTACCCGGTAAAGGTTACCTTGTAAAAATTGATCCTAATTCGACTCATTTCTATTACCCATGACCTATATAATCCTTCATGTATATTTGACTTACTCTTAATTCGATCCACTACCCACGATAAACGTTTAACTTCTAGAATACATCTTGTTATTCATTAACCATCCTACCTTAAATTCCAGAAACGCTCATTCTCCTACATTATCCCATTTATATGGAATGCACCCCCTTCATTTATAAGATCCATTCAATCTCCTACCTCCTTCAATACTCATCTTAAGTCATATTATCCTTTATCTAATTTCATTATATTATTCTTATCTTTATATATCTTTTTATCACTTCCATTTTTGTTCCGTTAGTTTTTTTAGTTTTTTCGTTTTTTGTGGTTGTTGTTTTATTTTTATTATTTATTTTAATGCACTTACGAGGAGTGTTATCACTTTGTAACGATGCCTAATTAACCTTATTTCATCATCATCACAATCATTATATATTTAATGTAAATATGATTAAATCATAATTTGAATATACTTATTAAATATAGAATGTCGATGCAATATTTACATGGCATCAAAATAAGCAGACGTATTTAATAATGGGCAACTCGTGTTGGAAATATGATGTTATCAATAATAAAGTTTGTAAAATTGTACATGTATTATTTATACTTAATTAAGATAACAATGATGTAATGTATTCTATATATTGTAATTCATTTACGATCTTGAATGACAGAATACTATATTTCAAAGACTATTTAATTATTAAAGAAAATAAATAATAATATATTCTAAATAATATACTAATTAATATTAAATGAATAGTTTATTAAAATATACATATAATATAGGGAAAATTAACCTAATACGGACACTTTAACAATAAATGGTCTTAACATTTTATGACTCAATATTTTTATTTAAAAATTACAATATATTAATATTATATGATTATAGGTGTTATTGTGATTTTTAAACTTTATTTAATCTTTGAATTCAATAGATAACGGGGGTGTCCGTATTCGGTATCCATGTCCAAAAACCGAGATCCTGTATTATAATATGGACACGCTATATACCATTAGATTAACTGAATATTATTGATGAAACAATCAGATAAATTACAATTACATTATTTATAATTAATGTAATATAATTTAATTAGTAATTAATTTTTTAATTTTTATTATTTTATTAATTAAAAATACAATTTAAGTATCTAAATAATACACATTTTATATTTAGCTAAATTGGTGGTATTAATATTATAACGTACGAGATTGTTATGTGAATTCGAATAATTAATTATGAATTCATAGGTTGCATTCTGATTTGTTATAGGGTGTCCGTATTAATACATCTAGAGTGTATGTATTAGGTACTTATAGATATACTTATATGTTTATAATGTAATTTAACTTAATTAATATTTTATAACAAATATAGAAATTATATATATATATAATATGTAGAATGCTTTAGTTTTTAATAATATATTGTTATATTTTTATATCGATACATTTGTATATTCTTGAGAACATTTTAAGTTAATATTTTTTTCATAAATTTTAAAAACGTAATAAAAAAATCAGTTTATTGGATATATCATCACTATGTTGAATAATTAAAAATAAACAAAATAATAATTAATTATGAATATTTCATTTATTTAACATAATTGTTAGTATGTATAGATTCTGAGATACCGAGAGTGTCCGTATTCGGGTACTGTTCGTATTCGGTTACTTTCCCATACTGCTATTTGTTAGATATGTGTGATAGCGTAGTTAACAAACATTATTCAGTGAAAAGTAACAGTATTATATTATATACTAATGCCCAATTATATATTTAATTATTATATTAAATTTACATAAATAAATATAATGTATTGAATGTGTTCAAATGTGTACTTATAAATAACTAAATAATATATAAATATATAAAACTAAATATATATTAGAATATATTTATTATTTAGGTAACAGAAGAAATAGATATTAGAATTTGGAATGGAATTAGCTTTCCAATTTCTTCTGTATTTACTCAGAATGAAGGTAATTTAGATTACACACACATATTAACACATTCGTCAATACAAACATATTATAAATACACACATACACACACATATATATATATAAATAGTACGAATGCAATTATACTGTATTATTCATTTATTGCAATTAAGGTATATATATATATATATATATATATATATATATATATATATATAGTATGAATGCAACTATACTGTATTATTCATTTATAAGTAATTGTTATTATTAAATCATTAATAATGTATAGATGTAAATAATTAATAAAAATAATAATATTAAGCATACTCAATAGAAAAGTGTATATATACACTAATAGAATATTTAAATACTAATATAATTAGATAATATATATATATATATATATAATTTTAATATATTTAATTTGTTTTCAATATATTTTGAATATCAAAATAAAATGTGCACATTTAACAATATCGACATATCTGATATATGTAAGGTAATGTGTAATTGTGATTAATGATGTATTTATACACTCGTTATATTTTAAAATCTCACAAGTGTTGAGAATATATAAAAATGAATGAATTAATTAATTAAATATTTAACAACAAAAATCGCAACTTCTTCTTGAATTCAGTGCGACTCCTGATCTGTAATTATTATAATCAGTTGATTTGTCTTCTAATCGTATATACTCGAATGTACAGATGTAGTTATTAGTATATCAGGTTATTCACTTATGTTATTGACTAATAATACTGAAGAATTTACATAATAATACGTAAATCGAGAAAATAAAACTAATATAGTGTTACAACCATAATACTCTATATACTATATAATGATTTACTATTTGGTCTGTTATATTAAATGTAATATTAAATGATCATAATATTTGAGATTTTATATGAATCATAGAATATTTTTAATTTAATAAATAATGTAATTATATATATATATATATATATATATATATATATATATTTATTATTTAAATAAATAAATATCTAGTTTCTACAATAATAAATAATATTACTTTATTTATTAAATAATTATATATGATAATATAATCGCATTATTATGTATTCGTATTACTACATTTACACAGACAATAAGCTGAACACATATTTTGTGGATACTCGCGGTGTGTTATACCTATTCGACGATGAAAAAATGACGTCTACCTGTAATGACCGTTATAAGACCAGTATAGGTAGACAATTCTTGAGATGTAAAACGACGGGTGGAAGTGAACTTGCCAGTGAAGTTAAAGTAGCTAAATCAAATGAAGATGTCAATACAACTAGAACAAGTGAGAAAACTAGAACAAATGAGTCAAACACGGGTTCAGATACTTCTATAAATAGTATACTAGCGTATGTTGTCATGTTTTTATTAGTACCATTTGCTATTATCGGCATTGGTTATTATTATTTTAATAGGAATTCGAATTTAAAATCGAATAATTTGAATAAAACTGTTAAAAAAATAACAACGGATAACTTCACAGAAAACTTTAACATTTCTACCGATGAAAATAAATACGTGATTACGAATTTGTGAAATGAAATAAATAAATAAATTACGAAACTATATGGAAATCTTATTATTAATACATATATATATATATATATATATATATATAATATATATTATTACTAAATGTATTCATATATATATATATATATATATATATATATATATATATATATATATATATATGAATAAATTCAGTATATAGACAACGTCTAAGGAGGATCAATGAAAGCGAAAAGCTTTATTCGAAACCTCCTAATAGTATACTATATATATATGTGCATATATATATATATATATATATATATATATATATATATATATATACATATATATGCATATATATATATACACATATATGTGAAATGTAATACAATTATTTCTATTCTATTAAAATAATAAAGTATAAATAATGATAAAAATAAAGTCATAGTAATATAAATAAAAAATAAAATTATTAAATAAAAGGTTAACCACATACACAAATAATAAAAATATAAAATTACAATAATAAATGACTTATAAATACATTTGATACAGATAATAAAAAAATAAAAGTTGTGATTCGTGAATATATTCCTATTGGCATTCAAAGTTAAATATTAAAGAAAAAGAAATCATTTTTACTATTAATATGATATATATTTGAATACTGTTTAAATAAATATAAAATTAATACTGTTAAGAAAAGTATATTACAGATTGTAAGCAGCTTTGAATATATAAGTTAATAGAATGGTAGATAGAATATTATAATAGAACTAGTGATTTTAATTATTCTTAGTTTTGAGGCTGCAGTAGAGAAAGATCTATGACCATATTGTGAGTTGTGATGGCGTGTAACTAGTTTCAGTTTATGTGTGTCACGACTGCTTCTTTCACGTAGTTTTAATTGAAGAATATAGCATAGATAATCCGGATGGTCACAATGAAGAGCTTTATGTGTGGTTAATAATAATATGTTAATATTTTAAATTTGAAGCGATTCGTATGTGTATTTAGTGAAATGTCATCGATTTTATAGTCATGTGACAATCGGGATGATTTTTAAAATGGGGACGAATTATTATATGACATCGGCGACTTGGTACCAAATCACGGCGACTTGTAAATAAGTTTTTTACCTAGACAATTAACGGCGACTCGTTACTCGAAAATAGAACTTTTCATAGATGTTAGGCGGCGACTTGTTACTGCGCTTGATTCTGGTTTTTGTGGTAAAATAATGTTGTATTCTACTTGATAAATTAAAACTTTCTTTATAGATATCGAGAACATAGTTGATGTTTTCCAATTATTTATTAAATATAGTTGGTGATGGTGCTCAAGCTAACTGAACATATGGTATGGTATGGTATGTTATCAGATTCGGGTAAACCCCAGGGAAGATAAAGAAGCCTTGGCGGCTTTTCTAGTTATCAGCCAATTTTAATTTTAAACAGTTCATAAATACAATAATAAGTGTTCACTTCCTGTTTACAATAATAAAATAATAAAACTGTTTAAAAAATCATCATATTATCGTTAAAGATTACACCATTTCAATTATTTAAAACAATTAATCAAAAAATGATTAATAAATTAAATAAAGTATATTGATAAGTGAATGTATGTTCTAAAATAAAAATAAAACTAAATTAATAAAAACTAATAAAATAAGAAACCAAGCAGATTAAGATCTAAAAGACTTGGAAATTAAAAGCAATGTACATTGAAATATGTTATTATGTAAAATTTAAAAAAAATATGTTTTACAAATATATAAAAACTAAAATAATTATGAACATTATAAATAACAATAATACTGAAGAAATGTGGAAAAAAATACATGTATATTAAAATATCTTATCGTGTAAAATTTATAATAAATATGTTTTCTAATATATAAAAACTAAAAGAATTATGAAAATAAATGATCAATAATACTGAAATAATGTAGATAAAAAAGTCATATAAACCCTATGATGGATATATACTAGACCATTAATACTGAAAAAATATAGTTAAAAAGTCATATATAATAGAAAAATAATATTGAAAAAATACAGGTAAAAAGTCATATTAAAATATACTAGTTTAAGATAAGATAGTTTGTTAATTTATTTTTTTAAACTTATTGAGTAGTTTAATTTCCTTTAGCTCATCATTAAGTTCATTCCATTTAGTAGGGCCTTTAATGGGCCTTAATGTATAGTGTATATAAGCATTTATTTTGTGAGGTAAAATTAGTGTATAGTTCATGTTTAAGTCGTGTATTATATGGTATGATTTTTGTATTGAATAAACTAGAGTTTGGACTAACATTGTTATGGTATATTTTATGAATACAATTACATGTTTGATATTTAAATAAGTCAGGTAATTTTAATATATTTGCTTGTATAAAAAGAGTATCCGTGTTTGTAAGTTGTGGTTTATTAAATATTATTCTAATAATTTTCTTTTGAATTATATATATATTGAATTATATATATATCATTAATATTAGAACTTCTAATTTAGAAGTATAGTTATTTCCCCATATAATGTTAAAATAGTTTAGATGTTGTAATTAATGAATTATATAATAATATTAACGTTTTAAAATCAAAGTTCTTTCACATTTAAAAAAATCCATATTATTGTATATAGTTTTGTTTTAATTGATGCTATTTCTAATTTACAGTTTAGCTTCTGATCTATTATTACACCTAAACATTTTATATTTTTTATACAATTAATATTAATACCAGCTATATTTAGATGTAGAACATTGGATGAGTTGAAAATCATATAATATGTTTTCTTCAAATTTATAGATAGTAGGTAGGTTTTACCTATATTTGATATCAACCAGTTATTTATTTTTACAAGTTCATCATTTACATTTTCCTGAAATCTGACTGTTATTGTCTTCTAAAAACTAAAGTAGTGTCGTCAGCGAACATTGTTAATTTTAGAAGTTTAGAACTATTTATAATGTCATTTATATATATATTAAAAAAAATAGTAATCCTAATACAGTTTCTTGAGTATACTGATATTATTAATAATATGCATAATTAATATAGAGATTATATAATTATATATTTATCAGATTACTAGTTATATTATTGATATTTATTTAGCTATTATTGCCCAAAATCTATACAGTTTTGTAGTTGACAAATATATTAATTTATTATTGAAAGTTAATTTCATATTGACTCCTAAACTTGTTTAAAGTTGTGGGATTATACTTTCTACTAGCTGTTTTTCGCATGGACAATTCTTTATATGGTGTATTCGAGAGTAAAAATTGGAGATAGTATGTATATATTATCTGAAGGAGGAAGAACGACAAATGTTATATATAAAGAAGCTTTGAGTAAATAAGGTAAATGTAGTATACACAATTCTAATGTATAATTAATAAATACATTTTACAGGGTCCTTCATATATTTATATATGTACATTACATTGACATATCATGAGGGTTTAATCTAAATACGTACGAAATATTGTTGTTAAATACATTACGAAAATAACTAGCATAAATATATTTATACAAGAAAATCATAAAAATAAAAATAGTAAGTTAAATGTAGCTTATATTTACAAAGTACAAAAAACTTATTTAATCGTCGGAAAAATATACGTATTTATACTAAAATAATAGTAAATCATCAAGAAAAATTGCAAGCTTACACGTAACGTAAGCGTAACCGCTTATTTAATATTTATTTTTAAATATTTTAAATAATATTTTAATTTAATGATTAAATATAAATTTTCTAAATAATTATTTAGCTAACTAATTAATTAGCTTAAATTATAAAAAGGTTATTTTATAATTTTAGAAAAATATATAATTAATATATAAATAATTTAATATGTAAACATTTCAATTAAATGTATATTATAATTATATATTTACGACTACTATTTAAATATTTATCATATCAATTGGCACATTATAAAGAATATTACTGCATTATATTTGAATCAATATATTGTATTCAATTAATTAACTAAATGCATGAATATTGTTCATATGGTAAATATAACTTACATTGAAGATTTATATAAATAGCAGTCTACCCAATTTTAATGTCAAATAATTATAGATATTATGAATCTCCGACTATATTCTAGAGACAGAGCGGGATGGAGAATAGCCATCATGGATGTCGCCAGGGTCGGTTTCGACTCGACGGCAAAAGGTAACAAGGTTACATAAGTATGCAAAGGTCGTATATCATTCGGTATTAATACATGATTTTAATCTCTTTTTTAAACAATGTATTCGATTTTATATTGTTTTTTACTGTTAGAATAATTCCATATTCATACAATTGATTTGTTACATTAGCTAACATATATACGACTATAGATTTGTTAAATTAGTTAATTATAATAATAATCTTCATCTGTTATGATTTAAAATCAATCATTTATAATTACAATCGACTTATAATAATTTAATAACTAGCATACCATTATCGTATTAAATTAAATAAATATATTTATGCTAAGAATATGCTTTAACTGTTTTTCCACATAGGACAACATCATTGTTGGGATATTAAGAAAATAATAAATTTAAGAAAATAAAGAGACAAATTTGAACAACAAGTTGAGTATGAAATTAACTTTCAATAAAAAATAATATATTTTTCAACAACAAAACTGTATAGATTTGTAAAAAAAAAACCATTTTAAGCAGCAATAGCTAATTAAATCAAATTAGTAATCTTATCGCTGTATAATCAGTAATCAGTAATCGCTGTATAATCGCTATATTAATTAAGGATGATATTAATCATATCAGTTTATATTCAGTATGCTTGAGATCACCAACTATATGCAATAAGGTATAACAATAAATTGGAAAATATAAACTATATTATCGATATAAAGGAAGTATTAATATAGTAGGTAGAATTATATCCATTTCATAATTTGTAAATCATACAACGATATGATTAATAGTTTGTATATCAAGTTTAACAACATGTTGAATGAATATAAATTAGATTAAAATGAAGATGAATCAACAAAAATATGAAAGAAACCTAAAAATAAATGAGAATAAATAATTTAACTATTAAAACAATTTAAATTTCACAATATGGATCAATAATAAGTGAGGAAAGTTGCAAACAACATACGTACTGCGCAGATCTGACATATTGTAATTTACAAATCACTATAGGGGAAAGTCCCCGATTACCGATATCCTCCTAATACCGACCCCCTCTCGTATCTCAGTAACTATAAGTGATATCAAAAAATAATATATACATGAACTGTTAGTATTTAATGATAAATATGAAAACGTATTTTGTTTTTAAAAATATGTAATCCTACAATTGTTATTTGATAAAATGTAATATTCTGTTTTATTTTTTTTAATATTTGATATTAACTTTTTTTAAATCATTATAAATACTTTATTAATTAAAAGAAAACTTGATTGTGTACATAATATTGTAGAACAATAAAATGTTTATAACTATTATAAAAATAATTGAATTTGAATAACTATTAACCAATATATCTTAATTATAGCAACCCATATTATTTTCCTATTACCGACCCCCTAAATTACCCTAATACCGACCCCATGTGATTTATAATATCCAATCAAAATAGATTCTTATTTTACTTTAAAATATGTCGTAAGTTGTTTATGTATCATTGATATAGATTTAGAATTCATAATTCCAGTTGATTATATACATACTGATTAATAAATAAATATTAAATAATAATATACAATATTTTAATATAATTACTTATAAATTTAAATTTAATATTACTATTAAAACATAAATTCAATAAAAAATAAATTACGTCATGTTATAATTAATTATAGTTATGTATATCTACTCTTTTTATTGGATATTATAATACTACAATTATTTATACTACGATTATTTTAGGGGTCGGTAAAAGGGGAAGAGGGTCGGTATTAGGCACATGTATCCGATTACCGACCCCCCTGTTTATTCTTGTAAATATAATTATATCAAAAATTTAAAATAGCCACTTTATTCATTGCTATAATATTACCCTAATTACAAAATTTCAATTAAATATATTTAATATTGAATAAGTTATTACAAATAATCATTTAGGGGTCGGTAATAGGGGACTTTCCCCTACGTAATAACAATAACACTGGTCTGCGGCATATATATATATATATATATATATATATATATATTAAACAGTATTATACTATACTTGTTTGTTCATACACGTTCTTCCTACACGTTATTGCTAAACTTTGCTTGCTAAAGATAAATAAACATTTATACCGAACCCGAGTGTTGCTATGTACAGCTGTTAAAGCTGTGGAATAAACACGTGACTAACCCTATTCTAATACACGGGTTAACATACATACTACAATACTAACGTGTCACTTAGTATGTACATGAATACATTATGTTTCTATATAATGGTATATTAATTATTGACAGTCGATCGCTTCGTTAATATTCGCTCCAATTGGATACTTTATTGTGTATATATCTTATACCATATCAACTTAATATCAACCCATAAACCAAAGTTTATCATATGATCACTCTTAAAGTAAACGCACGACTAGTATATGAGTTTACGTCTAAGTTTCAATTAACCTTAACCTTCATCCCGTGACATGTTGGTCGTAGGGGGGCATTTGAATCGAGGCAATTACACATGTTTTTTTCCATTTCTCACACATTTTCGAGAAGATCAGCGATATCACTTTTTGTCCATTCTATAATATTAGACATCCAGTTAGTTCTCGGTCGATCCTGTCTTCTCTTTCCTTCTACAAAACCTTGCATGATTACTTTATGGAGAGATTCATTTCATATTGTTTGGCCAAAATGAGCCCATTTCCTTATTTTTATAGTTGAAAGGAGTGGTTATTGCTTCACTAATTTTCTTGAAAACATAATCATTAGTTTTTCTTTCTCGGTATGAGATTCCCATGATTATTCGATATGATTTAGATTCAAATGCATTTATTCTTTTTTCTAGTGTTTCATTTAATGTCCATGTTTCACAACCATATACTATAATAGAGAGTATCAGAGATTTTTATAAGTGTATCTTGGTACCTAATGAGATACTTCTGCTTTTCCATATTGTACTTAGGTTTACCAGAGCCGAATTTGCTGTCGCCAATCTTATTTTTATCTCCTTTTCAATTTTTCAGTCTTTTGTCAATGTAGATTCCAGATATTTGAATTTGTCGACTGTTTCTAGTGTTTCAACGTTCATAGTTATAACGTTTGTATGGCTGTTTGATAATTAATTTACCATGATCTTACTTTTTCCAGACTCACTTCCATATCGTATGCCTCTGAGAGGTTATCATTGTTGGCTGTGAGCTGTTGTAATTCTGGAATATAATCTATGTTTCACTAGGTCATAATAATGTTCAGGTACGTAGACAATTAAGGCGAATTATTAACTAACACATACTGTTCGTATACTAAACAATATGCATGATGTATTAGCAGTGCTTAGGAATCATTGTCAGTGTTTCATTGAATCACAAACGTGAAGAACTCGATGACATTATACAAAACGACCACTTGTCCATTCCGATGTATAGCACGTGACCCGGTGTTGAAACATTAATAATAATGACACGTAGACAATTATATAGTTACTTAATAAGATCAGCTGACAGCTGACAGCTGTCATAGTAAGTTATGAACATGTTATTCACAAATGCATACAAAGTTATGTATTGCGTATTAATGGAAGAAGCTGATATTCGAGATCAACGATCTATCCTTACGGAAACAATCAGAAATAAGTAACAAAATAACAATTATATCTTAATATATTTAAATATAATGGTTACATTTGTAAACAATAGAAATTTTAATTTTTTTTATAAATAATACAAATTGTTAACTTATTATTTAATACTGTTATTTAAATTTATTTCTATAATTAATGTATCTACTGGATGTAAATAAAATTATTATATTTCTTTCATTTACCCATTTATTGATATATCGATATATAAAACTAACATAAATAAACAATAATAATTAAAATAATAATAAACATATGGTGACATCCATAATAATCTATAAACTCGTAATAGTAAAAATAATTAGTTAGAAAATGAGTGAACTAAAGTTCAGCTCATAAAGTAAGTTAAATCAGTTGAAGTAAATATGTGTGTAGTTGGTTTTAGAGTTTTCCGTTATTTTTAATATTGGGAAATTTGTTCCATTTGTACATATATTTCACTATATATATAATATTTAGAGTTTTGTAAATGTATATATGTTTAAAGGTAAGTCAGTTTAGTTTTTACTGTAATATGATCTGGTATTTTTGTCGTTTTGGAAGTTTAAAAGATTTTATTTTATTTTTCTTGTAGTTTAGGCATATCAGTAAGTAGTAAGGTACAGTAATCAAGTTTCGATATTATATAAGCGGATGTTATTATATTGAGAGGTCCTGAGGGTGTATTATTTGTTATATTGTTTTATTATTGATTAAATTCTTATTATATATTATAAATTCTATAATCCTAAAGTCGATACATAATAAAGATGACCTATGACTCATAAGTGTTATAAGTTTTAAAATAAACATATTCAGCTTTGCTTTAAATAAGATTATTTCTCAATCTATGCTAACCCTTCATATCTAACGCCTACGCTATATATCGCTCAACATGATGATATCATGTAGATGCAGTATACCAATGCAACCTTACAATGTTCATTATGATGAACACCGATTGTGATAGTTGCTGATAGTACTGGAGCATAGTTGTGGCAGATTACGGTAGAGGATAACAAGAATACTAGTGAGTCATCACCATATAAGTGTACCTTGCATATCATAGCGAACACCATGGTATTATACGTGTGTATCGTATTAGGAGAGTACAAAACGGAACACTATGGGTCCTATTTATCGAGACATGGAGTTACGTTGCATAAGTTCGGGTCGAAAGGGGTGAATATATTACGTAAAGTATCTAATGTACACTGTTTACTTGTGCAATGTAAACTGTATACTTGTGAAATGTACACTGTATACTTGTGCAATGTACACTGTATACTTGTGAAATGTACACTGTATATATATATATATATATATATATATATATGACACAATGGATAATAGATAGCATATTATCTAACAAATAGAATAGTATGTAATATAAATATACTTGCTTACAATATACATATATAATTTATTATTGAATATCAATTTAGGTATATTTGAAATAATTATAATACATGGAATATTATATGTGACATTTCAATGTATACTTTGCAGGCATAATTGACGTTTACATTAAATTGTTCCTTAAAAGATACTGATTATATATACACTAATTATTGGGTTATCATATTTTAAATTGACTTAGTATCCATATTTATTTTCCAAAATGTGTACAAATTTACCAATGTAAATAATATATATTAGTATTACTATATAGTAGTATGGTATATATCATTTTATCATATTCGCATAGCAACGTGGTGAATTGATATAAATAGAAATGTAGCTTCCGGTAATATCATAATAATTATTAATTACCGCGATAAACTTAAATTTTATTTCTACATGAAGAGTTGAAAGTAAAAATAAAAATAAAATTTCTAATTATTATAATAATACATTTTATAAATTTATATTTTTCATTATTCATTAGCGTAATTCTCTTTAACATACACAAGCTAATATCTAATATCCGATATTCATTCACGAATAAACTTGTGAAATGAATACTAAACGTACATCAGACATGGAAAAAGAGTTAGCGTATATATATATTTTATTATTATTACTATATCTATATTATTTACCACATAAAATACATATAATCACTTACATATTCACAACTATGCATATAATTATCTATACCTAACGGGTGTACTCGATATTATGATGATATACGGTTTAATAGGCACTCAACTAATAGTAATGTAGGCCACTTCTCTCGTGCGTCATGACAATAATAATAAAATAACTATGTATTAACGCAACAACAATTTTCCGATACAAACAACATAATAATAATACTCTTAAGATATTACGAGACACAAATAACGAATACAAAAATAAGAAGATGGCTGATTTAGTGATTATAAGAATAGAGAAACAAATAGTAAGCTTTATGTTGGACTTAAGAGTTATAACAGATGGTGATTGGTGTGAAAATGGTAGATAATAACATAGGGTGGATCCGGAATTTCTATAAGCTCTAGAATTTAATTCGGTAGATAAGGATAGATAGGTATTGATACTATAGAAGGTACTGTAGGGTACTTTGTGTAGTGAATAGTGAGCTATAGTTACGGTTGAAAGAATATACATATGTATGGATCCAGGATACCACACGGTGTTTATTCTGAAGGAGAAAGGTAGAAAAACCTATACCCTATACCGCTATAGCCACTAGTGATGTAAATGATGCTCAAATCTAAAGAATGATGCATTTTCAGTATCAGTTACCTAAAGTCTCAACTCGGCTAGGGCTCATTTGGCTAGAGTATCTTATCGGCTCAAGCTCTTTTTGTTCCGAAAATGAAAATGAAAGGCTCAGCGTGAATAACCAAAAGGCTCGTCTCGGCATTAAAAAGCTCGGCATCATCAGTACATCACTAGTAGCCACATACGATACAATTGATGAATAGTTGTAACGGAGTAGGACATCCACGTTATGCAATAAGTGGTGCGTATTGGCGTACGGGTAATCCTGTGCAAGGCAGCAATGGATTTAGCAGTACGTATATTCATTAAGGAATAGCAATACGGGTAAATACAAGCGAATGTATCTTCGTGAGGTTTCTGGAAAATGACTTCCGTATTTTTTTATTCTGACATTTTTTTAATTCGAATATAAACGTACCTTGATATATACTTTAATACAATATATACAATTGCGTAATTAATTGCCACTATTTTCTGTATAAATAATACCAATATATTAACGCTAATTAACATATCAATAATTTAGGATATAATAAAAAATACATTTCTTACTTAATAACCTTTCATTTTAACTTACTAGATTAAATATAGCACTTGTGTAAATATAGTATATATATATATGTATATATATATATATAACTTATTATATGCATAAATACAATGCAAACCAATATCATTAGTATTAAATTAGCTTAATTCGTTATATATAATATTGATCGTATTCAATTAGTCAATTTTGAATATTAATTATCAAATATGGTGGCATTTCATTACTTGCATCTATGAACTATAAGTAATACATATTACATTTTTATTGTTGTTAATGTTATTTAAGTAGAGTCCTTTCATCCAATCCAGGAACCTAGAATAAGTTTTCACTTATAACAATATGGCTCTAATGTCCCTTCGAAGCCGCTCTAGTGTTAAGGCATCTATGGTTTTAACAAAAGCCTATCATTTATTTATACAAAATATATAAGATCATTTCTAAATATTATTTAAAGACCTATGTTAATGCTCCGGACTAGGCTTGTACCCGTGTCCCAATGATTTTGTGTCTTATATTAGTGATTTACAATTTAGTTATAAAACTAATTGTAAAAGTTGCTTCTAAAATAGTTTAGAATAAAGTTAAGTATGAGAGTTCATTAAATATTTATCTTAATTGTAGTTAAAAATTGTTATTTTATAAATTAACAACATTATAAGGGTGGTGAAAATAAGCAAGTAACACATATTAAATATATATAGAATAAAATATAGTTATATAATAAATAAAAAAGTAATCGTTTAATAGTAAGATACTTTTGAGAAATCATTCCATAATATATATATTTATATACATATATATATATATATATATATATATATATATATATATATATTTATAAATATAATATTCATTAATTTATTAAATATAATTATATATAATTATAATATTATATTTTTAGTTTGATTGAATTTACTGATTGTAAACGGAATGATATGAATGTGAATATAAGTAAGTACAGTATATTTATAGTTCTCTAACAAGTATTAAATATATATATATATATATATATATATATATATATATATATATATATTAATTGAATGACAATTAATTAGTGGAGGGTACCGATAATTCTGTGGGTTTTTGTAAAGGTTATCATATGTCAAACAAATATGAACATATTGATTAATTTGAATTTGTTTTAATATTAATAATCACAGCATTTATATATATATATATATAAGTTAGTTCTCTTTTTTAATAAATTAAATCAAATTTTATATTAGAATATTTTATTAATGAATGAGTAAAAAAATGGAATATTTCGGTAAATTCCCAAACTTCAAAGTTCCCTGCAAAATATTGAAACCTTCCTCTACTTATTAGTAAGGAAATGTCCCGTACTATATATATATATATATATATATAGTATTATAGTGCTATATAATACTGTATAGTATACATAGTATGCGAAGTATTGCTAATTAACTATATTGCACAGTTTACATAACTAAATAACTACGGATACCCCACATTAATTGTGTGTATGTGTGTAAAATATATATGTAAAATAACGGAAAAAAATAATTTTTATTATATATAGTTTATCTTTTTATATATTTTATATATATCTTTTTAATATAGAATATATTTTTTATATTTTATATATATATATTTTTATTATTGAATATATTTTTTTATTTCCGACAATACTTCATAAATATTACAAATATGATATTTATAAATGTATACATTAATATAAAACACGTATTTACATATAGAATATATTCATATTTATACAAAATAAATTTAAAAATAACAATGTATCATACTCATATAAAAATACATACTAGCTATGCATACATTTACAAAATATAAAGGAATAACATATTAGTATATTTATTTTAAAAATTAATATATTGATTATTGTCTATTTAAAAGTATTCATTAATAAAGTATTATTTAATTACTAAAAAATTTAATTTCAACAAAATAATAACCTAAAAATATACTCTCTATTCTTTATATAAAGTCATTTCAGTTTGATTATATATTATATAGTTATTAAAAATAGGAATATATATTATTATTTGTTGGTATTGTTATTTATTTTGATGGAGTCCTTTCCAGGAACTTATATGACGTTTTCACTTATAACCATATGGCTCAAATGTACTTTCAAAGCCGCTAATTTATGTATACATAATTATATAAGACTTCTACATATTTTTTATGACCTATTTTAATGGTACGGATGGGCCTAAACCCGTATCTATGTGTCTGATTCCTTAGCCAACTTAGTCATAAATTCAGTTGTATATATATATATATATATATATATATATATATATATGTGTATGTGTATACGTGTATTACAAATATTATTATTATAATATTAATATTAGATAATAAAATTAATGTAATTGATATGCCATTTATATATGTTTAATTATGTTTTAAAAGTATTACCTCACAAAACCGTTCAATTTATTAAATTATAGATTAAATCATAGAGAAAATATAATTTTCTGGATTTCGAAATCGGTAATAAGAATACAGTTCATGTTTATAAAATACAATATATATAGATACAATTGATTCTATTAAAATAAAGTACATATAAATATAAGTAGTATTATATAGTAAATAATATATATGAATATATTCATTAATAATTTACCGTATTATAAAGTTCACAATTTTTAATAAATATTTAAAAAATATGTTAATGGTGACATATTTGCTTTACTAAAACTTATATTTGAATATATTATACTATACTGTGAAGTTAAGGAGTAGCTTTCTTCCGATATATAAGTATACGTGTTACAAACAATACTAAATCACACACGGGTACTCTAATGAATACACATATACCTATATACATTTTACATTTTTACATTTTTCGGTTTTTGCACTGCAAACTGTGCTTATAAAGCAATCGGCCGTCCATATATATTTTAAGTTAATGTTTCATATTAAATAGGTAGGTTTTCAGTAGTTTCTTGAAGTTGGGAGTTGATGATGTAGTACAGATAGATGTGGGGAGAGTGTTCCAGGAGTATGGGACGGACATTGCTCATGCGCGAGATTTGGTTGAATGTAAGATGTGTTTAGGAGGGATGTTGAAGTAGAAACGTATTGGTGGAGCGTGTAGTAGTTCTAGTTGGTAATTTAAGTTTTAGTAGGGATGCAGGTAGTCATGAGAGTCATGGTGGATTGCTTTATGCGCCAGTAGTAGAGTTTTATATAGGATTCTATGGCGTACACTGTACGCCGTACAGGTAGCCAGTGGAGTTTAACTAGGAATGGAGATATATGAGTATGGGAGTATTTTGGTATGTTGAATATACACCTACCTATAGAATATGAAAGAATTTGGAGTTTAGTAATATACGATCAGGGAGTATTGTAAAGGATAAACTTGCATTATTCGAATAAAGGTAGGATGTAAGCAGAAACTATAATAGTAGCGGTGGATATTGATATTGGATGACGAATAAGGCGTAGTGAATGTAGTTGATAGTTTAATAGTTTTGTGGGACAGTTGTCTATAAAAATTAAAAGTATTATCAAATATAACACCAAGATTTTTGATATGGGTTGAGTACATGATGAGCTGTCCATTAATGTTAATTGGAGGAGGAGTTGGTAAAGTTTTACTTCGGAGTGGAAGGTGAGGGAAGCTATCCTCGGTTTTAATTGGGTTAAAGACGAGGGAGTCTATTGTGAGCCAGTTATGAATGGTGGTAATAGTCGAGGAAAGGATGTCAGGTGCAAAATTAACGTTTTCTGTACATTTTACATAAAGTTGGATGTCGTCTGCATATGTATGGAAGCTAACTGGAAAATTCGAGATAAGGTGGAGAAGGGGAATATTGTAAATGTTTGGGAGTATTGGTCCAATGACTGACCCATGGGGAAAACCGTGTATTACAAGACGGGAAGATGAACGGGTTGAGTGAACTAAAACTGAGGAAGTTCGGTTGGTTATGAATGAGTATAGTCATTTGTGTGCAGTACCAGTTCTACCTATAGATGTAAGACGGTGTATGAGAATCGTGTGGCCAATAGTATCAAACGCAGAGGAGATATCAAGTAGTGCGAGTATTGTGCTATTTTTATTATCAACATTAGTGAGAATATCGCTGGATATCTTCGCTAGTGCGGTTTATGTTGATTTCGTAGGAAGATATTCACTTTGGAAGATGTGAGAGAATTTGTGTGACATTAAATAAGACGTTAGTTGTTTCGCGACGATTCGTTTCAAAGTTTTGGAAAATATCGATAGGTTTGAGATTGGACGATACTGGTTGAGGCTATTAGGTCAAGTTTGGTTTCTTAAGGAGGGGTATAATGAGTGCATGTTTATAGTACGTTGGAAAAGTACCGGATTCGAGGGATTCACAGAATATATTATTGAGAGGGATAGTGAGGGATTCAGTGATTATGTGTAAAAGGGAAAGAGGAATAGGGTCAAGAGGAGATGCACTTTTAGTTGCTTTAATAAGTATGACATGGAAGGGACTGAAAATACATTAAGTGAGTGAGTTGGCATGGTGGGGTTTATTAAAGTGGTATATCGTGGGAGATTGCTGAGAGTACTAGTAAGCTTATGATGGAAATAGTCATAAAAAGTTGATGATAAGGTGTCTGGTGGAAAGTCGGGTAAAGTTTTCTTTTTATTTCGCCCAAGGAGTTTCAAACAATATACCATTAATATATTACCACAGATAACAATGAAGAGTATCAAGAAGAGCAAGATGAGTCTATTCCGAGGAAATACATGGATCCTAAGCTCGTTAATTCGAGATTTGTTAGTATCGATGTTATTGCGTCATTAATATTATGTAATATGTTCAATGATGCAACCTTATTCATACCTTCATTAACTATATTATTATTTCTTTTTGGTGTAATCCGATATATAACCATCAAGTATATTATAACTTATAAATATATATATATATATTATATGATAGGTGTATTGCCAAAATATAATATTTAACATCATGATTTATTATATATGTATACATAATTATTATAATATAATTAAAATACAATTTAATATGTATATGCAATATTAAATGTATTTATATGTAGATATATATATATATAGTAAATTTTTATAAAATTAAAATATACGAATTAATGAAAATAAATATTTAAGACGAAAACAAATATTGCACAAATAATAGACGTCTTTACACAAAAAGATAGGCAGATTAACACGTCTGAGTTAGTGCGAGTTAATTATTGATTATTGATTACTATTCAATATAAATAGTATTGAATTTAAATACAAACTAATACTTATTAATTTACAGAAACAAAATAAAACGCATGATGGATATACTAAAAGGTAGTGTATATTTATATGAAACATATATTATAATAATATTATTTATATTACAAACTTATATACATATATTAATTTAATTATATAAAATACACAAATATATTGTTAATATATTCTTTAAATTATCATAGATGCTGACATTGAACAGGTAATTATAGTATGAAATGATAATATACAAACTAATATTTATATATATAATATATTTTTACTTAATTACTTACATACTTAATATCTATTGCTTAATTATTATTGTATATAAGTTAATAATCTATACTTAAATAATGGTATGATATATGTATTCTAGAAACCAGATATTATGTCCTCCATCGAAAAAAACCTCGCTTCCATTAACTTAGCTGCGATTAAGGTTTTAAAACTTATTATTACGTAATATCATTACATCATAAGTTACGTAACATGCATGCAATATTCTAAATATAGAACGAACACGATAAACTGTCGGCCGAGGTCAGAGATCAAAAGAAAACGATAAACAAACTGAAAGCGGAGAAAAGCAGAATCCGCGCCAAACAAGAAGAGTGCATCTCGGAGTCGAAGATCTGTTTGGGCGATCTGAAGACAGAGTTCGACCGTACCGAGCTGAACCTTGATCAGCTTCGAGAAGAGTACGACCGACTTATCTACAACCAGAGGGAGGCTCGCGCTAAACTCTGCGATACCAGGGACATGAGGGACTCGGCCAAGAGGCAATGTTTACAGAATGAACAGGAATTGAACCTCAAGAATAAATTGCTTACCGTTAGTAGTATCTGAGGGTATACCCTATATATAATGTATTGTAATATTTTAATACCTATACATATATATATATATATAAATAAGTGTAATATTGTGTGTCAATTATTTAGATATCATATTCTATATAATAACATTATTTTATTTTAATAATTACTATATTGAATGGTTTTAATTTTTCACATTTTTGAAATTAGTTTTATAAGAATGAATGAATTTATATAATGAATATGAAATATTTTGCATTATTCCAGTTTACATATATTTAAATATTCTAATTTATATTATTTATATATTTATAGGAAAAGAATTTAGAAGTCCAAAATGCCTTGAAAGAATTGCAAATAATAGAAAATATGAAAGTCCACATAACCAACGAATGTAAAAATATTAAAATGCAGTCCGACGAAGATTCATTGATAATCAACAGAAAGCAAGAAGAGATGCGTGTAGATTACAATGCTTGTACTGATAATGTAATACACGAACTCGCGAAACTCAAGAACGATAAAATGTTGCTAATTTCTGAAATAAAAACCATGGAGAACAAATACGACGAACAACAAAATGAAATAAATCGCAAATGTCAGATGACCGAAGACATCGAATATCTTACCAAAGAGATAATAATGTTGTCTCTACTGAAAGAGGGTATCAATAATTCAATGGAGAAGAATCTAGCGAAAACTTTAGGAGACGTGAATACCCGTCAAGAAGGAATCAAAGATTTAGACGATAAACATAGAGAGTTATTAGATATGAACGAAGAATTAACACTAAAGAATAGTAAACTATCGAACGTAAATAACCACCTAATGGAGGATATTAATGACTCCAAGCGAAGGATTAAGGAGTACAATGATATCGAATCGAAACAGATTAGAACCACAATTCGTCCGTTTGATGTTATGGATCCGCTGATCGAGGTAGATGAGGAAGCTCTTGAAGATAACGAAGATCAAAACGAATACTTCGATGTCAACGGTACGAAATTTAACGAGATTCTGCAGTCGTTCAACGGAAATAATGCTTTTGAAAACATCCACGAAGACATTAAGGCAATAGACAACATGGTGGTCACTAAAAATGCGTTGTCAGCAGATATCAACGATATGAAGATTACGGTGAATAACCTCAAGATAGAAAAATTAGAAATACAAGAATTGATCCAGTACGAAAAACAAAATCTAATGGTTTACATAATATATATATATTAGGATTAATATCTAATATATAAATATATACTGACGATATGTGTGTATTAGTGAGACTTAATCGTGTGTATTGTATCGTACAGGGGCTCAAGGAAGAAGCTAAAAGCATGAAGCAAGATGACCAGGGAGATCACGTGAGAATGATCATTCCTCTTTACGACGAGTGCCTGGTGAACGGTATGAAGATCAATGAGAACTTGCTGAACTCGCTTAAAGAATCCTACAGGGTGTTGTACATGGTAAGCGAACGGATAATGATGATGATGGTGGTGATGGTGATGATGATGATTATGATGGTGGTGGTGGTGATGATGATGATGATGATGAATATGATGTATATAATAATAATAACTTAAAAAACTTAAAAGAAATATTTTTGTTATTTATCATTAAATATGATTAAAATAATATTTTACAAACTTTTTATATTAATCTATAGTGAAGATAACTTTTAATTAAAACTTAATTTATATATAACTATTAGTACTATAATTTTATAAGTTAGTTATTACCCTGGTGTATTACCATGCACTGTGTATGGATATATTTGTAAAATATAAAATATATTTATATTAATTTATATTAATAATATATATTTATATATTCTACAATATTATAGTATGCGGGTAGGTTAAACATACTATTACATTATATTAAATACAAGCTAGTGTATACATGCCTATATTAAAGTATGCGCTGCTACTGGTCACTCAGGTACTGGGCACTTCGGACAATGTAAACAACAACACTAAACATGAGATGAGTGAAGACGCGGCCTACATGAAGAAGAGAGCCAACATTGTTAGCAGCGGTGTATGTATTTGTGTGTGTATTGTGTGTATATGTGGGGGTGTGGTGTTGCGATGTGTTACGTAATCAACTATTGCATCATACGTGTTTATAACTTCATTACGTAATCCACACTTGAGCAGCTCTCCGACATCAAGACGATTATTAACAATGACAAAACTTGTGATCTTCTGAGCGAAGCTTTGAAAGGTTTAATAATAGATAATAATGTGTGATACTATATATATGTGTATCTTATATGATATAATACTTAAACATGTATAATTACTGACGCACTTACACACACCCACACACTCACTCACTCACACACCCACTCACTTATATATTATTACATCCCATGGGCATATACAGATCAATACGAAGCCATCAATCTGTGGAACAAAACAAAGGACGAGTCAAGGACAAACTATCACATGCCGAATAATAAGATGGGAATTGGTTATAATTATTAAATATTGCTTAATTCATATTCATAATATAGTTATTAATTACGTAGATGGTGTATGTGTGCATGTGTGTGCGTATGTATTATTATATAATATAAATATTATGTTTTTAATTGTCTTTATTGTATGTATATTATTATACAATTATAATATATAATATTTCGATTAATAAAAGTGTCGTTACCTAAATAAATTATTGATTATTAATTATTGATTACATTTTAAAGTTCTGAACAAGATGATGAGCCTTCAGTCATTCGGCAAACAGCAGCTGAACATCGCTAACTCTCTCATCAAACTTGAGCCGTGGTACAAAAGGTAACCGAGAATAGATAGTATAGTATATAATGTATATATTATTGTATTATAATACTATATAGACTCTATAGTATAGAGTATATAATAAGTTATTATAGTTACGTATTATAATATCTGGTAATTAAATAAACAGTACGTAATTAGTTATATATATATATATATATATATATATATATATATATATATATATATATAGATATTAATGTAATAATTAAAAATTTAATAGTACGCATGAATTGGAAATGTCTAATAAATTTGAATACGAGAGTTTGTACAAGAATATTGAAGCAGAAAAGAACAAAAATAATCAGGTATGCATTATGATATAAGTGCATATTATGCAGTGTATACACATATATTACACATATACATTGTAAAGTAAATTGTACATTTTCATATGTATACATATTTTATCATTTACAAATATACATATTATATATAGCATATATAATTATTATATTTACTATTATAATATAATAATAATTCGATTCATTCTTAGAATTTAGATATTAAAGATTTAAATAATAATGGTTATTAAAATATAATATAATACTAAAATTACACTATTAGTATGCACTGGTTATTAACTATTTATTTCTATATGCCTAATAGTAAAGCATATTTAAGTTACCTATAAATTAAAGTATCGTATATTTAAATTAAACATATCAGTTAAATGTAAACTATGATATAATTAATGGGGAAATATAATTATATATAAATATAACAATTTAAACTAAAAAGCAATCAAAGAAGACACACGATATAAAGACTCATTAACAACGATAGAAGCTCTGACAGCAGAAGTATTACAGCTAAAGGCGTGTTCACAGGCTGTTGAAGAGAGACTAACCTCAGAGATAATGCAGCTACGTTATCAGGTTTGTATTGTTAGCTCACTATGTAACCTCGCTATGTATTGTTTAATCTAATATATATATATATATATATATATATATATATATATATTCCTGTATATGTTATGTAGTATGTGAAACCGTATATAATGCATTATACCAACTTCAAAAAACAAAAAATTAGAGAACAACATATGAAATATTTTAATTTATAATTATATTATATTATATTATATTATATTATATTATATATTATGCCTTTGTAAATAATAAAATGGGATATAAGTATTAATTGTATATCCATAATGTTTAGTATTGACTAATATATATATATATATATATATATAAATATATATATATATTTAAACTGCCTGTGTGGCTCAGTGGATAAGGCGTCAGACACACAAGCAGTAGGATACGGGTTCGACCCTCGTCCGGACCATTAATTAATTTTATAAAATGGGTCTTAAAATATTATTTAGAAGTGATATTATATAATTGTGTATAAATAAATGATCGGCTCTCTTTAAAACCATGGATGCCTTAACATGAGAGCGGCTTCAAAGGGACATTATAGCCATATATGGTTATAAGTGAAACTTCATCTAAGTTACTGGATGGGATGAAAGGACTCCACCAAATAAAATAAAAATATATATATATATATTATAGAATAATAATAATGTAATTATTAAAATATATATAAATACAATTACACTGAATACATGTAGACCTACATGCGAGATATCCACGTAAACCCACGTAACCTAATGTAATGTTTACCTTAGTATTACATGACATATATACCACGTAATGGTATACCATTACGTATCTTATTTTATTCTATGATATTTGTAGGTCATCGATTTCTCTGAAAACAAAACAAAAAGTGACCACCAAGAACAGAGTTTCATTGAAGAAATACAACAATTAAACTCAAACGTTATTATTACACCTCTTCCATATATGAATTTTCGTGTATATACGTATATATATATATATATTTCCACATATCGCAGGTTCAATAAATCTGAAATCTCTAAAGGCAAGTCTGCTTTTTATATTAGTAGAATAAATAACCTCACAATCAATCCTCGTGCTTCTTTCGCCCTTTCTTGTTTCTCTCACCTCCAATGCCTATAAGTATACAGTTTATACATAATATTGCAAAAAAATAAATTATGCTATGAATTCACTAATAATTTAACTTATAAAAGTCTACGCACCTGCTCTTCTATTTCATCTATCCTACCAATTAGATATATTCCGTGCATTTGTATTATTAAACAAAACCCATACTACTTTTCTAAATTATATATCACTTCTATTTTAACAATATCTAATCTTATATCTTAATCTTCATCTTCTCATTCTTCTGACCCAATTAATTTATCCGCCTTTGAATATTAAAGTATACTCTATCCTCCTATATTCTTGTTATTATCATTATTTCCCTAAATGATGGTATTTTATTATTTTCCAACTTCCTTTAAGCATGATATAATTATCCAAATACTCAAAAAACCTTTACTTGATCCCAATATAATCACTAACTATCGCCCCATTTCACAACTTCCTTTTCTCAGCAAAATTCTGAAACGAATTCTTGCTATACAATTGAATAGATATATTGCTGATAACAAATTATATGATATATTTCAGAGTGCATTTAGACGAGGACACTCCACTGAAACTGCGCTAGAACAAACACTAAACAATATATATTCTACAGTATCTCCACTCATCTCCTACCAACTTGTATTATTATACCTCTCGTGTTCTTTCGATTCTTTGAGCCATTATATTCTTATATCAAGATTAGAAATTATTGGTCTACGTGGAACCATACTAAAATGGTTGTATTCCTATATATTAAATCGATCATCATCCGTGAAATTTTGCAATTTTCTACACAATATCGTCCTCTTCATTATTGTGTTCCTCAGGGATCTGTTCTCGGCCCCTCCTCTTCCAATATACATCCTCCCTATACATGAAATTATTGTTCAATTTCTAGATGTCTACTATCACATATATACTGATGATATTCAACTATATTATTTCTTATCTAACTCCTATAATGTACTAACAGATAAGCTTAATAACAGCATTCAGTTATATTGTTCCGTCATTATAGAACTCCCTACATGCCTCTATTAGATCAATCCATTCTCACCTATCCTTTATATATTCCTCAAAGCCTACATATCATCAATGTAATATATTCCCTTATTGTAATCATACAACATTACTATTTTTATGAATTGTTCTATTTTTTTCGTTTTGTTTATTTATTTATCTCATTTATTAATTGTTAGTTATCGTTCTATATTGTTATATGCTCGTATACGAAGGTATTAACACATATTATAAGTGTAAATAAACCTTATTATCATCATATATATGTATGTGTGTGTGTATTTGTGTATGTGTATATAAGTGTGTGTGTTTTTTTGTTTGTATATACAACACGTTATACTTATTGTATAACATTACAATATGCTAACTCAATGCTGATAGATCGAAGTGATCAACGCCGATATGAATGTAATCAGGTCGCGTGACAACGACCTCGTTAACGACATTACAACTTTACAACAACAGGTTACGTAATACACCCGTATTTGTTACGTCACTGGTAATTGTGTGCGTGAACTGCATTACCTACACTGTTAACATATCAATACATTCATATATATATATATATATATATATATATATATATATATATATAGTCCATACCTATATCACGTATGGTATAGTTGATGTAGACGGCATTCCTTACGTAACAATACGTAACTAAACAATAGATATACGAGTATTCCGAATGTAAAAGTATTTCCGACACTGAAATGTATCATATGAAGAATGAACTCAGTGTTAAGAATGACAAAGTTAGTCATTATTATTATTGTGTGTGATTTACCGGCAAATTATATTTATATATTAGTACTAATAAATATGTATGTAATCATATATATATATATATATATATATATATATATATATATATATATAATCGACTAGACAAAATATAAAATGATATATTATATACTACGTATACATTAGTAAATAGACAAATTGTGTGTATAATATATTAATATATGAGGTACTTACTGCATCATTAATTTATGTATTTATCACTTTATTGTTATGATAAATAATTAGGATTCAGTCTATACATAGAAATTGTATGATATAGATCCCACATTATAATATATTCGTTATAATTTGTCCATTTACCACCAATTTTAAACTAAACCTCTCATTATCCCTGTTTCCTCTATTTCATCTCTTTCCGATCTACCCTTTATATAGTTCAATTAATATTGTTATGTTTGTATATGATGCATACAAATATGTATCTACATATATAGGTCATACTGCGTATACATGTGTTGCTACTATAACAAATATTTTCTATAATGAAAGAGTTTTAACTTTGTATTGGTAGTACACATCATTATTATTCATATGTATAAGAGTTTATATATATATATATATATATATATATAATAAGATTATAATCAATATGCACTCTATGCAATAATGATATATTGACAATATAACTATCCAGAAACTATTAATTGATGTTATTGTATCACTATAGGTATATATACTATACCTATCAATACCCCCCCCCCCAGCTACATACTGCTTACACGTGTAATTACTATATGTACAGATAACAGAGTTTAGCGAATGCAACGTTTGTCTGGAGAAGAAGGAAGTGAACCTCACTCGAGAAATACTCGAGTTGCGGAATCAGGTTAGATAGCAATTCATTGCATAATATCATTGTATCACTATATATATATATATATATATATATAATGATATAGTATTAATACTTTATTTTATAAATTATAATATATATATATATATATATATTATGTTACATTCTGCTAAGGGGTAAAGTGTATACCTTAATACGAAATATGTTATATATAAGTAGATGTAAGTAATTATATATACAGATATGTATGCATGTATATGACCGAATATGTTTATACGAACGTATATATTATTATTATTACTTACTTTAAATTAGTTGAACTCTAATTCGATTTTTCAATTTTCTTCCAAACATCTCTCGTCGTCATCTCTCATCATCATCATCACATTCCTAATTTCATAAATGTCCTCCAAATCAGTATCGTTCTTTAAATTGTCTACAAATTCACTACAAGCTGTTCTTGTTTTCTTTTAACTTTTGGTTCCCATAATATGAGGTTATGGGCAGCCTCTTAATTATAACGGATACAGTGTCCATCAATACTTAGATGACGGTATCTTTTAAATTATGTTAGTAATTATTTGTATGGCATTATATAATTTCTTATTGGAACATTTATCTTTCCAAGACACATTTAAAACCATGCGAAGAAGTTTGGTGTAGCATCCATTAATTCTTTTGTCCAGCGATTTGTTAATAGTCACGTTTCGCTTTCATATAATAAATGGGTTATATGGTAACCTTAAAAATTCTTATCTATGGTTTTTGGCTATATTTAATTTCCAGAGTTTTTTCATTTTGTGGCACGCTCTCCAGGTAAGTGATTTACGGAATTTAAAATCCTTAAGTGACCTGCTCATCCATGATCCAATATATTTGAAGTTATTAACTATTGTGCATTTAACGTAGTTGAGACATTGACTGTATTTGTTTGCGAGAAAGCCATGATCTTAGTTTTTTTCGAGTTTAGATGAAGTCCAATTTCTAAAGTATTTATTTCTATTTTGGAAATTAATATTGTGCTTGCTTAATTTCTTCTGATATTAGAACCCTATATCGTCGGCATAACTTAAGTCAGAGATAACTACTGCAAGTTTCATGCAACTTTGTTTCCTGATTAGTTATAAACCTAGTTTCGCTTCATTATCTTTTATAACAATTCTCATTGCATAGTCAAGCATTATGATGAACAAAAAAGGTGTTCATGTATCGCCCTGTAATACTCCTTTTTATATATGAAACTCTTTGGTTTCACCATCTGTTGTAATTACTTTTGCACTGGTATCTTCATGTAAAACCGATATCATAGCTAATATTTCTCTAGGTGTGCCATAAGCAGAGATACTCTTGAAAATACTACTTCTATTATCTATATAATTCTATAAAATGCTTTCCTAAAGTCAACAAAAATGATTATTGCCTTCAGATCGTGAGAGAACTCGTCTATCAATCTTCGTATAGCAAGAGTATTACTTATTGTAGATATCCCAGGCCTAAATCCGTTTTATTTATTTCGAAGAATGTGATTGATGAATGGCTGAATTATATTAAGGATCATTTTGTTAGTAATTTTAAGTGCGACAGTAGATAGGTATATAGTGTTTCTTCTATAATTATCAACTTAATTTAAATTACCAGCTTTGGTATTATATTATTAGAGGACCATTGGGTTGGTTTTTTCCGTCAATTAGTACTCTTAATCATAAATAATAATTGCATATAATACCATATTACAATGAATGTTTGTGAATATGGTTATGAATTTAATAACTTTAATAATAATTAATTAATAAATCTAATAATAATTAGTTAATAATTCTAATAATAATTAGTTAATAACTCTAATAATAATTAGTTAATAACTCTAGTAATAATTAGTTAATATCCTAAAGTAAGCCATTGCCTTCTCTCAAACAGATCTACTCGTATGCCGATTACAATATTCAAGCCGAGAAAATAGAGCAAGAACGACTTCAAGACATCTTAGTGCTACAGAATCAGGTTATAACCTATATAATTACAAGTTAATATTTTTTATATTAGGTTAAGTAGCTTTATATGTAGGTGTATATACCTAATATAAATGTTACTAATTTAATAAATATTGGTTTTTGGGTTTGATTTGATTTGTTGGATTTGTTCAACAAACTTAACCATATATTTGATAATATGAATATTTTTTTAATAATTTATAAATTTGTATTATTGTTATTAATTATGAATCATTATTAACTAATTAAGTGGGTATGACTTAGTACCTACAGTTTATATTAAAGTATATATTAACAAATACAAATAGATAATAGATAATATATAATATATAATATATAATTGGTATTAGATAATATATAAACTTCTATAGGTAATAGATGATAGATAATAAATAATAATATTATGTACCATATAATAAATAATAATAATAATAATAATAATATAAAATATATTATAGATATTATAGCTAATATACTATAGATGTAATCATATATTATTAATTATCTAGTATAAAAATAACAATTAAAATTAGGAATAATGAAATGTAATCATATTAATAACAATATTATTAATAAAAATCGTATTGATGAAACAGTTGAACACGTCCCAAGGTCAAATACACACGCTGGGTAATCAGTGCGGCGAATTCTACCAGAAATTCCATAACTCTTGCCAATTTATAAAAAGGTATATTAACATATATATATATATATATATATATATATATATATATATAATAAGGTTACTATTTTTAAGATTATATTATTTGTTAGGATTATTTTATTAAATTCTCTAAACTCAAATATATATATATATATATATACTCACATGTATAACTAACATTATGTAACAATACGTTAGTCTCGAGAACAAGATCAAGATCAACACACAAGATTACGAGAAGCGTATCCAAGAGCTGAGCAACTCGCACAGGATTCCTCTCGGCTCGTCGTGTCTTTCTATGAAGTCGGCTTTCTGTAGCTCGCAGGCAACTATACAGGTAATACTATACTTAATGGCTTCTGTGGCTGATATCACGTGGTATATATTCACGTGATGATATTTACGTGTTGATAAACGATATGTCATCTATACTTTAATAGTATTATTATGTGAACGGAAGTACAAATATTAAAAAGCTGGACAAAAAATTCATAGTTATTTATAATATTAAAGTATATTAATAATACTACAAATATAACCCCATATATAACCTCTATATATATGTGTGTGTATATATATACACCTATATACCTGTATATATCATTAAGCTATTGACCACCCTCTCAGAACACCTCGCTTCATGGTCTGACCACTAGTGATGCCACCAGTACGATGTGCGAATACGTCAACAACACCGATACCTCAGCTGTCACTATGGAGATTACGTCATCGCAGAAACCGGTAAGCCACGCCCCCTCGATTACGTAACGCGTGTTTCTTAGGTCGCGTATACACGGTCACTGAAATCGTCTCAGACTATGTCTTAGATCTACGACCATGTTTTCATTGTATCATAGAAGTAACATGAATTGTACAATTTACAGTCACGCATACGACATATCTATAGCTATTTACAGTGTAAAATGTCATTAGTATGACAATTACAAGATAACTTGTAGTATACTTATGATGAATATATATATGAATTAATATATATATATATATATATATATATATATATATATATATATATTATTTTATCGTTTTGTTTATTTATTTATCTAATTTATTTATTTTATTTATCTATTTATTGTTCTCGTTCTATATTGTTATAGGCACCCACGAGGGGTGGCCACACATATGATAAGAGCTAATAAATAGTATTATCTTCATCATCATCATCATATATATATATATATATATATATATATATATATTTACATATATACAATTATATGAAGTATTTCTATACTTAGATTATTTGTAATAAATCATCAATAACAATAAAATCGTATCTGAATAAACACATTTGGAATATAAACCAGATAGGAGTACCTATATCTGGTTTATATATCTAGCTTTATTATATCTAGGCTATATATATCGTACGTTGATATTATTAGTGTAATCCAAGTAATCGTATTAATATTCATATTTTTGTAATAATTATTAAATACTGTCATTACTAGATTATATATGATAATAAAGGATACTTATTAAAGATTATTTTCACAAATATCTTAATTATGAAATAAATTATTTTAATTAGGATTATATTGTATTATATTAATTATATTATTTAGTTAGTATTTTGTACGTTTAAATTTCATTATTTTTAATACGTTTACCATGATTTAATAGATTGCAAAAATTGAGAAATCATCCGACAAAATTCAAAATTTGCATAAAAAGTTAAGAAATCTTGAATTGGAGAATAAATCTTTGATAAAATCGATCGAATCCAGATATAACGGGTTAATAATGTATAATAATATGTATCCATCATAAAATACATTTTAAGAATACATTTTATAAAATAGTTTTTTGAAATATGTGTTGTTCGGTATTCAATATTATATTATTCATCATATGTGTATGAAATATAATATTATTATATATATACGTAGCTTAAATTATAAAACAATGTTATACTTATTCTTTTATTACATATATGTAATAAAATAATAATTAGGTATATAAATAAGTTTATCAATCTAATTTATTTAATTATTAATATAATCAACATCAATACATTACTATCAAGACCTCCTGTAACCTCGGTTATATGAGGTATCGTTACAATACGTATTCAATATTGTGTAACACGTAACCTATCTTTAATAATTGAATCATTACCATATATGGTAATAATATTTTATACTATATTATTATCGTATGATTACCTAATATTATCGCACCGATATTAGCTATGAATCCACTACCACAACATTGAGCATGTCGACTACAACTATGTCTAGTGTGCATCGTGCTGTATACATCAATGGTTTGTATTTAGTAAGCTTAGTTATATGGAATAAATATATAATATAATATATTGTAATAAATAATTATGTATTTAAATAAATCAAATTATCACTCCATACCAACTAGTTTTAAATAACAGCTATTAATAACACTATTGTCTCTTGAACTTACCCGATCATCATATATTAAATAGTTTACATTTGTATATATACAAATATATAGAACAAATTAAAAATAAATTAAATGATAATTATAATCTAGCTTCTTTTTAAATTATACTGAAATTATTATAACATAGTAATATATATATATATATATATATATATATTATTGAATAGGTATGGTTACATATTTTAATAACATTATTTTCTCAAATATTTCTAGAATTAGGAACGATAAAAAAGACACACGATGATGGTTTTGCAGCTAACACTCAAAAACTAAAGGTTATATATAATACATATATTACGTAATTGTAGAAAATAGTATTAAATATCATAATAATGAATAACAGTCAACATAACAATTGGTAAGATGATTAAGTTAAGGCTTTGTTTATTTATGTATTGTATAACAGCGATACGTTCACCGTTATATAGTCCGATACTGATGGGCAATCATGCGTGACGGATTATGTATAGTACACGAATACAAATAATGGACCCTTCCATTTAGCACATTTACGGGGTGTAATATGAAATATAATATATATAATCAAATCTGTATATAATAATATAAAATATATACATATATTTATTAATATATAAACATTACGCAGACGAGAGAATCGAGAAAGAAACGTTTCAGGGATTAAAACTCCTGGATACATTCCTGGTTCTATCCGGAACATATGTGGAGCATATGTGGAACATATATTTGAACATATGTGTGAACATATGCGTGAACATATACTCGTGCACACATTCGTTGTTAATGCATCGACTCTGAACATTGTATTTACACTTAATAAATTGTCAAATACATCAACGTGTTATATAAATGTAATTGTATTTAATTTGTAGGTTTCATTTTCTACTCGCCCATATAATAATATATTATTAAATTAATTTAATTATAAACGTGTACCTACCTAAATATTATTAGAGGATAGCATGAGGATACTAAGATAAAGTCCACTATAATAAAAGTGTATAGATACATAGTTTATTAAACATGATATAATTTATAAAATATGCAAGCCTATATATATCATAATATAGTATACAATGTAGTAATAGGAAGTAATAGTGATAAAGATACAGACATAGTTATAAATAATACAAAATAATATAATTAAGATTAAACCAAAATAAGAGAAAACAATATTGCATAGAATTAAATGTCATAAGAAATAACTACGTATTCGGTTTCAAAGAAGTAATACATATATTGGTGATATTCATGGGTAGAGGTATGTGAGATGGGTCACGTGGTGATAACATAGTATACATAGTATACATAGTATATGTATTAGATATAGTTGCTTTACAAGTTTTACCTACGAAAAGATGATCTACTTAGGACGTAATAGTTTGTAGATATCTAGGTGCGGGGTGGAATGTAATTAGTTGATATATTTAGTTAATATATATATATATATATATATATATATATATATGTATTTATAACAACCTACAGGTTATAAACACATGTGTGGTTCAGTAGGCTATGGCATCAGACACACAAGCAGTAGGACGATGGTTTGATTCCAGATCCCCTCCTTGGGCCATTAATATATGTTTTAAAATTATATTTAAAAATGATCTTATATAATTGTGATACATAAATTATCGGCTATAGTTAAAACAGTGGATTCCTTAACACGAGAATTTATTCGAAGGGACATTAGAGCCATATGGTTATAAGTGAAAAATGCATCTTAGTGTATGGATGAGTGGAAGGACTCCACCAAAATAACTAGGTACTTTATAGGTACTTGTCAATTTGGTGTGGCTAACAATAGGCGGATCGTGTGTCTGATCAATCCAGACATACGTTAATATAAATCATATTGTACAGCCTGTTTTGCACATAGACAATCTACTAACTAACAATCCCAATAACGATACTGAAGATACATACGATACTGATAACATTACTGATACTAACAGTACTAACTATGACCCTAACGACACTTTGCCCATACATTTAGATACACCACATTTATCAGATTACATTGACAATATACAAACTAACATTTTACATAATAACAACATTCATATAAACACTATTAATGACACGCAACCATGCGAAACGATTAATTCTAATGTCTCGAATAGCTATTGTTATGATTTATCTACAGGTCCTAGATCACAAAAAATATTGATTTAACTAATAAAACAAATATTTTACAATATATCTTAGATTTACACCCTAGCAAATACATAATACCTAGTTTACAATTACATATACAGAATTTTAATTTCGACAATATTCAAAATCTAATAGACCTAGATTATGAACAATTAATTAATTCATCTATAGTTCAATCTAAAAAAAAACCAAAAATATTACGTAACAATATTATTTCTAAACAATACACAATGTAACGATAATATATGCGTGCAATCAAATAGAAATGTTAAGCGTAAACAAAGGTGTTTATTATTTGCTAAAACGCAACAAATGTATTCTAAAAATAGATCCAGGCTCGCTAAATCTATTTTCGACGGCGAAGATATTACAAAAGAAATTAAAGAAATGCCAATCGATTTACAATTTAAATATTGGAGTGAGTTAATAAGTAAGCCATCTATTCCATTCAACAACTTATTTGTTAATAATAGTAATGCATATATACATCTAATTACGATAAACGAAGTAAAGTCATGTTACGGCACATTACACGACGGCGCCCCGGGAATAGATGGTCTTAAAAAGTGCGATTTAACTAAAATTGGTCTAAATAATATAACAGCTCGCTTTAATATTTATCTCATATCATCGACTGCACCTTCCGCATTTAAATTAGGCCTAACTACTTTAATCCCTAAAACTAAGCACAGTACTGAGCCGTCCCATTATCGTCCAATAACTATGTCATCGATATTCTGTAGACTTTTCCATAAAATGTTGGCACGCAGAATTGAAAACACAATTAGTCTTAATCCACGGCAAAAAGATTTTGTTCGACGTGATGGTATTGCTGAGAATATCTTTTTACTTAAATCTATTATATATCAACATAAAAATGCATTACGCCCATTAAAGATGTGTTTGTTGGATGTTTCTAAAGCTTTTGATACGGTATCTCACAAATCAATTGTTGCATTAGCCGAAAGAGTAGGGACTCCTAAAATGTATACAAGTTATATCATGCATACTTATTCTGATTGTTCAACTCAATTAAAATATAAAAATGGAGTATCACCTAGTATACCAGTCAATCGTGGAGTAAAACAAGGTGACCCAATGTCTCCCGCTCTTTTTAACTCCATTATAGATTATATAACTGATAATATGCCAGGTAGTATTAATTTACAAGGAAATAGTACAATAAGCCATATGGCATTTGCAGATGATCTGGTTTTATTTGCGAAAGATGATGTAATGATGCAATATCAAGTTGATCATGTTTTATTTAGACTAGCTCAATGTGGGTTAAACGTTAACAAATCAAAATGCGCTACATTGAATATAATTATTAACCCAAATAAAAAACAATGGATATGTAACCCATATAGTTTTATATCTATTGATAATTCTACAATTAAAGCGCTAAATATAGAAGAAACTTATAGATATCTTGGCATCATTTGTCGATTTTGTAGATATGGTAAAGCTAAAGCACGGTCTACTATATACACATTACAGATGTAAACGTATGTTTCCAAGTTTAAATACAAACTGTTTAAGGCGAGGGTGTAATTATAAATATGATTGCCTAAATCATATTATGCAGACCTGTAGATTTAATTATAATAACATTATTCACAGGCATAATTATGTTAACGCTCTTTTAATCACTCTACTTAATAAGTACAAATTTACAACTATACTGGAACCACACATACGAACTCAACTTGGCTTACGCAAACCTGACTTACTGGCTTACCGAAATGACATTGTTTATATTATAGATACGCAAATCTCAACTGATACAATAGATACCGATACTAATTACCGACACAAAACTGACTACTATAACAAACCTGAAATACTCTCCTACGCAAAACAACTTACTGGTGCAAAGCAGGCTAAACTAAGTGCCTCTTGTTGGAACTGGCGTGGTATACCCTCATCCCTAACGTCTAAAGACCTATATTCGTTAGGCCTGAGGAAGCATGATATTACGCTACTCAGTATTCGTGTAATGACAGGCAGTCTAAATATTTATCGCAAATACTGCTGCAATGGATTATTGTAATATCCTTAATTACCTGGCCTCTCCCTTGCCTACTTCGTCATATTTTTATTAATATGTTTTCGCTAATAAATGGGATAATTGGCTCTGGTTATTAACTAACCATTGTCCGAAAAAAAAAAATATATATATATATATATGTATTTATAACAACCTACAGGTTATAAACACATGTGTTGCTCAGTAGGCTATGGCATCAGACACACAAGCAGTAGGACGATGGTTTGATTCCAGATCCCCTCCTTGGGCCATTAATATATGTTTTAAAATTATATTTAAAAATGATCTTATATAATTGTGTATACATAAATTATCGGCTATAGTTAAAACAGTGGATTCCTTAACACGAGAATTTATTCGAAGGGACATTAGAGCCATATGGTTATAAGTGAAAAATGCATCTTAGTTTATGGATGAGTGGAAGGACTCCACCAAAATAACTAGGTACATATAGGTACTTGTCAATTTGGTGTGGCTAACAATAGGCGGATCGTGTGTCTGCATCGAGGACACGAAAGCTGACCTATTATATAGGCGAGGAGAATATAACCATAACAACGTCGGGGTATACGAACTGTATAGCTAAACCCAAACCCAACCAAAAACCCAACCCACCCCGTTAGTATAACGATAAAAACACTACTACCTCGCCCTCCCGCCCCCCTCCCACCCACCCCTAAATAATTTTTGGGCCGAGCTGCATTTCGCCATTCATCGAATTGTGATTAATATTGCGTTATTTATTTATATCCTATATCGTAATCGTAATTGTAGCGTATTTTATTAAAACACGACTTATATATTATATCCTATAACAATAAAAATAGATAGTAATTTAAGATGGACATTTGTTATTGAGGATGACCAGTCAATTAGAATTCCTAGATTAGTTATGTTTATAGAATAGTCAGTTTACTTTAGTCGGTACATTATCGAGGAGACATATACATGTAACGTTAGATATACGACCAGTTGATGTAATGTATCGTGTTCATTTACTAAGTTCATGAGTACTTAAGTAGTACTACTAAGTATTATTCTTATTAATGTTAACTAGTATATAGTTGGAGAGTCAGATAAGTTATCAGGTAGGGGGTTTGGTAATATAAGAAAATGAGTAATTGCAGACGTGAATATCGTTATCGTCTGAATACATTTAGTAATTAACGGAAGAAAAGGATTTTATAAGTTGTATATAAGGAAGTATATTTAAATAAATTTATACATATATATATTGAACTCATATAAATATACTGAACTCATTAATTGGCTTCTTAGAAATGATCTACTAGTAAATACCTCGAAAACTAAACTACTAAATATATCTAGGGTATACATTAATTGTCCACACATAATCATTTATGGTAGGGTTATACATCATTTTGCTTCAGTTCGTAATATCGGAGTTAATTTCGATAGTACATTATTTTGTGATGCTCACATTATCTCAAAATCTGCTAACTTTCATCTACGTAGGATTGGTCATATTAGAAAGTATTGCTCTAAGCGTATTACTAATCTACTTATTAATGCTATAGTATTATCCAGAATTGTTTATGAAAATTGATTATTGAAATTACTCGGAACATTTTGTGGAAATAAAATAAGAATATTTACCGATAATATGTATATATACATATATTTATATATACAAAATAAAGCAAATTTAATGTATATCCATTTATAGATTATAGTACTTTCACAGTAATTGGTTACTACAATTGGAATTCCGCAATGGAAAAAGAAAATATTTTGATAAATGCTCCCAATTATATTATTTCTTCTATAAATCGCATAAAAAAGATTCAAATGTTGATTGACTACCAGTTCACTCTCCTAAAAAGTATTCTTTTCAACTCCTCAATGCTAGATCAGTACGAAATAAAGTTAATTTGATTACACAATTAATTATTGATTCTAATTTTTCTATTTCTACTATTACTGAGACTTAGCTAACTATTGATGATTCTGCTCTAGCTTCCCAATTGACCCCTGATGGTTTTAAAGTATTTCTTACCAATAGGTATACATCATATCTTCGTATGGCTTAGCTCTGTTATTCTCATCGGAACTTGAGCTTATTTCGTCATTTACCACATGTTTCTCTTCATATGAAATTCTGATCTGTAATATTCAGTTTCCATCATTATTTACCACTGTAATGATACTTATCTATCGTTCACCTTCATCTTTATGGGGTTTCTTAGATCACCAAACTAATTTATCAAGTTATCGTCCAATGTCCCAGTTATCATCAATAACTAAGACCTCAGAACGAGTTGTGTCCACTCAACTTATTAATTACAGTATGTCCAATGCTATTGTTGATAAATATTAAAGTGCGTATCTTCCACGTCGTAGTACAGAAACTACCCTTACTTGAATCATTACTGATATTCTCATATCTCTTGATAAAGCCCCATTCTATCTCGTACTAGACTTATCTAGTGAGTTTGATACTCTCGATTACAATATTCTTTCCATTAGACTTAATAAAATAGACTTAATGAAATTGGTATATATGGTCAAGTTTACAGTTGGGTTATAGCCATCTAGAAATTCTTCTGTGAAGATTAACTCCTCGTTGTCTCTTCCTTATGTTAACATACATGGTTTTCCACAAGGCTCTGTTCTTGGCCCTATATTGTTCATTATTTATATTATTCATATAAAATCAATGTATAACAAATATCTTAATATTAACTATCATCTTTATGCCGATGATCGTCAGATATATAGCCATTTCCTAGTTCTAGTGATGCTGGTCTGATTTAAATGTCTATGTTTAATTGTATTACTGATCTCACTCATTAATTCTCTCAAAATTCAATTTCCTTAAATATAACTAGCACTGATACTATAATATTCTCAAGATCCAGTTATCAATCACTCATCCTTTTCTACTATATATCTTACAACTTATCAATCTATAAATACCCTCGGTTTCACTATAACCTCTCACCTAGACCACTCTCCATACATTACTAATATGATATGCACTACTAACTATTTTCTATATAATATTATAAAATATCGTTATATAGGATTATAAGCTTACCATTGCCATGAAAAAATGTTTAATTAACTCGCTAGTAATCAGTAGACATATGTAGTGCTATTCAATAGTGTGTAATTTACCTGTTAACTTGATGTATATACTCGAGCATATTCAATGTCGTGCTATACGTGTATTATATAAACTAAACTTTGCTTCGATAATTTATATATCTGCTTTAATGAGATAACTAGGCTGGCTTAAGTTTATATATTTGTAAACATAGGCTATTGTGTATTACGCTATACAACGTAGATTTCCTGAATATCTAGCTCAATCTATTATTAATCAGAGTTATATAATATCATATCTAGTCGGAAGTGCTTACATCATGAAATTGGTGCAACACTCAACATATCTATGCTCTAAATCAGATGTCTTAGTTATTGCTCCGAAAATCTGGAATTCTCTGCACTATGATATTAGCTGTACTATATCGCTTTCATTGTTTAAAAGTAAACTATATGTCAATTTTAAATCATTGTACTTCGTCTATTTTATTATACATTTTTAATTTATTTTAGTTTTTGTTTTTTATTATCTAAAGACGCCTGTATAATCACCATGTTTTTTTTGTAATCATAATAAACTATATTTTATTTTTTGTTTATTTATACCATGTGTAATTGACATTGTGCGTCAATATAAGTAATAGAGTATATAGTAAATTACTAGCAGTAATATTATAACTAGTATATACACTAGTATATTAGTTCATATTCATTACATTTTAGTTTTAAATCATGTGGGGCAATGCCCCCCACCTTTGTATACATTTCTGGCTACGTGCCTGATTTCAATATAACAAAAACTAGTTTTAAAAAAAATATTTAAATACCTCTTTTAAAAACAGTATTCATAGATATAATTCATTTAAATATTTTATATATATATATTCTTCTTCTTCTTTTTATTTATTTATAATTTTTTAAATTTTAAATAAATCTCTAATTTTAATTTTATTATATATAATGTTCATGTTTTATTTCGTTTATACAAGGTATTGATCTTTTCAGTATTACAATTTATAAATATATATATATAAATAATCATTAATACAATTATTCATTTTTTTTAAATTAATATTTAAAAAAAAATTAAAAATATTATTATTATGTTATGTTAGATATTCAGTTGAAACTCCATTTTTTATTTTTAACAATTTATATATATATATAGTTATCTCATATTTTCTCTCTTTTTAGAGTAATTTACATATTTTTTTAATATTTAATTATATGTATATTTTATTTATTTTATGAGAATATAGACTATCCAAAATTTGATGGTTGGGGAAATTCTAGTAAAATATTAAATTTTTTATAACTTCCCTATTATTCCTTGCCTGTTAGAGAGGAATAATAAATCTGATTTATTTATTTATATATATATATATATATATTAATATTATAATATAATTATAAATTATAAATAAATATAAATATAAATGTATTCGAAAATAATTAATCTCAATCATATAAAAATGTATTAATGTAAAATATATTAATATATTATTATTAATAACTAAAGAATACTAAACATTATATGCATAATTTTTATATTTGATATCAAATATTAATTAAGTTATAATCATATATATGGAGGTAATATAAATCCCTAATACGGACAATATTGATGTCTTAGTACGGACAGTGTCCATCGGACACCCTATAGGATAACAAATATAAATGTATACATTTATATTTTTTATAAAAAGTACGTGAGTTACAATGTTAATTACATACATTTACGTGTCATGATTATTATTTAGGTAATTCACTTGCAATTATTAATTAATAAAATAATAAAAATTAATAAATTAATTACTAGTTAAATTATAATAAACTATTCATAAATTATAGGTATAATATACTTTTAATTTATCTGATTAGTTCATCAATAATTTATATTCATGTATTCAATTGTATATAAGGTTTCCATATTATAACACAGGATGACCGTAATTTGATCGAATTTGGGTACCTAATACAGACACCCTCGTTATCTATGTAAAAATATCAAATACAATTTTAAAACCACAATAATATCTATAATCATATAATATTAATATATTATAATTTGTGAATACAAATATTGAGTAATAAAATGTTAAGAACATTTATTGTTAAAGTATCCGTATTAGGTTACTTTCCCCTACATAATATATATATAAATATATAGTGTTTTACTTAAATAAATATTCTTTATAATATAAATGTATAATATATATATAGATTTTACATATTTATTGGATCAGTATAACAATTGTAAACGTATTTATCACAAATTTATTAACAACAACTATTGTTCGTGTTACTATAGTTACCCGAGTTCAACAAAGCTCCGATGGTAAGCGGTGGCCGAGCGTTCGAATCGTACGAAGAATCCCTCGGTTTCCGTTTCGCCTTCTTCTTCCTCAACGCCGCCTGCGGAATCATTGATATCACCGAGTTCTTAGTACTGGTCGCCTGATTCACGTCGTAGATAAGACTGATACTCTTCAACATGGTGGCAACGCCGGCGATCTCGTCTTTAGTGCTCTCCTTAGTGCTTTCCCTGGTGCCGTATTTACCGTTGGTTTCGTTGTTAGCCAAGTATGTTTCGGCGGTCATGACCCCGCATTTAGAGGTCGTCTTCTGCGTTCTTTGGTATATCGCCGTAGCAACGTTCATTACGATCAACACTACTACGATGCAGACTATGAATATAATCAAAGATTGTAGAAATTGCGGTGATTCACCTTTAATTCCGTCGGCGTTATCGTCACCTGGTAGTTTATCCGTTGCTAAGGTGAAGAGAGGGCTGTAGTCTTCATTCATCAGGGTGTTTACATGTATAGATGTCACCGTTGTAGTATCTTCCTTCCCCATCGATAGATGTTCTCGGGGTCTATTCAATGTTATATTATTCCTACTTCATTATAACTATTACATATACAAGTATGATTTATATATTTATATTTTTTAAATAATTGTATTATAACTATTCGATATATATGTGTTTATATATTTCTTATAAATAAAATTGTTTTTTAAAACTAAATTTTATTATATAATAAATAATATGTTGTTATATTATAACGATAATAGATAAATAGGTAACACAAGCATCGATACTAGGCTTTGTAATGGGGTCAATAATTTAATATATCATTTAGTTTAACTGATTATTAGTGTAATAGTTTATAGCAGACGATTATTTTAACAACGTGTAATAAAATATCTTTATATAATTATTATAATATATCCAGATAACTCTCTATACATATTACGCAATAGGCTATTACGTAATATTAGAGATTAGTTATCGTACTAATTGATGATGTAATACAAATTTTTCAATATTTATAAAAACACCATTAATCGAAAAAAAAAGGCGAAAATATTTTATTTACACCTATTAATTAAATATTAATATATCTCTTGTAATCTATTAGTCATCTATATATGTTATTTACTATTATATGTTGAGTAAAATAATGTATTACTTATATATAATATATATATATATATAGTATTATTAATATATTGTGTGCAATTTGATTAATTTTTTTATAAAATATATAATTCCTAATTTAAGTAATTGACAAAGATTTTTCTAAGGAAAATATAACCCCTACGAAATCGTAAATATAATGATGATGATGAAAATGATTACTATCTACTTATTAGAACTACCCATTCGATCGTGCGCCAGCACGACGTGCATGGAGTACATAATAATAAAAGAACAAGGTATTCCTATACAAATGTATTCCTATACAAATTAGATAATAATAATACCTTACCTTACCAGGTCGAGCTTGCTCGGCATTCATTAACACGTAACTTCCATTCATCTCTATCATTCATCGCATTCATCAGTTCGTCTACATTACATTCGGTATCATCGACGAGTTGATCTACAAAAGTTTTTGCTGGACGTCCACGGGAGCGTTTACCATGTTTAGGTAACCATTTTGCTCCTCCAACAATGTCCTGTGAAGTCTTTGTTCACGGATCGAAGAAGTCACTTTTGGAGTTTTGCCATAGAGTTCTTTGTTGGTAAGATGTTTTTTCCATGATACGTTCAGAGCGGCCCGTAGCATGCGAGTGTAGGCTCCGTCGATTTTTTTTTTCCAATTTTGTTGTTAAAGTCCATGTAATTGATCCATATACAAAAACATATTCTACCGTTGCGCTGAAGAAGTTTCTTTTCAGATTTTTAGATAACTTTGAATTCCATATGTTGTTCATTTGGTTTAGTGCGGCCCAGGCTTTTCCTATTCTGACATGTATATCATGCTCTGTGGATGCTATAAAACTACCAATATTTACCGTATTTAAAGTCTTGGGTTTTCTTGATATTTTCTACATTCTGGGTTTTAATCATATCTGTTGAATTCTGGTTGTATGCCATGTATTCTGTTTTAGCGACATTAATGTGAAGTCCGATTTCTTTTGCAGTTTTTTCTAGACTATTTAGTAAGATATTGGCTTCTTTTACGTTATTGGTGGTGATTTCAATATCATCTGCATAGTCTACATCTGTTATAGTGAATGCGGGGTATCTTGAGCTCTTTCTTTCTGTGAGAGTTAATCCATATTGTGAGTTATTATCAATCGATGTTCTCATTATGTAGTCTAAACAGATAATAAATAGATATGGTGCTAAGGTATATCCTTGCAGAACTCCTGTGGTAATATCGAAGAAAGGGGTATATCCATCTGGTGATCTGACCATTGCGCGAGTGTTTGTATATAGTATCATTATTGCGTTGATCGTTTCTTTTGGTATCCCATATGCTGATAGAATATATTTTAATTTTAATCTGTCGATTGAATTAACGCTTTCGAAAAATCAATAAATAGAAGTATAGCAGGTACATTTTTCGATTTTACTCCTTCAATTAAACGACGAATGGTTAATATTTGCCCAGTTGTTGATCGATTTGTTCTAAACCCGTTTTGGTTTTTTCTAAAGATATCTTCTATCTTGGGTCTTATTCTATTTAATAACATCAGGTTGTATATTTTCTAAGCTATTGATGTAAGAGTGATACCTCTATAATTCTTTGTCAAAGCTAGATTTCCTTTTTTTGGAAATGGTAATAAACAACCTTCGTTCCATCTTTTTATTGGATCTTGATTGTATACACTATTGCAGTAGTGTAATAGTATTTCTTGGAATTCTCCTAATTTCCAGACTTCTGCTGGGATTTCATCCAGTCCTACTGATTTGCCATGTTGTATAATTATTACAGCTATAATGATTTCATCAGGTGTGAAGAGTCCTTTTTAATATCTAATTCGCTATTTACAATTTGCGAAATTTCTTCTTCATTCTCATTGATCTTTGTGGGTTTACAAAGTAGATCTTGGAAATGTTTTTGCCAAAGTTTAACACGTTCCTCGTTATTTTTTGCATTTATTTTTGATCTGCATGAGTTTTTCCTTCTGCTTACTTCGTTTACTATTTTCCAGGCTTTTGCTGATTTTTGATTTCTTACAGCATTTTGTATTTCATCAATCTTACTCTGGATGTATTCAGATTGTTCTTTATCATAAGAAAGTACAAGATTTGTTTGTGCTTTTTTAAATTTTCTGATATTTTCCATTGTTGGATGGGAGTTTTTCTGCGGTTTCTTGTAGAATAGTTCGTTTGTTGGATATCTCTAATGTTTCCCATGGTAGTCTTTTCTTTGACTTTGGTTTCAGTGGTATTATTTCTTTAGCTATTTCCTTGCATGATATTTCAAAATGATAATAATAATACTTGAAGATAATAGCTAACACACATATCACACATATCACACACATAGAATAAAGAATAATAAGTTGGGTGAATTATAGATTAGAGGAAGAATTACAATAAGAATTAATATTTATGAATCTTTTTAGGGATATAGGAGCGGATGGTAAGAGTAAGTTATTTAACAGAGTTTTACCTAAAAAACTCTAGAATTTAGGGAAATGTTATTTAATTTAAGGGAGTTAATTAACCTTAAGGATATAAGCATTTTGGTAACTAAGATTAGTAATATGATACGTTTTTCAATTATTTCAGAGATATAGTTAGGATTCAAAGAATTCATAGATTTGAGGATAAGTGAAGGCACACTGAGTTTTCATCTGGGGGAAGGGTAACCACATATGATATATTGTAATAGAGTATTCAATTAATTTAATATATTATGTAGTACATATATAATAATAAATAAACCGGTTTGTAGAACAGTAGTCAACTTGGGAGAGTACAAGAGTATTGATTTGGGACCTCATAAGTTTTCTAGAAAATTACTTCAGAATTTATTTAATTCTATATTATAGAAAGGTTGAGGATTTTGTAATGGTTTATCAATGATATGTGATTCTTAAATAGTGGTTTATCATCGAAGACATATCTTGTTTTTTTTGAAAAAGTAGAGTGAGTTAGATAGAAGGAGGTAGGATCTTATATTATAAATTATATATAATTTGTTTTTAGAGTAAAATGTAGAAAAAAATTATCAGATGTATATTAAGTTATATGTTTAGATAGTATTCTTTAAGTCATTAATATATAATTTATTAGAGATAAAATCTATATTCATATACGATATATGCAGTTTTCATATTCGATAAATATAGAGTTAATGGTATTATGGGAATTTATTGGTGTGGGATCCACACTTATAGATAATGAAAAATCTGAATATCATTAGCAAAAATATGGAAGTGATTAGGAAATACTCGGAAATTTGTAATTAATTTAGAAATAGGATGTATCTTATTTTGTAAATCGATGTAGAAGACTTACCCGATCTTCTATGGGATAAAACAAAGGAAACATACAAAGTCAGGGAATAAAAATTGGCATCATGAGAATTATTTTCAAACTTTTTAAAAACAAATATGTAATATATATTTATATATATACTTATTTATTTATATATAAATATTAATAATAATGACTAAAAAATAGAATATATATGATTAAATATGTATTGCCCCAGTGAAATTTTCACTGCAAATTATTTAAAAGTAAACTGATTTTGAGTGGTGTAGCCTATTTGTATCGTTGACTTTATGTTTCCTTATTATAATGTATAAACCAATATAAAGCCCACCCAGTAAATCAAATTTAAAAATGTGTACATTTTTCGAAAATAATTGTCAAACTTGTCACATAATTTACAAAATTTAATAAATATTTAGTCCAAAATCAACAATCAACATCCTATTTGCAAATCAAAAACAAATTATATGGAGAATATAATACAAATAAAAGATATTGTTATATATAAGCCTAGAAAAAATATATTAATATATAAATATATATTTTTTACTTCATTGAATGAATCAAAAATTAGTTTAACTAAATAAACAATGGTTTATTAATTTGTGTTTTCAGACTTATCCTCCATTCTTTTTGATTGAATAATATTAATAATGATGTTATATATAAAATATGTATATCAATATAAATAAAAATGAATTTAAAATAGATACATTTTATCTATTTTATATTTATTTCGTTAATCATAAAAAAATAATAGAAAGTATACTTTCTATTATAGATATTTTTTTAAATGTAAACACTTTATCTGCAATACAACTTATATTTAAAATTTAATTAAATCTATTAATAATCTTAATGTATTAATTAATATATAATAATATATCAATATAGAATTTGCAAAATTTGTGTTTTATTTTCAATAATTTACAAATTCTGCATTTTATTTATAAATTATTTTCGTAAAATTTTCGAAAATCATTTTCATTAATATTTTGTAAATTATTTTCAAATATTTTACAAACTACTTATTTTATTTTCAAAAAAAATACAGAAAATTGAGAATATTTAAAATTATTTACAATAATTTTCAATATTCGTAAATATATTACAAACATTTTCGAACAAATTTCAAATGTTGGTTTACTATCCTTTATTAGGATATAAAGGATATAAACTAAATAAGATACAAGTCAATTTGTATAATCATACAATTATAAAGGGATATAGGTACAACTTAAGTGGTATTACCAATTTGGTATACACATTGGATTTTATTGTGATCCATAGGTTATAACCCATATCCTATATATATTTATATATATAGGATATTAAACCCATATTTAAAACCAAATCTATTAAAAAATAAATAATATATATTATAGGTAACTATATTATATTATACCTACTAATCAATAGTTAGTGATATCATTTGATATGACACCCCATATTTATTGTTGTGCAGAATGGACCATTCCATATATTCTATATATATATATATATATATATATATATATCGTACAACACAATGGACACATTGTTATGTAACATATTTAGGTATACGTGCACAACGTGTGTACCGTATTGAATGGAATGTCATTTTTGTTAATTCTTGTCAGATACACCAACGGCACCATACCTATATTATTCCTTGATTAACTATCTTAACATTTAGCACATAATAATGTATACATATAGGTAATGTAACTATACCTAATATGTGTGTATTATATATGTACGAAAAAATATGTTATGATTGGTATAAACATTATATGAATTGTGTCTTATTCTTATATGGAATAAGTTAAATTTATAAATAAGTTAAAATAAACCAAAAAAAACTAATTCTATTATATACTATTTGTATATGAGTCTATATTAATGTAAATGTATATATAGGTATCTAAAATAACAAATAAACCTACAGGTATCTAAAATAATTCTATATTCTATATCAATTTAATTGTATCTAATTCCAAATAAGATACGTAAAAAATGCAGGATCAAATATAATATATAGGGGAGGGAAGGGTATTATGGCCGATATTTGTATTACCTTACAAGAAACAAAATATATCATACTAATATTGGATATTATGATCCAATAAGTTATATATACAATCACAATATATTGTTCTAAAAAATGGCTATCAACATTTACTCATTTAATTATTTGTATTAAATCATTTGATTTTATTAAAAAGCATTACATTTTCCGTATAAATAGAGATAAAATACACTAGTGCGGGTATTATGGTAGATAGTTCCGAAATAGCCACTAGGATCGCGTCATGTATTCAAATTACTATTTTTATAATTAGAAAATAAAATACATTGTATCAGATATCAAGATACACACGCACTTTTATATTAAATATAAAAATAATTAATCGTTATCCCATTTAGTTTTACTTATATCAGCTACAAACGTTTTTTTCGATAAAAATTACGATTATTTGATTTTTTCTCTAATCAAAAATCAATAATTAATATTGATATAAATAAAAAATGATGTACACTATCATTCTTGGAATTCAATTATCTACATTTTTCGTATATATCATTTTTTGATAACTATAATGGTTCTTGAAATATCGTTATCGGCCACAATACCCGTATCGGCCACAATACCCTTCTCTCCCCTACTGTATTATATAATATATACGATATTATATAATATATACTCTATTAATTAATATATATTGTATTATATATATTAACCTGTTAATATGTGCCGTATTGTCGTATCCGACCCCTGGCGACATCGATGACAGCAGCTCTCCAACTCCTCCTACATCTCGAGGCTCGTATCATGCTAAAATAGTTCCAGAGAAGATTTTCAGTATGCTATCCAGCCATCTTTGCCGTAGTCTCTCTCTGCTTCTATAACCCCCCCCCCCCCCATTCTTACTAACCATTACTTCATATTCCATTCCGCCTGTTCTTATGACATTGGCAAAGTAGCATAATGATTCCTTGACTATCCTTGAATAAAGCGTCCATTATGGCTTTATATTGTCAATAACCCATACATTTTTTTTTCTGTCGGTCCATGTTATTCTTAGCAGACTTCTCCAACACCACAACTAAAAATCATCTATCTTCTTTCTATCAAGCTTTCTGTCTACGATTCTTTTCCGTATAAAACTATAAGTAATTCATCTATCTTTCCAGACTGAATTTAGTCCTCCCATTCGATATCTCCATTGCTAGCCTTCTGCGTATTTCTCTCTCACAGAATCCATCCTTGGTTATTAGAGATCCCAGGAAAATGAAGTGAGATACTACTTCAATATGTTTTCCATCTACTACCATTTCTCCTTGATCTTCAGTCATCATTACTTTAGTTTTACCTATATTTAAATAAAGACCTGCCTTTTCACTAGCCAACTTAATTTTTCCATAATTTCTATGATATCGTTTATAGTTTCAGCGATCAGTGTTGTCAGCATATCTCAGGTTAGTAGTCATTCTACCTCCAATACTGATTCCCCCATCCCAATCTTCTAATGTCCCTCTCATTATGTTTTCTGCATATATGTTAAATAGTAATGGGGGTAAAATACATCATTGTCTTACCACCGGGTCTTACCCTATGTTTATAGATAGCTAACCCTAGTATCAGTTTAACAGAACTCTGCTCTTAAAGTGGCTTCTTTTTCATGTAGAGCTTTCTCAGTAGTACTATTAAGTGAACTGGAACTCCCATTTATTTGAGTATCACCCATATATGGGTTATATTTTCTATTTGACTATAGTCTCTCATGATCTACGCAGTCGAAAGCCTTATAGTCGATTAATCACATATACACATTCCTGTTAAGTTATTTGGCTGTTTCCATCATCTACCGCAAATTAACTATATGATCTCTTGTTCCACTTCCTTTTCTAAAACCTGCTTGTTCAATAGGTAGTTCTGGGATGAGGAAATATTCTTATCTTTTCTGAATAATTCGAAAGTGTATTTTGATAGAATTTGAGATCAGACCAATGTGCAATAGTTCACACATTGTTTCTTATCTCATTTCTTCTATATCGGAAGATAAACTGATTTCTTCCAATCTTTTGGCCATTCCTTAGTCATCCATAAGCTATTGAATATAATTAATAGTACAATTTATAGATGCATCTCCACCTGCTTTCAGAAACTCTATAGGTATACCATCACATCTAGATGATTTCCGATTTGATATATGCTTGATAACGTAATATATATATATATATATATATCACTAAATCATATTTATTATACTTATTTTAAAAACTATAATTCAAATATAAAATGATATTTTATTTATTATCGGATATATCTCTTATCTGTGCGATGTATGAATTATATATAAGCTACAAGTAATTTAAATATGAGATCAATAAGTATCGCAATTATTTAATATCTTTTACTTTGTACCAACAACTCGGAAAGGAATAATATTAACATCACCTAATGAATTCCCTCTGGTCTCTCCGTGTTATAATACACCTGTGACACGAGATATAATAATCGCATTATCTCCAGGGGATCTGAAGACTTAGGCGAAGGTAGTGTTTAATAAGTAGCATAGTGTAAATCAATAAATGATTAGAATATATTAAAATAGCTTAGTACAAATAACATATTATAAAACATTACAAAATTAAATATAGTTGAACAACATTACGAATACACATTCAATAGAATTAATTACAATTGAGATTCTGCAAGTTCATCGACAGGTAACACAAACAATATAAACACTAACTGTGAGAATATCAATTTACCTATCATATATTACCACATATTGGTTAAAATCTATATTATTATGTTCAGATTTTACAACCAAATATTTATAAGCTAATTATTTCATTTCATAATTATCTACATGTAACTTATTAGTTATCCTAGTCAATTATTTCATCTTTGTACTTATATTCAAGACCTTCTATAACCTCTGAGGTTATAGCAGGTTTTGTTATATGTAAGTCTACTTGTGATTTAATCCTACATCATATTATTCCTATAGATATTGACCAATATTATAGGCTTCAATATAAAGTGAAGTTAATCAACATTAACGTACTAAGCTAACTTAATATTTATGTGATCATAACTATATAATATGTAGACTTATTTTATAATATAAATTATTATATTATATTGAGTACTTATAAATGATAGGATATTTGAAATAAATTAACTTTATTGATGAGAAATTAAATATAATAAATTATGTATTTCGAGAAATTAAAATAAATGATTTATATTAAGGATTATATTAATAAGGAACTTAATAAGGAATAGTATATTTAAATACAAATACAGTTAATAAATAACCCTATTTATACGTTATTATGGAGACAAGTAATATAATAATTCACAAAATTAATAAATAGATACTAATAAACCTATAAGTGAATGAGGAATGTTACATTAGCGAGTAGCATATTCAAGCGTATATTTGCAGTCGATAAGAATGCTCAAGAGTTGTAAAGGAATGACACTATGAAGGTGGAATAAATAACATTGCACCAGTTACTAGAAAAGAATCAAAGATCATTACAATACTCAGGTTTCCCAGTAAATAGAAACTTCTAAGTCATACTAAGCAAACGATGAGTATACCTTTTTATAAATAAAATCCATTTCAGATAAATGGCGTTATAATATGCAGAGAGATATGATAGATAGAAACCCTAATCCGCTATAAACCCCCATCTCTCTAACAGCTTTTGGGAAATAACAGAATAATAAAAAATTAAATAGTATTATATAATGAGCTATAATATATATATATTAATCATTTTTATAATAATACAAATATATTTATTTTAATTTAAGAACGTTATATTATATACAATTTAATGTAAAGCAATGATTAGAGAATATATAATACTAATCATTTATTAAAAGTTTTTGATTATGTCATAAATATAAAAATATTAAGTTCATTTTACTTTAAAATTATTCAAATAAGATGTATACCTCCTGCTATTTCGTTCTCCCAGATAAAGATATAAATATATAAAATATTAACATAAAAAAGAGTACAAAAATAGAGTACTATAATAATAGCATAACTACGGTGTTAATGATGACGTAACATTACAATGACATCACAGCGCGGTGATGGATTCATTGATCATGTGCAAGTAGCGCGTACGCAGTAGGTAGGCGGCCATCTTGGGTTGCCTTTGTCTCGTGAACATTCCTTTCCTGTTTCCTATCATCCTTTTTACATCTGTTTTATACACATGCATACGTTATCATCTTATCATCTTATATTAATATATGTATGATTTATTTATATATAATATAATTATATTTAATAATAAACTATGTGAAATATGTACTTATGTAATCGACGTATAGTTAAAATTACATCACCTGGTGATACAGACCAGCACTAAAGTTTAACTGGTTTCACTAATATTATTATATATCTCAATAAACTATATTTATATAGAATTTCTATACTATTTCTATGATGTTTATATTTATGATAGCATTACATTATATAGTTTATAATTGGTCCCACATTAAGATAATGATCTTATAATATATAAATATATATTATAAGAAATATAGGTTCATCAAGATGATATAAATAATGCTATTAAACACGTGTTATTCTAACCAATACTACATACTACAATAGTATTAAGGTAGCTTCACTATTGTGACTTCAGATTTAGTGTAATGATTCACATAGTTAATAGTCATCTTCAGTATATTATTATAAATATCATATTAGAATGCAATACAATTTATAAATAAAACACACACCTAAATACATATACATTCTCATACATATGCATCCATACATTTAAAATAACCCCATACATATACTCCCACACCCAAACATACATACATACATCTACAACTACATACATGTAATATGTACTACACACATATATATATATATACATACATTCAGAAATACAAATACCTTGAGCAGTCATGAAGTCTGCAAAATTCCAGTACAATTCCCCTACAAAGTACTTTGGCCTATATATGTCGAACACAAGATGATGCTGATAAACAATCTGCATTTGGTATTCTTCTGTGAAGGCTTGGGCTGGTAACTATAATAGAGGTAGTGCATTATTAGCAAAGATATAGCACTCTATATCTCTCGCTACGTAATTAATACTACTCCTCGCCACTGCTAGATGTAGTATCGAAATCACTGAAATAGATTTGGGTTTGATGCCCTTTCTATAAAATTATTTTTTCAATGATCTATTAAAAGAAATGTACTATAATTTATCATTTACAATTTTTCATATATATATGTATAGCATTTAAATCCAACATATACTATTGCTTTGTTATATATTAGTAATGAACACTTAGTTTTCATCATATAAATAATAATTTAATATTAATTTACATTTATAAAATATATGAATATACATTGTAAACAACACATTTTCCCAAAAATTGATACTATATAGGTGGCGCTTTTCATGTTTTGAGGATAAAATCGAATTATAATTTCAAAATATGATTTCGCGATGCGAAACATACGCTGCAAAATAATGTTGGTCAATAAGAATTTTTTTTAATTTCTTCTTAAAGATACAAATCAAGAGTTTTGTATTGCAAAGGGAAGAGGTAGTTTATTATCTAATTTACATCTAATTGATGATGATGAACTGAATTTGTATCTATCATATGTGATGCAATGGGTAATTGGTTGGTGTAATTTAATGGAATTTGTTTAACGTAAAAGTCTAGTGTTTGTTTTAAGTTTTATTTTGTTTTTTAAATTATAGGTTAAGTTATAAGTAATAGTCTTTTTAAGTATTGTATGTATTTTGTAGTTGATAGAGTCTTCAGTGTTTAGCCAGTTAAGTTTGTTACGTAAGTCAGTAATGCTAGTTGTATAGTCAGTCTTCTGTAGTCGGCGTATATTTCTAATTGAGCGTTTCATTATTTTGTCTAGTTTGTCTATTTTTAGTTTTCCAGATCCTGAGAATAATGAGTTACAGTATCTTAGTTTGGATAGTATGAGAGTCTGAGTCAGTAGTTTACAGGTATTTCTATTTAAGTATGGTCGAATTTTGTTAAGGTTAAATAGTTGTATGTGTATAAGTGTGTGTGTGTAGTAATGTGTTTATCTTATTGACATGCTAAAAGGGTAAATATGTAAATATATATTTCCTATTATATATATACTATCCGCAATGATTTGCAATGAAAATACATTATTGTTAAATGTAATATTATGTAATATTAATATAAACATATTTTATTATAATAAAATTAAATAATTTTAAAGATAAATAATTATAATATAATAACTTCATTGTAATAACATTAATAATAATAATTAATAATTAATATTCATTATATAACAACAACAATGATGATTATTCTATGTTCGACAACAAGTTAATGCAAAATACATATGTTACATAATATGTGACATCCATGACGTAACATCTGATACTGACCATGTGTTCGCCTGTCAAAGTGTCTGCCCCGTATTCCGCCATTATGATTGGCTTACGATACTTGCGAAACCACGCCTCTATCTCGTGTGCGAGCTTAGTTGTGATGACTTCTGTGTGGCCCATGTCTGCATACCAGCCGTAGTAACGGTTGAACAGGAATATGTCTACGTATTTACCCTGGGTGTGGGTGTGGGTGAGTGAGTGGATGTGTGGTGAGTATGGGTGGGTGTGTGTGGGTGGGTATGTGTGTAATGTAGTTATTGTATGTAATATTAATATGTATTATAACTTACTGCAATGTGATGTAACATGTGTAGATTATCAACACTATCTCTCTGTCTAATGCATGCATTTAGTTACAGCGTAATTATTAGATTACTTGATGGTATCATTTGTAATAGAATATTTAAGTTACAGCTGCAATTATTAGATTTGATGTTATCATTTGTAACAGAATATTTAAGTTACTGCTGCAATTATTAGATTTGATGTTATCATTTGTAACAGAATATTTAAGTTACTGCTGCAATTATTAGACTTGATGTTATCATTTGTAACAGAATATTTAAGTTACTGCTGCAATTATTAGACTTGATGTTATCATTTGTAACAGAATACTCAACTATACTATCGTAATGTATTATATTAATGTGTTATATGCACATAGTAATGTAACATAAGCATTAATGATGTAACAAACTGCCAAATCTTGTCTCTCGTTGTTCACAAATGTAACTGGTCTTGTTTTATCCAATGATTTTGTGAATTCGATTATTGACCTGTAAATGTTAGCATATACTTAATAGTATTTATCTTTATGATATCTAAAGTGATATATAGATATTATAGTAATATAATTAAAGAATTTCCCTTTTTTTAACATATATGAAGATAGTAAAATTACTATTATATAAATATATTATTATTCCCAAAGTATAAATTAAAATTATAAATAATTATATTAATAATATAAATAAATCAATTATTAATTAATATTTGAAATAATAAAGTAACGAATTCAAATGTAACTAATTCATAACTATCAAATGATATCAAATGTAACTAAATATTAATAATATATATATTTAGATGTTACTTCCTATATGAATCACAATTTTTAACTATAATCACAGATATTAAACTAAAGTATCGATAACATTGAAATAGGTTAACGCGTCATACAAACTTGAAATATAGTTCTGCCTTATGATTATTGGTAAGCGGTTCATTGGCCACGGACCAGATGATGACTGACGGATGATTCTTATCCCTGGTGATCAACTCCTGCATAACTTTCTTGTGATGACTCAATGTCTCGTTGGAGAAATAACTCTGACTGTTTTAGGTGAGAGGGATTACGATCAAAAAGGACGAGTTGAGGGTTAATGGTTACATTTTCAATGCGAAATAAATTTATATAAACTTATTTTGGGATGTAATGCAGCTAAAAAAAACCAGCAAGACAACACTATACCGTATTAAACCAAATAACCTACAAATACCAATACAATATATACATATATACTATTAACTCGTATTTAAAATGTAACCTCTAACCCCCAACTCGTCCTTTATGATCCCGGTGTGTGTGCAGTTTAAATAGTGTACAGTTTAAAGGGTGACCTGATACAGCTAGCTGAGGCCTTCACTATTCTACCTGATGTCTCAAATTAGATAAGTTAGTTATACGGTTTTAATAATAATTAAGGTTACAGCAAACTGGTACTGTTATTATGACTACACACTTAATATACTAATATATGATATGTTACTGATGAATATTTCACGATGATTTAAGAAATATTTATTAAGATATTATTTATATAATTATAATTAAAATAACATTATTAGAGTCAGTTATTAATATAAGTACATTTATTAAATTAAACTATTATTTATTTATAATTTTTAATTTTAATAAAATTATGATAAGGTACTAATATTAGAAGATACAATATTTAATATTTATAAACTAATACATTTCCCAAACTAGTATGTTAACACATTCTATTATCACATGCTATTATCATGTAAAACAAGGCTTCATATCTGAGCAAATAAAATTATTAGTTTGTTGAAATGTAGTTAATATTTAATTAAAAATGATAATATTATTATTTAAATAATGATGATATATTTATGAGAAATAGATAAAAAGAGAAGTAAAGTATAAGAAAAGTTACTACGCTAATCCACAAATAATATTCTTATAAAATTATAAAGTTATTAAAAGTTTTCCTTAATTATTAAGTGTAATACTAAGTAATATACATTGTTTTAAATATAGTATATATTAGTGATGTAAACGGTTCGGTTTATCGGTTTAAATATCGAATAATCGAACTATTCGAAAATTTCAAATAGTTTATATATAAATATTCAATCATTCAAAAATATCGAATATTTATATCGAATAATTCAAATAGTTAAAACAAAAATTGAAAAAAAATTTATTTAAAAATTAGATTATTTTAGTATACATGATTGTCATACTAGATTAGATTTTTTTCCTATAGAAATAAATTATCGTAATTGATTGTCGAATTTATATATCTGATTAGATTTTCATACTTGATTCCATTTAATATTCAATTATTAGAAAATATCAAATAAATATTTTCACTATTCGATTAAATCGAAAATTTAAATAATAATTTGAATAGTTAAAAAAAAAACTAATATTATATGCACTATTATTAAATAGTTGGTGATATATTAAAAGTTTGAAGCATATGAATGATCGGAGTGCCACACTATATAAGATATACGTAGTGCGGCGCGCTATTTGAATTTGTAAACACACATGTATTAATAGATATAGGAGGAGCTAAGTATGTTTCCTAAGCCATGATTTATAATACTCACGAATTTATATCTGTATGGTACATAATGTTTCACTCATTGTATGATTCATAACTCTATGTATAGAAATAGGTGCACTTATTAACTAACATAGTGCATGTATATGTTTGTATATTATATATATATATATATATATATATATATATATGTGTGTATGTATATATTTATGTATGTATATATGTATGTATTAAGGTAAGTAGATAGAGAAGTAGATAGGGTTAGAGGTAGGTATAGATGTAAGCAGGTAGATAGGTAGGCAGTCAATTAGTCAGATAATTTTATTGATAATTATCAACTGACATTATTCGAAAATATCGATATTCAAAATTTCATTAATCAAAGATTTCGATATCCAAATTTTTGAAATTTTAACTATTCAGAGATTTCGACATCTTCTATTTTCACCAATTGTTATATAACTAGTATATATGTGTATATATATATATATATATATATATATATATATATATATATATATACTGGTATGATTTATATAAAATTGGTAACATTTATATGTTAAGTTTAGTTTAATCTTATACCAATTAAAAATGTATAAGAAAATTATAAACCAATGAAAATATTTAATATATATTTGATTACATTTACTAAAAAAAAAACTTTTTATATACATATATATTTATATAAACATGTATAGGTTTATTATATGTAAATAAATATATATATATATATATATATATATATATATATATATGTTAATATGTTTTAACAAAATACACTTAAATATACACACATACCGACACATATACACTCATACACACACACCCACCCACAACAACATACTTCCACCTAAACACCAGGTATACCAACAGTATCATGCCCCCCTCCCACCCCCATGAATACCAACAGTATCATGCCCCCCACCCCCCAATCCTACCCCACCCCCACCCCCAGTTATACCAACAGTCTCATGCCGACCGCTGGAGCTTCATCAATAACTGCGATACCGAGCTGGTCGCAGAGGTTCAGGAACTCCTCAGCATAGGGGTAGTGGGAGGTCCTTACGCAGTTAACTCCCATCCATTTCAGGAGGTTCATGTCTCGTATCAGTAACGATAGGTCTATACCTTTACCTCGTATCTGTGCGAGTGTGTGTGTGTGTGTGTGTGTGTTTGTGTGTGTGTGCGGGTGTGTTCGGGTAGGTAAGGTAAGGTAGGGTGTTTATACATTTATTATCCCTATCAGGAGTGTTAAAATAATAATAATGATAATAATGTTAAATATATTGACAAACATATAACAATATGTTATATATATAAAGTATTATATACACAACAAATTACTGATGAATAGAATGATCAAATACATTAAATAAACATTGTTGCCATACAAATACTAATAGTATATATATATATATATATATATATATTTAATAGTAAGTTATATTAGGTATCTTTAAGTAGTAGGATGTATTAGTAGATAGATAAGTAGTTTCTATATTTTGTAATAGAAAATATATAAGTATGTTTTTTATTATGAATATTAATGGGAAAATTATTGCATAAAGAATGGGTAACGGATTGAAATAATGATTTTTGTAGTAAGCATATTGATCAGATAGACAGATGGAGTCAGTTAATACATTGATACATTGAGTAGATATAACTGTGACTGTCTGTCTGCCCTGCTGGCAATGCTAAATCACCACACTCTTTGTAAGTTGTTATTTATGTATAGTAAGCAAAGACATAATATATATGTGTGTGTATTAGTATGGCTAAGGGTGAATATATCGAGTGCAGCTCTGTAATTAAAGGTAGGCAATTCAAGTATACAAATGAGGATATATTAATATGCTAATTTAATAGATAATGTATTATTCTAAAAGTTACATTTATTGGATTGTTATCTTCTATTGTGATTTTTCATCAATAAATTAAGTAATTTGTTACAGTAGTCAAGTTTTATAGGAGTCAGGTTTTGTAAATAGTCAAGTTTAGTAAATAGTCAAGTTTAGTAAGTAGTCAAGTTTTGTAAGTAGTCGAATTTAGTGTTTAGTAGGTATTTATTTATTTTAACATTGTTACATTGTTTAATTATTGGTAATATTTGAGAGTCCATATAGCTAATGGAATCAAATTTAAACCCTACGTTTGATTTTGGTACATGTTTTAATTTTGTAGTTGAAAATAAATATATTTTATACAGTATGGATTTTTGTTTTATTGTAAATATAAGATTAATAAGTGTAAGTAGGTTCAGTATTCTACCTTGAGGTACACCAACATTGGGGTAGTATTCAGGTGTTGATAATAGGTTGCAATTTATTAATAAATATCTATATATTAGAAATGACACAATTAATTTAAGTACATTCATATTGAATCATATAAACTGTAAGTAAATGTAGTACATAGTAAGTTATAATTGATAGTATGAAATGCTGAACAGAGATCAAGTAATATAAATAAACCTATTTATTAATGTTATATTTCGATGATATATTTATGTCAATTGAAATAGTTTCTGTAATGGGTCTCTTTTTTATATACTGCTGATTACAAAACTAAGAAATAATAGAACATCCTGAGCTAGGACAGAACCTTGAAACATATTAATAATTATATATTATATAGTATAAATCATACATATATTAAGAAATTAGGTACTGTATTAGAGTAGAGACATACAAATATGCAAATATTATTGTCTAATAGTTAGTGGTACAGTGATAGTATTGTTACAGCTAACAGACTTGGATACAAACATCAGCATCTTCGTGCTTGGATACTCCATGACAGTAGAAGGGGCGTCCGTTTATCAACAGCTGTGTGTCGGTGACCTTGACTGACCTGATTCCAAACTTTTGTCTGTATACGTCTACAGAATCTCCTTTCACCGTAATCTGACCGAATCATGTTATATTATAATTACATTATATAACTGTAACCAACAAATACATTATATATATATATATTATATAATGAGCTGTAGGTATTACATAATATTACATGTAGTTTAACAACTTGTGAATCTAAACGTACTTCTTAAATGCCTGCGAAACCTTCATTTGTAAACAACTATGTTATTAAAATATTAAATGTATATAATTATCTTTAAAATGATATATGATACTTAGTATGAAAGTAACTATAAGTGCATTAAATATGTATTATAAATATAAGAAATAAATTTCTGTGTAATATTTGAATAATGTCAATAGTATTATCAATATAGCTAATGCAACTCGAATACAAAAGCTTATTATCATGGGTTCCTCCAGTTATGATATCTGAAGAGCACCTTTATACATTTGTTTGTATATTTGTTGTATCTGAATTATATTTAATTTAATTTTATATAGTCTTATTCTATTTATGTATATTTGTATTACTATTATTTAATTACAAATACACTAATATTGTTATGTCATTCCATTTATATCTAATAAATAGTAATATCAGAGATAATATTCGTTATATTCAATATTTTATTTTTTATATTCATTATTACTGATTATAAATAAAATGTAAATATAACATCAGAATCTTATATCACATGTATATTTAAGAACTGAATAACTATTCTGAGTATATACTAGTGATATAAATGATGCTCAAATCTAAAGCATGGTGCAGTCTCAGTCTCAGTTATCTAAAGTCTAAACTCGGCTCGGGCTCGTTTTTTTCCGAAAATAAAAGTCTCAGTTCGGCATTATTAACCAATAGTCTCGGCTCGGCATCATTTACATCACTAGTATATACTTAATAATGTAAAATTATATTTTAGAATGTATAATAAACTGTATAGATAAAGCTATGTTTTAAAAATCAGGGAAAAAATACAAATAAAATTTAGATGCTTATATCTCAGAACTTTTTCTGAATTTTTATTTGTATAGAACCCCATACATTTTTACACTTTTATATATCTTTATAATGATTTTAAAACAAAGTTAATTTATACCTAATTATAATGCATAATATTACATTATTGTATATAATGTTTAGATACATTTGTATTACAAATTAGTTACAAAAAAGTAGATTTTATTATATTTTCAGTACAAAATTAATATATCTATTTCATATCGTTTTATCTGAGTAAGCAATATAACATTTTCGTTAGACATGAATATTTTCTAGATAATAATAAAAAACTAAGTCATTCCTTTCTCAATTACCAGAAATACTATCTTTTAGTAGACTTATTTTACCTAACTTTTACATGTAAACTCACGAAGGTTTCGCCGGCCCTAAATAAGTATTCCACTGAAATCTAGTGAAGAATGTGTTGAACATATGCTTAACGCATACAACAGCTACAGGTATGTATACAGGTAAGTTACGCCTACTTTGGAGCCGTAGTTAATGTTAATAGTGACAGCAATGCAAAGGTATGTATCACATACTAAATCACATATTATATTGGTATTACTGCATATGTCTAATGCGCAATACGCTTGTATGGTAAGTTAGTGAAATGTAATGTAGACATTGTATAGGAAAACTAGGTGATATCTAGCACAATTATTCAAACTACACGTTTCGATGATATAAGTATAGCACTGATTATAAATTGGTTCTATTAAACCTCAAGGATTAGGTTATACCTTGAGGGTATAAAGATGTGCAGCGAGTTTCTCTTCAACCATTGAATAAGGGTACCAGAGTTTAGGCGATTTCACTTCGATGATTTTGAACGTGTGTTGACGAACTTCGTCCGATAGCAGAAGTTGCCTGTAAACTATATCCCCCGCTCCGTTTAAGATCGTTAACTCCATACTCTCGGCTGAACCTTCTATCTCAACTCCCACACCGATCTTAGCCATACTATCTGTCAATCGAAATGGGTGATTATGTATACCTATTCTATGCTTTCTTTCGGAAGATATGAATTCTTCTGAAAGACAATATTTAGAATTTATATTACAACATATTTATACTATAAATTAAAAAAATAAATAATTTCATCTAAATAAACAATTAATATGATTCCATTTGATACCTCTACTATATTATAATACATCTACTATTAAGTATAAATGTTACTTTCACCTCAGATCATGGTAGGTAGGTTACACAAGTATCAGGTTTAAGTGATGATAGTTTGATAAATAGTTGTGTAATTCTCTTTAATACAAACAATAAGATATTGAACCGGTATAATTGTTATCAATATCACTAAATAACATGAATAATATTTTAAATTCTATATTAAAAAAATACTATACATTTACACATACTACACTATACGATATGGCATTACGCGTGCACTCTCCGATAGGTTGAATACAGTATTACAACATAGCAGAGTGTAGCGTACAGAGATGACTCATGTTACTGGGTGATACCTGCGATGGATTGCGTAGTGATGGTGACATCTTTAACAGAGACTGGGCTCGGCACAGAGATGAGATGGACTTGTCGGTGAATGCCGGCGTAGTTGAAGAAATCAAAATGTGTGTCCTGAACCACATAACCTTTAGGATAACTGTACAATGCAGCGTGTATTATGTTGTATGTGATATCTCATGTTCGTTAGGATATAATTAATAGATTTAAGCGATGATATATTACAACGATAATACTAATGGTATAATAGAACAGGGCGTCATATGGAAGTGAACTGAAAGAAGTTTAACGACATGTTTTAACCTAATGGAGATTATTGGAGACTAATATATCACTCCGAATAAGTCATTCTCCATCACAAAGAATTATGTGTAATATATTGCATATATATTGCATATATATATATATAGACTATATACTATAGGCTATATTATATACTCAATACTATAGTATATAGCCTCTTTATTTAGATATACAGTCCATATAAAGATAATGTTGCCCGAAACCTGTCATCCCCAAACACGATATCACCAGGGGGCAGCGTGGTAGGGGTCAGCGTGTTATTGACCGCAACGGTTATACGATTAGAGTCTCGCGGTGTTAGCAGAGCGTTGATGTCCTTTTCGAAAGGTAGATGTCCTCCTGAATGAGTCATCGCTTGTTGGCCGTTCACCCACTAAGATGAATTACAATGTAGTATATATCAAGTGTTTATGATCGAAATGAGAACGTAATTAAATTAAATTAAATATATAATATAAATATTGATAATAAATTTATAGATATTGAAATCTATTAAATTCATTCTGTTATAAATTAAAGCAATTTAAATTTAAATTTTTTAAATATATATATGTATATATATATATATATAAGTGTACTTTCACTATTTCTCTCTATGCGTATAATAAACTTGAGAATTAAATAAAGACTTGTTACATCCATAGACCGTTTCAAAAGTAAAGTAAAAGATTTAATTATTGGTCATTTTTCATATTCGTATATTTTTATAGTTTTGTTCACGTTTATTAATCTAAAAATCTTATATTTTTACTTATATATTATTTTATCGTTTATTTATTTATGTATTATTATTTTGCTAAAACACAAATGAGAACTATCTTTGTTATATTTGTGTATAAATAAATCATCTATCCATCTCTCTATGCTCTATAACATACCAACCACAATAGTATTATAGTGAACACTTTCAAAACGTAAAATAATAGAACTTTTCATCCAATTGGAATCTATGTAGAATTCTGTTTCGTACCAAGCCCATCCTATATGATCTCTGATCTTTGCACTTACGGTGATGTCGTTGTAACTCGCAGGCACTGGCATCAATTGTACCTCTCCTGTCTTTGATAATATTATGTTATTCAAATATTATGTAATCAATATTACGTGATATTGAAAGCTAATATTATTGATATAAATATATATATATATATATATATATATATATATATATATATATATATATATATATATAATATACATATTGTATATATATAAAATATAATATATTAATTACTATGAGTATGTATACGTTACTATAATTTATTAATACATTATATAAAGATTTAAAAATAATAATTAAATACATTATACTGTATATTAATGATGTAAATTATGCTGAGCAGAGACTTTCATTTTCAGGAAAAAAAAAATGAGCCCGATACCGAGCCGAGACTCTAACAAAACGAGCCAGAGCCGAGTTGAGAATTTATGTAACTGAGACTGCTTCGATGTTATAGATTTGACTGGCATCATTAACTGCATCATTTACTGCATCACTAGTGTATCCTATACACTGCGAATTGTTCATTAAATACGATTAAAATGGAGGAAATAATATATACACATAATATTATAATAATGCGTACTTATAAAATATATTAGTTATATCATGGCCTCCTTTTAGGATATATATTTCTGTATCCGTTTCATATATAACTGAAGAGAAATGCTATTTAAGAAGTGAAATATAAAAGATAATAAATAATAGATATATATGATATATTATATAAGATGAAATAGATTATATTTCTGTTTTCACTAGCCTCCTCTGAACTGAACTCCCTCCATCCTTCTAAACCCATTAACACCTAAATTACCACCTAAAGAATTACCTCCTTGTTCTTCCTTTGATATTTAACTTCAATTATATTCGTTTTCGCCACATGTTACACTTGTCAGTACTATTTATTACATTTATTACTTGTATTTTATCTATTATTGTCATACTATAATAATTGTATTGTTAAATTAGTGTTAGAATAATATTATCACCATCATCATCATCACCATCTTATCACCTACAATGTGGTATATTTCAGATTCTCATATATTTTAATCCATATAAGAAATGTACATGAATAAGTATTACATAACATGTGGCCAATGTAAGAGTAAATATTTGATATACGCTAATTTCAAATTATTATCACATACAATATCTTGAAATAAAATATATCTTTAAATAAAGTTCTATAAGCATTTGAGCTAGTGTCGTTTTTATTTCAATAATTTGGTCGAGTGAATATCTTTCCTTCGGAAAATCGTTGATAACTTGTATCTATTATTCAGATATTTATTTATATATAATCCCTATTATAATATATCTAGTTTACAGTTAATTATTAGACGGCAGAAAATATTATTACGGTATCAACGACTAGCTGATGAATATGTATTAAGTTAAGAGTGTAAGGTACGGTACTACAAAAGTAGAAATAGATTGAGTTACGTTCACTTGTCTTTTATAAATGTTTGCAAAGTTTTATAATGCTGTTAAAATTTATAATATAAAAGATAGGCACCTCTCAAACTGAATCTACTTTTGTAGAATCGCAGTCTAAAATGACTAGAATACAGATTATATATGATAACACTAAATATTTATATATCGACACCTATATGGACCCCATATTATAGAGTCAATTTTTAGGAAAAATGTGTTATTTATAAAGTATACTCATGATGATATTAAACTATTACATAAAGTAATCCAACATTTTCCGCAAATCATCCCAGATTAATTTGATATTCATCTCATATAACATTAAATACATAACATTATATTCTATTTACATATCTAATCTATTATAAATTTTTGTTAATATTATTATATAGATAATTCTAATAGTATATCATTTATACACATTTATTAATATTATTATTACATAATACTCTTCAGTCATCTAAATGACTATGATATATTTACAAAATTATGTCGTCCTATATAATGTATACAACAAAATACTTTATGTGATTCTATTTATTTATTTATATAAATTATCAATTTATAAATTTTTTTAATTATTATTATTATTATTAAACTTAAAATATCTTTAATATTAAATAGATATTAAATTTTTTTTTTGATTTTTTACATTCATAAATTAACTAACTTTATTAAAATTATTTATAAAATGTTGATTATATTTAATTATCAATTAAATATATTTTAGTGTAAGTTTAGTGTATTTTAGTGTATGTTTAAGTCAGTATTTTATCAAATAAATACTCTACAAATATAACTAAATATCTAATTTATATTTCAAATACAGATACAAATATGTATTTGATCCACCCCTGATCACATATATTGCTCAGTATGTGTATGTACCCTATATGGTATATAAACCTTTCAGATAGTTGTAAATGAATATGAGGTAAGGACATATAGGACATATATACCAAATTGACTATAATTATTCATAACCATTATAATATGGATATTTATTTGTGATTAAATACTATTACCAAAGGGTTTGCTATTACATTAAAATCCATAAACTATGATATGGTAGATTAATTATTACTATTATTATGTAGAGTTAATAGGAATATTGACTATGAAATAAGTTCAGTCTGAATATAGCATACTCTATGATAGAGTCTATAGACTCTTGATATTTTAAATATAGTAAATATTATTTACTCTATATATATCCTACTTGATATATTGTAGTTCATTGTCAGTAATAGGGGTTCTTCATGGCCTCATTTAGCTAAAGCCTCGAGGCCATGGCTTATTACATTATAATCTTCAAACTAAGTTACAACATTTAAATATTATATATTTTATATAATATTTAAATATAATATTATCAAAGATTTTCCGAAGGATAACTGCTTCGCAAAATCTTTGATATTATTGTACATTATATTAATTATAAATAAATTATAAAGTTAATATAGGTTATATAACACTATAACACACGATATTATAAGTACCAACAAATAATAAACCTTATCTAAGTTGTCGTTCCACCATTGTTCTTTAAATCCTTTATTTCTGGTGGGAGAATCGTCGACACGAAATGTCCAAACCCCGCATAGATCCTGAATTCGCCTGGACTCGGATTGTTGAGGATACAAAAGTGCATCTAATTCACAGAATGCGCTAATACTGTACACTATTACGAATAATACCCTGATGTATTGCATACCGCAGTTTAATTGTTATATAATCATATAGTTTAAAGATACTTATAAATAAGGAGTTTATTTATATAGCTTTTATAATGGCTTCATTTTATTTATAAACTTTGTTTATATTCATTTTGAAGATGTGCGGGCGTTTTTAAATACTCATCCATAGTGCGTGCGTTTATTCACAATCTAATAATGTGATTCATCTAAACCTCTTATTTATCTGGATTATCAAGAGTATTATTTAAGTTTAAAGATCATTTTCTTCAAAAAATATTTTATATGTATAATCTATATCCAGTAGATATTATCTACTGATTTGCATATATAAACCATCGATATAAAGAAACTTTCTTTTTATCGATAATATAAACATAATTATATATAACATATATTATATATTTCTATATAGTATAAAAGCAATAACGCCATCCTCGTTATTTTATTTATTTTTCATAATTATGAATATAATATAATAATAAATTTAATAATAATCATAATTATGAAAAATAAATAAAATAGCGAATTATACTAGCCTATATAGGCACATCAATAGAAAAAAAATAGTTGTTTATATTGATAGTTTTTGGAGGTATTGCTACTATTTAATATTATAGAAATATATTCTTAAATGTTTATATATGCAAATCTGTAGATATTGTTTATAAATATCATGTATTTTTTCCATGATAGAATAATAATCATAATTATAATATATATATATAATAATAGTTTAATAATACGTGCATTATTCACCATACCTTACAATATGTATATAAATGTCCAATATTAAGTGTGTCTATTTGCTAATAGTAAATCTTTCTGCATAATAAGCAACTTATTTGATTGAATAATAATTTAATTGAGTATATAATTTATTTTGTCTATATAATATGTCTATCTTTCAACTAAGAAAATCACTATTTGAACATATTAAAAATATAACTATATTATTACCCAAACTACTTACCTAATAATGAAAATAAAATGTAATGTATGTGATTGAATAATACTGTAATTGAGTATATATACATACATTTCTATAGAAACCATAGATTTTGATTTAAACTATACATCTATGATAGAATGTATACGGATAATTAACAAATTCTGAATAAATCTAGTTTGTATCTGCATTATGAATTGGCTATCACTTCATGCGATTCCTAAGATAATTTAAATTAGATTGCTATATGATATAGTATTGGTATTTTGAATCTAATTAAAACTAATTGATAACATGTCTAACATATCTACAATTTGTGCCTGAATTACACATCTATTCTAATATATCACTTTTTGTTTATTTTAAGTAATTAAATATGCATATTTAACTAGTGTATATGCTGATTTAGTTATTTTTTTAAATACAAATATTGAACCTATCTAAAAGTTTATTTAATATTTTTTGTTAAATATGCTAACAAAACATTAATCCTTTGAAATAATGAAGAAATAAATAATGCAAAGGAAATATAAATCTGACTTTCAACTATATAATACACCATGGCAAATTGTATACTTGTTAATTTAATGTTATGAATTATATTTAGTAAATATTAGTTTAAATGATGCTCTTTTTGAAGCATCGACTCAGTCTTATTTTCAATAGCAGCGGTGTAGACTCAGCCAGATTATAAAACATCACTTTAGTCTTATTTTCAAGAGCCACAATACTTTGTCATAAATATAATCTAATATCTAAAAACAGCAATCGAGGTAAGCCGTAAGAGGAAGGTTCAACGATAATCTTATATTCACGTAATCTCATTATTTAATATTTAAGTATTTATCTTTTATCTAGTTCATATCTTCATCAGTGATCAAATGTTTCTCTTACATTAAATCAGTTAGATTTATAATAAATATAAGTATACAATAATAAATAAGTTTAATACATACATTTGTTGATACTATGTTGGCCATTTAATTCGATAAAAGTAAATGAAATTATAAATATGATCGACTCAAGTTGAGTTGATACTGAAGGATATTTACTTACCATTTTAATACGAGTAACAAAACAATATAGGTTAACTTTACAATATTTATAGAATATATTGTGAAATAAATATAGAAAATAAAGGAATAATTTCGATTAGATGACTTGATCCTCGACTTGTCTTGAGATTGGTAAGAAATAGTCTCAACTCGGCTCGGGATTAATAATTAACAAAAATATAAACCTGGGATCGGTATTAAAATTACAGTCTCAGCTCATATCAAAAAATAGCACTATTATTTACATCTCTAGTAAATATTAATAGGTGACAAAATAGTTAATCAAAGATTATGCAATTTTAATAATTACGTATCAATGATTAATTTTAAGTATTATATAATAATGTAAATTATTTATACACATTATTTAATTTAATTAATCTTATCTGATTAATATTAATATTATTGTATTACAATATTCATAACATATATAAGTTTATTTAATCTGCTATACATATATAACATAATGTATAATATTTCAATAATAAGGATATATTGAGACAATTATTAAATAATATATTTAATATTTTATTATAAATTTGAAATTGAATATTCAATATGAGAAAATAAAATAAATGGCGTGTTCATAAAATACAAAATACTAAATCTAACAATAAAATATAACTTAAAATCAATATACAATCAATGTACTATTGTAATATATATTAGAGGAGGAATACTGCTTCAATCAGATGATTTTATTTGAGTTGTTTGACAATTTCCTGTAAATATTAATATTATTATTATTTTTATTAAATATATATAATTTATAATACTTTATAATAAATATATTGATTGATATTTTATTTAAGTATATATATATAGTTGAAAGTATAAATATTTTCTAATGATAATATGTTATTTAAATAAACAAATATGTATAAAAAATTAAAAAGAATACAAAAATTTTATATTTTATAAATGTAAAAATATTATAATTTATAATTATGGTAAAAATATTTATTAATTATAATTAATTACTATAGTAATTAATTATAAGTTGTTAAGCTAATAAAATAAAATGGAATTTATTAATTTATCAATAATTGAAAAAATAAAAATTGACCATGACGGGACTCGAACCCGCAATCTTCTGATTCGAAGTCAGACGCCTTATCCATTGGGCCACACGGCCAGTCATATTTATGATGGAATTTATTGTAATTTATTATACTAAATATTTTTTTAATAATATTAATTATTTAAAATATAAATTAATATTTTATAGAATTTTTTTTATATACAATTATTGAATATTATTTTATTTATCCAATTCTTTATAAATTAAAATAAAAGTAATGTTACATCTCTAGATATTATAACTACTATTTACATACTATAAATCAGGGTTGATGGTTTTTTCGGTTTTTACGTAAAAACCAAAAAACCCGGTTTTTATCGGTTTTTACAATTAAAACAAGTACAAATTATAATTTTTTCATAACAAAAAATTAACTAAATTGTATTATTTTCATTATAATTTTAAATATATAGACATCATATAATGGAACATAATTATTATTCAACATTATAATAAATTTAATAAAGTTCCTCAGTTAAAACCATTATTGTTAAATAATTATAAATGAATAGATATCATTTTTATAGCTATTTAAATAAAAATATAATATCAAATGTAATTATATAATATGATTACATTTGATATTATATTTTTGATTCATATTTATAACATTTAATTTTATTATATAATAGTTAAAAATATTATAGTTATTTTATTTGCGTTTAGAGTATTTCGGCTATAGCCACGCCCATAGTCCCACCCCTTTTGAAATCGCCGGCTACAGTGTCTGGTAACCGTTACAATATACTAAAAATTATAGTCTAAAATAGTACTTTACTTTATATTATTTAGTAAAATAATTAAGTTTGGTAATAGTTGGCTATTACATATAAATAACTATTATTAATAATAATGTATTATCATAAAAACTATAATTTAAAAGTTAAATTAATTTGTTAAAAACCGTAAAAACCATGGTTTTTTCAACTTGAAAAAACCGACGAAAAAACCAATTTGAAAAAACCACTTTTAAAAACCGAATCAACCCTGCTTTTAAAGCAGCGCTTTACTTCATATTATTTTGTAAAATAATTAAGTTTGGTAATATTTGGCTATTACATATAAATAACTATTATTAATAATAATGTATTATCATAAAAACGATATATTTTTACATTTCAATATATAAATAATTCATAATTAGAATATTCTGCCTAATGGTGGCGTAATTAAATTTGTTATCACATAATCATTGTATCGTAGGCATGTAAGTGTAATTAGATGAGAGTCCTACCCACTCACTGATATAACATATAATGTAGGAAATTATAATTTATAATTTAAAAGTTAAATTAATTTGTTAATAACCATAAAAACCGTAAAAACCATGTTTTTACAACTTGAAAAACCGTAAAATCCGACGTAAAAACACATTTGAAAAAACCAATTTTAAAAACCGAATCAAACCTGCTATAAATATATCTAATGTACTGAGCATCAGTCTGAGGTGTATAATTAGTTGCTAATAATCAGAATGCATGAAAACCATCATAAATAATTAATATACATAATAGCTGAGGTGAGTTGGTGGTAGAGTCGATTACAAGAAGATATAATTACATATATATTAAAATTAATTACATCTAATCTACTATTGCAAACTAGTTACTAATAATATTACTATTTCATGTATAAAACTGATGGTATATATATATATAATATATAACATATATTTAATAAATACATATAAATATTATATTTAATAAATAAATAATTTATAGTTATTGTGTTAAATTAAAGGTAAATAGAACACATAACAAGATAGTACACAATTATACATTATCGATGATTCATCGCAACATACCACTTACATCATTCACACTCACCACCCCACATTAACATTCAACATCAATTATATACAAATTAGCTGTGCCAGTTTTCATGCCGTATCATTGCTAATGATAGTATTAATTTGAAACCTAGATTATCTAGTGGATCTACTCACATGATCTATTTAACATATATATATAGTGTATATATTTATGAATGATTTACTGCTAGTGTATTAATTATGATTTCAAAATTTAGCATAATATTGAATATATGAATGTTAGGTATGGATGGGAAGAGTTTTGTAAACATTGAATTGTAAAGTTTTAATGATTGATTACAATAAAGACAATAACAGATAATTGTAAATATTAAACCATTATATTAACATAACAAATGTTTAAGTTTAGATGGACATTATGGTTAAAAATAATCTATTTTTTAAAGGTTACTATTTTTCTTTATAATATAGGATGCATAATATCTATATATATATATATAATATATAAATATATACATAAATTTATATTTATTATATTGAATATCCAGTTGAATATCCGGTTGAAAATCCATTGAGCATCCTTCATATAAATAAATTATATTATTTATTAAAAACATCTAATCTACTACTAATTATATAATTACCACCAAAATAAAACACACATCAATATAAATATGAACTTCATTTAGAAAAAAATTATACATTTTTAATTATGAGATATACATTATTATTAATTTAAACTAGAGAATTCTATAATACAAGAAAATTGTGTATTACAATTTTGATATAATTTCTTTTAATTAATATAATTGTTATGGAATGGTGGTTCGTAAATAATATGTTTAATAATCATTATTAATATTAATTATTAATAATATATTTATTATACAAAATGAGATCATTTAAAATTTAACATACAAATATTATTATTATTATTATTAATGAGATATTAAATTATTTTTCATTTATTTAAAATCAATGTAATTCTAATTAATTTTGATAACAATTTATTATTAATTTTCAGTTCATCTAGATTGACTCATTCGTTAAAGAATAATTTTAAAATTTACTTATATATTTTAATAAAAATAAAATTTTAATTACATACAACATTTATTTAGTTAAATAAATATTAAAACATACTTATCAATAAAAATAATGCAATTTAATTCGCCAGTTTCTCATATTACCCCTAATACTAGATTCTAACCTCTATATAAAATGTTCTTATTTTTCCTATGCCTCCTTTCAAGACCTGCTAGTTCAGATTTCACTTTATTAAACAATTTGTTAATTTGCGAATATTTCTCCAACATAAACTCAATCTTGTTATCTCCTTGCAAGATATTTTCATTAGCTGCAAATATTCATGTAGTATTGATTTATATTATATTGATTTCTTTAGCCATATATAATGTCATTAGTTTTGTTTAAGGGGAAGTACATCCTTTGCGCGTGCAATGTAAATAGATAATTTGAATTACCGTTTAGAGAATGACATTACATACATATATACATACTTGTATAATATTAATATATAAAATATATGATATAAAAATAATATTTATATATATATAAAGTAAGATTATATGTATTAATGCATGTTATATGAATACTATATAATATATAGTATATATGTATAATAAATACATTTTTATATATTCAATTTATTTTGATCGAAAATACTTGCATTTAATTGAACAATACTCTTATCATAATTACAGATATAGTATAAAATAAATTGTAAACAAACAAAGACTATAAGATGTTAATAAATGAATTTAAATTGTCAAAATTGATAAATAAATTACAAAGTTATACAGCATTTATTTAACTCATTATTTAGTAATTATTACTGGTAATTTTAAAATAATTTCATTTTTTACTTCCAATTAAGTACTCTTTTGATGTACTTATATGACGATTTGAAATATACGTTATAGCTCAAATGATAAATATTTGCTTATGTTATTTCTAACATAATAATTAAATTATTTTTTTTAAAATAATAATTCCAAAGGACCTCCCCTTAAGGAATCATTTTATAATATTAAACTTTATATTTAAGTATCATTAGCATACAGATCAATATAGAATTATACTTACTGATTTCGTCTATAAATGAAGGAATTTTATGTCTAATTTTGACCCTCTTCTTAACTTCTGTGAATTGAAAATTGAGCTCTGTAAACGTAATAATACAGTATAAGATCATTTTATAATAATCATAGTTATCATAAGATTTCAAAGGTATTGATATTATCAGAAAAGCAATTCAAATGCATATAAACCATTTTCTTGCATAGGATTGCATTCCTTTTTGTTATCTGAATAAAGAATGGTAGCAGAGATATCGCCATGCATGGAAGGGATCGCGAAAGGTTTAATGTGCGTTTCCGTTTCATCCTCGTCATCTTCACTGATTGCTTCGTATAGCTTCGAAGGTGATATTTCTGTGGAGGTTGATGTGGGTGATAGAGATAGTGGTTGTAATAATGATATTTCTGTAGAGGTTAATGATGATGATAGAGGTAGTGGTGATGATGGTGATGGAGATGATGGTGGTGGTGGTGATGGTGTGAGTACCTATGTGAGAGTAGCGTATCTGTGGCAGGCCTTCATTCGATGAGCTAGATATCTGTAAGCTTGTATCACCTATCACGACGACAAGGAAGATGATGATGTTAGGTTAACGATGAGATAATGTCAGACCTCTAAGCTAACCACTAGAACTAGAGACGGACTCCAAAGACTCCAGACTTTTAGTATCGGGATATAACTCTCCAGGATACATTTCATCTTGTTCATATTCATCAGACTGTAAGCAGTCGGTTTGTTAGTATTCAGTTAGTTATAACATCATTACGGTCTATGAAATAATTAACTAAAAGTACTTATTTATTTAAATATTACATCTATATGTTATAAATGCATAATAATAATGTGTATTAAGTTGTATTAACCTCCTCTAGGTTTGATGAATCAAAGCTATTATCCGATTTATTGCTGTCAGACTCCTCACTGGTAATCATCATATCGTCTCCTTCACTGATATCTTCACAAATATCTTCACAAATATCTTCACGAATATCTTCAGGCATATCTTCACAAATATCTTCATGTATAACTGGCACATCAATCAAACAACTACTAGTTGTAATGTGATTGCTTACTAGATCTTCCTCCAAGTCTTCTTCTTCTGCTTCCTCATCCTCAATTTCCTCATCTTCATCTTCTTTCATGACATTATCGATAACAGTTTCATGTGTTGCGAGGATATCCTCTTTCAATCCAATATCTTCTGCAAGTAAACATGCATTAGTTTCTTTAATTTCATCCACTGCAATTTTATCAATAGCTTTGAATTCGTCATCAATATTACACTCACTATTAAATATATCTGTGGATTCATTTTCCTCCACCTCCTCTTCAATTATTTCCTCTTCAATAATTTCTTCTTCTACTATTATTTCTTCTTCAACTAATTGTTCTTCGAATATTTGTTCTTCGACTATTTGTTCTTCTTCATTAACTTCATCTTCATCTTCTAGTAAAAATTCATCATCTTCTTCTTCTTCTTCTATATCTTCCTCCTCTAATACAGCATCATCTACGTGGATATCCTCTACATTGATGTTATCTATGGTTTCTGATTGTTCATCAATATTAACATCTATTGATTCACATACTAATTCATCTACTTTAACTATATCTTCACTGATATCATTGACACTATCTTCTTCTTCCTCTTCCTCCTCTTCCTGTTGCATCTGTTCCACTTCCTGTTCATCCCTATTGTCTTCAGATATTGATGATCCACTAACCACCGTGGAGAGATTATCCGTTTGCAAACGATTAAGAACTGGACTATCAAACTTAAAGCTATAGCATGGTTCCGATATCGATTTAATTGGTGAATTGTAAACTCTTTGTTCAATGACAGCATCGATTAAAGATACCTCATTGTCCTTATTAAGTAGGTGAATATCATCGTAGACTATGTTCTCGCTACACGGCACGGTGTTAGATGAACACGGTGCCTCATTATCCGGTAACACATCTTCTTGAATGCATTCTACTTGAATATTTTCGAGTATTTCATCATTTTTAATCGAAGGTTCGTCGTCGATGGTAATGTAACTAATGTCCCTAGCGTCTTGATCGATAGTATCGATATTGACATCCGAATCATCTACAATGATAACTGTATCCTCTCCGTTTGCTACGAATTCCAGGATATCATCGATAGCCGCGCACTGCTCGGGTGTAGCGCACAGCCTCTGCGAGTCAGAGTTAGATTTCCTCTTTCTCGATGGACTTTTCCTTTCCGTAGCCTTAACTTCTTCTTCTTCTTCTTCGTCTACCACTATAGTTTCGTCTGTTATCAGTATTTCTTCTATATTCTCACTCTGGATACTTGTAGGGTACTCGTCGAAATTCAACTTCTTTGAAATCAAGGACTTCTTGACGATATCGGACTTAAACGCCTCAAGAATTGGTTCCACATTCATAGGAGATGGGAAGTTGTTTAGAGAATCCACTTTAGGTAGTTTGTGATGAGGGCTTGATTTAGTAGATGGTACATTTTTAATAAGGGTTGACTCTCTTAGCTTTCTACGTTGTGGTGATCTATAATCATCGTCCTCATCGTCATCTTCTTCTTGGGCATTATCGTCAGGCATATTCACAAGGTCATTTTCTAAAATCACAGATATTAATTCTTTATTATTTAACATGACTTTTTTATCGGTATCTAAGAGTATTTCTATCTCTATATTTTCAGAGAGGACTTTAGTCGGTTCTTCATCATCAGATTCATCAACGCTAGATTTTAGACTTTCAGTATCCGAAATATCCGAATCTTTTTCTTTTATTTCATCATTATCAGATATATCCGTTAGATCTTGTTCCATATCTTCATCATCTGATTTAGTAGATGTGTTATCTTTCATCAAGTCATCGTTATCAGATTCATAACCTGTAGCATATGTGTGTATTATATAATATGTTATATTTATTATTACATTGAATACAAACAGCTCTTAGATTCATCATTAGATTCATCATTATTTTCATCAATCTCATCATTGTCATTATCATCATTTTCATCATCGTTATTATCATCATTATCATTATTTGATGTAGAGTCAGTCTTTTTATCAGGATCTATAGATATATTATAGAGTAAGTATGGGTTGTAGGGGTGTATGTGATCAATAGGATGGCAAGTTTATAATTTTAACAATATACAATGATTATTAATGTACATACTTTATTGTTATACATGCAATGCAATGCATACTATAGTCTATTCGTACATCAAATGTTCTAGGTGAATGTTGATGTGATTATTAATAAGTTTATATTTTAAATTAACGATATCCTATTTATATATTATTTAATATTTACATAAATATTTTATTTATAAATTTACAAAAATTATACAAAACCAGAGCATATAATTAAAATATACTACATAAAAGTTGTTATTCTATATAAAAGTTAGAATAAATAAACAATATTGTTGAATATCTAACTCAGTACAACACTGCCAATGCAATACTAAGGCAAATAATTTAATAACAATAATAAGAATTATGTTATTATATACTATAAACTATTACATATAATTTAAATAAACACATGTAAAGTGATGCTAACAGTAATGGTTGTGTTAGTTCATCGGTACATGGTTTACCCTTACTCCTACACCTATAATGGCCAACTTACCCAGGCAACTTGTAACCTGGAGATACCCTATTGTTACAACTAAAGAGGTGTATGTGATAACACATGTGTGTGTGTATGTGTATGATATAGCACACACACAATCACATGTAGCGTGGGGGTCTTTACCAATAATCACTACCATTTGTGTATATTGAAATATTTCATTTCTATTGTTGAATGATAATTTATTTAAGCAAATATATTATTAGTGCAGGTAAACATATACTAGCGCTAAAGTTACCATTCATAGCATTAGCACATAAGGGCAGATGAAACATTGTGATAGCAAAACATTATAAAATGATATTTATCCTATTACTTGATATGTAAATTTAAATCTAAATAGATTTTGTAATATCTTGTATCGTATAAATAGAATAATAAATATGAATTCAAATTATAAATATATTTAATGAAATATCGGTGACATATTATTATTATTAGTGAAGTATTATTGTACCACTGTTATAAAGTGAAGGGTCAATAGATACAGTACATGTAGTTTAGCTGGTTTCACGTTAATATAAACATCCCAATATCACCGAACATCAAAGTGAGCAGTTTCGATGTGAACAGCTCTATCGATATAGTGCAGGTCGATGAACAAGCCTTATGCATGCGTTTAATAAACTCCGTTTATATATAAATTATCTATTACCATATCTAAAATCTTGACTTGACAGATATTTAGTAAAAATTATTTAATTTTTAATAACAAATAATTGAAAGCAGCTGTTATCAGAGTGAATATCGCAGCTTTATAGGGTGTTCACACGATACGGATTTTGCTTGTCGTACAAACAAATGCTGGACCGATATTTTTCGGTATAATTCATGTTTATATTGTATTTTATATTGTAGTAATACGATTAATTATATAAAAATTATTCAGTATAATATTTTTATAAAATATTGTAAACATTACCAACGATAGTAAGATATTTCGGTACTGCATTTATTTCGCTCCAGCAAAAATTAGGATATTTTACATTTTTGCTGTACGACGAGAAAAATAGGAATCCGAGTAAATGCTGGACCGAATCTATGATTTTGAAGCATTTGTTCGTACGACAAGCAAAACACGCATCGTGTGAATACCATATTAGTCGCAACTGCATTACTAACAGTTAGGTAGACCGTCTACCAGAGGACTGTGATACTTTAGAGTGGAGCGAGTGGGTCTAGCTCTTTCTTTCAGCTTAATAAGTTCTTTGCTGCTTATCGTCTTCTTTCTTACTTGCATCACAGGCGACTGTTGCTGTGAGGTTTAGTTACTTTATTATATCTCAGATATTATAAGAAACAACAACTATATTTCAATAATTAGTAGGAAGTTAATTAAACTTAATCATATTCATAATATACTTTTAATATATAATTAATAATACACTTTATACATAATACGCAGGTTACTTTAAATATATATGTTTTTATGAATAACTCAATTATTGTATTTAATGATATATGAAAGGGTAATTCACTCGATAATCATTAATGCTTCTATAACTAATTTGTCTAATCTGATGATAATATAAATATTAAATATAATAAAATTATTAAAAATTAAAGTAATATTTTTATTAAGAATTTATTATTTTTACTATTATTACTATAAATTAATTCTATTGACGTTTAGGGTAATATGTCAAGACAATAAATATGTTTGTAGTTCATTAGAACTCTACTAAAAAAGGATAACTATTATATTATTATAAATATAAAATACACCAGCATTATAATACTTTTTTATTTTCATTTTATGAATGCATTAATTGTACACCCCTTTATTATTAGATTGTTATACGTGAATGCATAGTTGTTAGTGAATAGAGGTAACTTGTAGTATGTTCTTTACACTATCTCTTATTTTTTACCATTGTAATTTGTTTACTTTGTTCATAAATCTTATTGTCTTTATATACTAATCTATAACTATGTATTAGTATTGCTAGATTAGTATTACTAGTAGAGAAATATTAATTGATGCAGATTTATTTAAGCAAATATATAGTCGAAATATGTAATATAAAGTATAAATATTTGCTAACGATAACATACGTTATTGAAATAAACATAGAATAATATGAAATTAACAAAATAAATAAATTAAAACCCACTGTAAGTTACCTTAATTATTAATATATTTATATTTTATCGTATCTAATACTTAAATTATATAATATAACAGTCATTAGAGATTTTTCTATTAATCATAAATTCTATTATATAACAGTAAATATGAATTAATACTATAAATATATGTGAGTCACTCACAGTGAGTGTAACTATAAATATTAATACATATTAATTCATAAAAGATAAGAGTTGGAAGATGTTCCATATAATCAGTTCAATATTTTATATGCGCGTTAAATGAGAAATAATTTTGCAGCATACATATTTAAACCCATATAATGGTGTACTTTCTAATAATGCATTAAGAAGATGTAAACCTTGAGGTTAGTGTTAGAGGGTTTAGAAGAGGACGAAGACGAAGGTTTAGAGGGTGAAGGAGCCTTGATGTTGGGGTTGTTCTGTAACACCCCTACATTGGGTACGTCGTCGCTGATGATACGCGAGTCTGATATCCATTCATCGTATCTCTTGTTCCAGCCGTCGTAATGGACCCTGAACGATAGGTTAGTCATGCTGTCTCCTCGGATCTTGGTTATCTATTTATAGAATGGTGAGTCATTGAGGTTAGGTGTTCGCTCGAGGCAGGTGTAATATAGTATATCAACGATGAGGAAAAGTAACAAGAACGTTAAGAGTTAAAATTAACGGAGTTTATAATAACCATTATGTCATCAATTCTATGAAAGTGGGGGCTAATATTAATTAGGTGATAACTATAATATAAAAACCCTAGCTCCATAAATTCCATTCTTCTTACCAAATAAATAATATTGTACTTTGATTTTGGAGTCAACCTTCAAAGTACTGCTATTGGGTTTCGAGTCTAACCTGATTATTAATTATATACATACACTATATATAATAATAAGTTATGTAACTGTGTTATCAAATGGAACTATAATTAAAATAGAGCATTAATTCAATATACAATTATTTTAAAATTGTAAAATATATATGTGTGTGAAATAATAAAATGTTTAACGTTAGATTATACATTAATTTCAATGATTAAAATATAATTAGTTGATAGTACTTATTAATTCAAACTTCAAGTCTAAATCGACTAGCAGTACTACCTGAGTAAAGGTGAGGATAACTTTATGCCTTTAGTTTTGATGTCAGGTTTCCTCTTGTCGATAGGTTTAACCTCTCTCCTAATGTCTACTATTTTCTTACCACTGTCTTTACAAATTAGATCATCGTAATCAATTTTCTTCTTTGTTATCTGTAGTATGATTAAATTGTTAAATTAAATAAATAAATAAATATGATGTTACAAAACATTTGTATTATTATAATATAAACATATTTTGTTTATCTTTATATATTAAGTATAAAGAATTTTCTATATTATTGACATAATAATTGAATAAATAAATAATTGTATAAATATAAAACGTAATTGAATATTAAATATAAGTGTATTTAGAGAAAATTATTAGCCACACATTGCATGAGAGAAATAATCTGAATCCTGTGCAGCAAACATTACTGATTACAAATAACTTGATATACAGCTATTATACATTCATTTTATGAATATTAAAATTATAACTATAAAATGATTATTATAAAGTAATATTATATATAGGCTAATTTTTTTAATATTCTTATACAAGTTGAAGATTTTTAAATATATATTTATACACTGATTTATAATATATTTATCTTTGGGAAATATTTATTGACCCTTAAGACCCAGTAATTATAAATAATAATGCATTTAATACCAAGAGATACTGTATATTTAAAACATATATATGCATGTTTAAAAAAAATAAAAATGTGTATTTATATATTGAAATTTGTATATTAAAAGTTATATTTATTTTTATTGGTATATGATATATTATATTAATATGAAAAAAAATGGAATATAAATTTCAAACTAAAAATAATATAAAAAATTGTATATATATATAGATATATATATTTATAAAATGATTAATATATTAATTAATAAGATATTTTACAAATTTTAAATTAACTAATTCATCTGTACTCGAATTCAATAATAATGCGAAGGTTTATAAGCATATATTTTACAGTCTGCCAATTGTAAAATGTAAATAAATAATGCTATGAATCGTAAACTTCCTCAGAATATAACATTGTGACATAGAATTTGGTTACTTTAACTACGCGAGTTGTATTCATACAATGCAGACTAATTTATAAAACTGTATTTCATTATTAATTATAATATAATTAATTATTGTTAATTTATATTGTAAGAAATATTTGTTTTAATGTTAAATTATATTAAAATAAATATTGGAATGTTTTTATTATAATTTATTTAATATTAATAATGTATTTAATAATAATTATTTATTTATAAAATAAACAATAATCAGTTCTAATAAACTGAAAATTCTCAAAAATTAAAATATATAGATAACTTTCGTTAAATCCTATAAAAAATATATATATAAATCGACTTATGAATTATATATTTATAATATCAGTTTATATGTGCTAATAAATGATACGGACATAAGAGAATCCTTGATAAAGGCGGTGCACGGCTTGGGTTTTAATGGCATACCGCAGTTGAGAAATTAGCGAAAATCAAAAATATGTGTATTCAATATTATTAATTTATTATATGTTATTTAGTATCTGTAAAAATATGATCATTGAAAACGGCCTAACAATACCGTAATAAGTATATTTTATAACACACATTTTAAAATAAATAATTGGCTATTATAATTTATTTTGTAATCTACATGAATAATTTTATAATAATGCCTACATTTTATTTTATAAAATTTGTATACTTATATATTATCGATTTACAAAATTTAAAAAACCGAATCTTTATTTATTCTATATTATTGTAAATATATGTTGTGATATTATAAACCCATAGAAAATCTAATAAACAGATGCTATATATTTATTACTTCCTTAATATCATTTCACTTTTGCAATTTACGTTTTTTTTATAATTTTACCTTTATTAGAAATTATATTTATATTATTTACATATATTTATAGTTTGTTTCATTTATATATTAGTTTTATATAGTTAGTATTATATAATAGTTATTTGTATACCATTAAGAGCCTTTGTATTAGATTTATAGTTAAGTTTATTTTATTTATAATTTGGTTTTCAAATTACATTTGTATGTAAATTTACATTTATTTATATTACTTTAAATTAATTATATTTATTAGTAGAATTTATTAGTATTTAAATATATATTTATTAGTTATTATTAGTATTAGTTTTATTTTCTAATATTATCATTTATAGTTATAGTTGTATTTATAATATTTATAATTTGTCACTATATTTTGTACATTCACCTAACAATTGTTGTTGCTATATGTAAATGGTATATGAATAATATTACATTGTTCAATATTTGTATTTTTTATTGAAAAGAGACAATATTGGTGTAAATTAAAACAAATATTGGTTTATATAAATTAGACATAATAAATAATATATTTTTACATGAAATAAATTATATTTAAAAAAAATATAAACACACAATTGTAGTAGTATATATATTGTATACAATAACAAAATAGATAGTTAAAATCATTGAATAGTTTTACCTAAACATTAATTTTAATGGACCTTTGTATTTCCTATCTATTAACATGTAAATGCATGAAATGGCATATGCACTGAAGTATCCCCTTAAAGTATTACATTCAAATATAAACTATTAATTTAAAAATAATTCATAAATTATTTAAATATTTTTAAGAAATTGAGGTTACAAATATTAACTATATTACTTAGGCTGGAATCAGATTGAGAGCATGCAAATTTTACATTATAAATTGTTTACAAAGTTTTATTGAGCAGTTAAAATGTATAATGTAAAATACGAGTGTCTCTCAACCTGATTCTAATTTTGTAGAATCGCAGCCTTAAATAGTTAATTAACATGCGTTAATTGTTTATTCAACATAGTTAATATCTATTTCATAAGAGTAAGGGATATACTTTGAAAAATATTATTTATAATAGTTATTTTTTAAATTTGACTTTCTTGTATTTTTAAATTTTTACAATATTTGTAATCAATTTATCATAAAATATATAAATAAGATAGTCAACATTAATAAGTATATAAATAATCATGCATATATGATTAATATCAACAATTTAATTTTATCTTGGTATTTAAAAATAAATTAAGATATAAACTAATAGATGTAACAAGAAAATTATAGAAATAATAAAATATAATACGATATAATATAAAAATATATCAACAATTTCATTTGATCTTTGTAATTTATAAATAAATTAATTATTAATAAATTTGTAGAGGTAATTTAATTTTCTAAAATTTATATAATCTATATTTATAATGAGTATTTATAATAATACTCCTTTATATAATAAAATATCTACACCTTACAAAATTCACTTTAGAAAAAAAAACTGTGTAAAAATCTAATGTTTATATATAATAATACAATAATACAAATACATTAAGGGGACACGATACCATCGTTTAGTTTACATGTAAAAGATACGAAAAAATGTTATTTTTAGAAATCTATTAACTCAAAAAATATTCATTTTTTTTTTTTTAATCTATTAATAATATTTCATATTTTTATATTATATGTTGAAATTTATAGATTTTACACATCTTTATGTTATATGTTTCTAACAAAAATAATTGAAATATCTGATAACAAATGTTAATTTTCCAACTAAATTGATAATTAAAATTTTTTAAATACAAATTTTTTAATTTAGACAAATAACTTTAATCTTACAAGTTTTATCTAGTTATATTGAAAAAATGAAGAAAAAATATTCAATTGTACAAAAGTTAATACTAGTTATGTCAGCATGATTGGTCACAAATAATTATTCTGAGTAAATCAAGTTTCAAATATAATATATGAATATACACAAAATGAATAATGTAATGAACATAATTTAAACACCATTTTAAAGATAATATTTGAAATATTATAATTTTACATTAAATTTTTTTTGAAATTCAATTTTTTTTCGAAAAAATCAATTGTATCGGGTCCCAGTAATGATAATACAAATAAATTTACTGTATAGATTATTTTGATAACTTCTACATAAATATAACTGGTAAAAATAGAATATTTATGGTTTGTAAAATATATATATATTTTTACATTTAAAATTTACATACATTTATTGCGATACATATATATATGTTAGATATCCTATATTATGTGACTAAATTACTATTTAATCAAAAATCATTACTTTATATAAAGCATTAGAACATATATTAGAAATCAATTAATAATGACCCTTTTACGTTGAGAGATTCTTACACTAGTCTCGCTGGTATCGCTATCTTTAGAAGCAGCGTCATCTTGACTCGTCGCACTAGGCAAGCATTTGGACAGCTTAACAACGGGTTCTAATGAAGACGAATGCACACTGTCGGGGGATGATCGTTTTCTTCTGTTGCTGTGTCGCATATGAATTTAGAATAATCTCATGAATTATATGTTAAGTATTATGTAATAACATCAACGAATTATTCTATAACTATAACTATGTTCGATATAACGTGAATATATAAAAAAAAACGCAATTAAAATATATTATTATAAAAACAATTTACAGCAATTACCTTTCTCCAGCAAAACTAGTACTAGGTTCATTCCTGAATCATATTAATATAAATACATATAATTATTTGTATAATAGTAGTTACAATTATTAATAATGTTGATATATTTTAATTTATTTAAATGTTGAATTTTTAAATTATCTACCAAACTTGTACACACTTGTATAGAATGTACGTGAAAAATGTGGTCAAACTCTGCATATTTATTCTTATGAATTATCCTTAATAAATACATAAATAATAATTTATTGAAAATAAAATTCTGTATATATAATTTTGTAAATTATTCATTGTAATACAATAACAATTTATAAATTAATTATTTAATTAATGCATTTATTATAATTCTATGTTTAAAGAAAAATGTTGTTTTTACATTAAAAAAAATAATATTCTAAATAATTTAATAAGTAAATTTCTAATTAATGGTATATTTAAGGGTAAACCCAACTTAAGGGTTAATGATATATTAAAATGTATGCATAAGTATTAAGAGCGACACAATAACAATATAGAAAAGTATACAATAAATACGATTGTGAATAATCAATAATTATAATGTATGAAAAGTTAAAAAACTCGATACATATTGAATCTTTAGTATTTTATATTAGTATTTAGAATAAAATTGTAAATATAATCAAATATATATTATCAAATTTGTTGCACACACTTATACCAAAGATTTTCCGAAGGAAAGATATAACACTTGCGCGAAATCGTGTAATTCGAATTTGTATACAAAATACCCTGGTGCCACCTATAGCGGGTTACTTTTAGGAACTATGCGTTGTTTATAATGTAAATTCGTATTTAACTATACACTTTTAAAATGTTAAATAATATGCTTTAAATTAATATTTATATGATGAAAACTAAGTGTTCATTACTAATATATAACAAACAAATATGATATGTATGTTTTAAATGCTATAAGTATATATTTAGTGAGTAAAAGCTAATTTATATTGCATGTAATTTAATAGAGCAATGAAAACATTGTTGTATGCAAACAGAGCCGAACCTAAATCTATTTCAGTGATTTCGATACTACTGCTAGCAGCGGTTGGGGCTATAACTAAATTACGTTGCATGCATAGGGAGTGTTATATCTTTGCTTCGCAAAATCTTTGCTTATACTGATAGAACTAACATTGCCTTTAATCCAGATGGTCCTCGGCAAGTTGATTTTTTAGTATTGTTAATACTTTTAATCGGGCTTCTATCAACTGAAATGATTACAAATTATCATTAGCTCTTATATAAATAACACATTTATTTATTTAAGAGGGGTCCATTAAGTGAAAGCTGTGCAATGTTAATATATAGGGATTACCATAAACTGATATCATTAACATAACCTATGTATAAATATAATCGTATACTTTACTAGAATTCTTGGATTATTTGATGTATTGGTTACATTTAAATATATACAGTTGTACCACCAGATATAAACCTGAGGGTTTTCTATCGGGTGAGTTATACACCATTTAATTTTTCAACATATATTGATATTAATTATTTATAAACTATATATTTTTTAATTAAAAATTGTAATATATAGGTGTTCACTATATAAGTAAGTGTATGTTATCTACATTATCTTATACAAATATCATTTAAAAATATGTGTATGGTGAATTAATTGATACTTGTTATACAGATGTGTGCAGTAAAATTCTCGTATTTATTATATGAAATAAAATAAAATAAATATATTATTTTTTAAATATAATAAGTGAACTTAACCATTACTTTAGAACATTTATACAATAAAATATAATATTAAAATATTTGTAAGTTATATATTTATAGGACATATTTATTAACTCATTATTTTGAATTTAATAAATCTGAATAATGAACAGATATGTTATCTGTTAAAATATGTATTGATTGTGATAGAAATAAAGAGTGAATGAGGTATGTATGTTAGCAATGAAGATAATATATGTTATTATGGGATATATAGTTCGGATAATTAAAAGCTTATTACATAGCTATTCTAATGTAATAATAAACTAATGGGTAAAGTAGACATATGAGAGGGGTGTTACAGGGATAGCACAGTATAGTGGCATATAACAACCTTTAACAGTCATTTCCCTGAGAATTTCAATTTGAGTGGAAGGTGATATCTTAGGTATCATATCGCCAGAACCTCCTATTTCGACTACTCCTCCTGATACTTTCTGTGGAGAACTACTGACCCTGGGACGACCTCTATATTGTCGAGGTGACTTTGACTTACTGGGAGAGGTACGGCGCCTACCGCTACATGTAGTATCAGCCATTGCGTAGTCATATAGGTGCCTACAGGGGTAGATGATGAATCATACTTGCAGTAGTGGCATGGCTGATTAGTGGTATAGCTTGTAGTAACAGTAGTGGCATCGCTTGCAATAGTAGTGGCATCGCTTAAACCAGTAGTGTCATAGCTTGCAGTAGTAGTGGTATAGCTAGCAACAGTTGTGGTATTACTTGTAGCAGTAGCAGCAAGATAACTAACAATTTATAAGTTCTCTTGAGTTGATCAGGTCCAGAAGAAAGTTGCCCGAGTTTCATTTTGATGTAAATATTCTTCCAAATACTATATTCTGAGATCTATATCGTAAGGTTATAAACTATTAGAACGAGGGTCGATTACAAATGGTATAAAGGTCGTGTGGTGTAGATGTCACATGGTATAGAGGTCGCGTGATATAGAGTTTGCGTGGTATAGAGGTCGCGTGATTGGGGTTTTAACCTTATCGAAGCCTCCTTCCTCCTTGACCAGTTTGTACAGTAGCCATAGGTTAACGTTAATGTCATTAATCATGGGGGGACTCATGTCGTACTTAGAGTCATTGGTTAGACAGTTATGTTTACATACTGCGGCCATGAACTTTGACTTCTCGATAGCGATGGCATTCTCGGCAGGAGGTAGAGATGCTTCCTTGATGGAGTCTTCCGAAGCGCTATGAACGGAAGTTTTAGTGGGGGAGGGCGCGTTCTTCTTAGGGGAGCGGCGGCGGGAGGGTTGTCTACCAGATGATAGTATTGTAGGTGCAGGGTTGTACGATGAGGCGGTGGAGTCTGTGTCATAGTCACTCTCTTCACTGTAGTATGAGGGTTATATAGGTTAGTGTGCTACTGCTGCTACTACTACTACTACTACTGCTACTACTACTACTACTACTACTACTACTCCTACTACTACTACTACTACTACTACTACTACTACTACTACTACTACTACTACTACTACTACTACTACTACTACTACTGCTACTACTACTACTACTACTACTTACTTTACAGCATTTCTTTGTTTGTTGACATTAGGTCTAATTACAGGATTAGCCCAATGTTCTGGATTTCCCAAAGGCAGTTCATCTAATGTCTGTATAATGTATATTTATCATTAATTTTAACTTTAAAAGTAGAATAATAAAATATTATATAATATCCATATGTGTATATAATATATAAATATTATTTATATATATACATATACATATACACTATATTTATTAAATAATATTAACGTTAGAATAAATTTGTTATTTATGGTAACTTAAAACCGTTACAAATTCGTTTTTTCAATATCGTATCATTAATGTTTTTTCAATATCGTATCATTAATAACTATGTCAACGTTATACTTTCACCTATATATTGACTTAAACATAAGAACACTCTTTGTTGAACTAACAATGGTAGTGTGTTTGCCAGATCTAGTCGTGGATTTAGAACCGTGCGAAGACGACCCTTGATTGCTGAAGTGGCGTTCACCCATTAAACAGATCTGCGACCGTCTCAGTGTATTCTCATCTCCGTCATTGAATACTAGCGTTTAGATGTCGGGTATATATACACTACCATATAAGGTACGTGTACACGACCATATATAGACGTGTGGTATATATACACTACCATTAAGGTACATGTACACGACCATATATAAATGTGGGATATATATACATTACCATATAAGGTACGTGTACAGGACCATATATAGATGTGGAATATATATACACTACCATATAAGGTACATGTACATGACCATATATAGATGTAGGGCTGTCATTAATACTAGCACTACGGGGCCTAGGAACACCGCTACTACGGGGGTGAACTAACATACTCTGTAAATACTTTGATCGTTTATTTTCATGATTAGACCGGGTTCATAATCTGCATCGGGTGTTGCCTTCACCAATATGGTACTGTTTATCTAGACGTCAATGATTTAGTGTATATGTGTGCGCGTGTGTATGCGTGTAAGATGGTAGTTAAGCATGAAGGATGTGTTTGAAACCTTTAAGTCTCCCTTTATAGAGTCGTCGTCAACGTTTACTATGGTCTTTCTTTTTTGTAATTGAATCTACGTATGATATATATTACATTAAATTATCATACATTAATAATACATTAAATTATACGTAAATAATATCGGCGTAGATAATCGAGTATATAAAATTTATATATTATAAATCGTATTTAGATTATGAGGTTACGGCGTACCTTGCATTTGACTTTTTTCTTTATGCTTTTAATTGAAGATTCACAAAAAGCCCCGCGATATTTTGCACTCACCTTTGTACCAACTTCTAGATATGCAGGCTCTTCTGCCTATTAATTGTACATTACTATAATAGCTATGGTTTATATTAAATTAATATATTCATATATATATATATATATATATATCCTAAATCAATAATAAAAATAAAATATATAACATTATAAATTAAGAAAAATAATTCATGAAAAAATATAAATATATAGATTAGTAGAATTAAGAAAATACAATTCTCTCAACAACAAAAACCAGTGAAAAACTGATAATAAATGCAGTGATAATACAAACTGTGACATTATTATTAATATTTATATAAACATATAGATATAAATATTTTATTATATTAAATATACTGTATTAAATAAATTATTATATGTTTTATAATTCATAATATATATATTTCCCGATATGTAATTTCATAGTAGGAATTATCACAGTCGTTCTCGAGCAATGCTGCTTAATTTTAACAAATTTAAATATACGTATTATATATTAGTAGGATGGTAGACAGGGGTAGGATGGTAGACATTGGTAGTAATGGCATAAGATATAGGAATATTTAGAAGTTTTTAATGAATTAAGATATAATTACAAATATATTTGAAGTGTGTAATATTATGAACTCAGCGAAGTTGTGCATATTTACATATGTGGTCATATATTTATCTATGAATGATATATCTGTATAGCCAGATATATAACCTATATTTAATATAATATTACCAATAATTAATATAATTATTATATTATATTATAATAATATAATATTATTTATTACCCAGGTGACATATGAACATAGGTGATAGCTCTTACGCTGAATACTGACATCGGCCCCCAATAAGTCACGTGTCAAACAAAAGTTAAAATAAACATTTCGCGGCTGGTGTTATATTTCTCAGTAAATTATTCACCGAGTAGTGAATTCGTGTTTTATATATATATATACATATCATAATACCGTATATTTATATATTAATATGATATTATATAAGCTCTACACGCATTGTTTACTTTAACACTCGGTTAATCACGTGACATATTGGGGGTCGATGTCAGTCTAAATCGCTCTTACTTTTATATAGAATATTTAATATTAATATTGTTAATATGCCTTCCACTTTTGTTATCGCCAAATATATTTATAAACCAATTTAAAGGCGTAATTACGAATTATCATTAGCGAGCGATTTATATTTTCCACCACTCAATCGTAATCAATACAACATTATTTAGAACATAGGATTCCATATTATATTATATAATTTATATATATACTATAAATCAATTAATTATTTCTGATTAATTATATGTCATAGCGGCGGGGAATACGGACGGTAGGCAAAAATTAAATAACTATAATTAGTTAAGTTCACGCAAGGTGTGCGCTACGAAAATTTATGATACGCTCTAATGCACACGAAAATAAAATCTAAATGAAAACATGTATATATGGAATAATGACTTTATAAAAATATACGTATACACCATTCATTTAATTGATTAATTAATATTTGCAGATTGATATTTTGGGTTGTTTGATTTATTTTGTTTAGTTTTATTCTTTAGTTTTTTAACTGCTTTATATACCGAAGTGAGCCTATACAAAGTAATTAATAACTACGAATAATATATTAGCGCGACGCACGCATTGAGAGACACGCATGAACTTTATTATTTATAGTTATTTAATTTTTGCCTACCGTCCGTACTATCCATAGCTGCTATGATAGACATTATTTATATAACATAACATTATGATAAATTAAATATGATTAATATGCAATTTTGATTAAAATTCATTTATAAATATATTAATTATATTATATTTAATATAATATTATAATAATATTAAATTATTAATTAAGTAATAAATTATTAATTATAATAATTTATAATAATTTATTATTTAATAATAACTTATTATATTATATTAAACGAAATAAAAGCAAGGACTACCAGAATATTCAATTTTAAATTAAATAAATGTATATGTAATATATAAGTATTGTATACCTATCCTATATGCATAGTAATAGTATATTATATTAACTATATTATTTAAAATATAATATCTACTAAATTTACCAAATTATTTGGAAAATAATTATTATATTTTCATAATTATGAAGTTTTAGAATATAATTATGTATTATATATCAATATATAAATAATAAGCATAAATTCATCTATAATAATCATATACGTATATATAATAGATACGTATATATTAAAATATGTGTATAACAAGTTATTTTCAAATAAACTATTAAGGAAAAATAAAGTGCTCTATTTAAAATATTTTATTATATATATAAGAAATGTCATTACTATTTAATTAAATACCATTGGCAATGATTCGTTAATTGTTATCAATATATTATAGTAATATTATATATAATTTAAGGTTAAAAATAACAATTATAAACTAATAAAAAGATTGTTAAAAATATAAAAACTACATTATAAACAAATAGATATAGGGCTATATCAAAACATTTATTATAGGATGTATACTATTGGATGAAATAATCACGTGGTAGAACTTGCTTATGGTAATTGACATATGGGTTATAGAACAAAAAAGATAATACATAATTTAATATATATTCTTTAGTAAATAGCATTTATTATACAATTATTTAGTAAATATTACCAATTGCCTATATATAATATATCATATTATATGATTCATATATTATACTATATATATATATATATATATATATATATATATATATATATATATATATGAAATATTAGATTATTTTACTAAATTGTATTGATAGGAAAATCTATATAGGAATATATCCTACCAATTTTCTTGTATAATTAGTTATTATATGTGGGCACATATCATAGATTTAGAGTACTCTATATCTATGGCACTTATATACGAATTTGTTATATATATATAACCCATTATATAACCCGGTATATAACCTGTTATATAGGATATAATCAAAGATTTTGCGAAGCAAAGATATAACACTCCCTATGTATGCAACGTAATTTAGTAATAGCCCCAACCGCTGCTAGCAGTAGTATCGAATTCACTGAAATAGATTTAGGTTCGGCTCTGTTTGCATACAACAATGTTTTCATTGCTCTATTAAATTACATGCAATATAAATTAGCTTTTACTCACTAAATATATACTTATAGCATTTAAAACATACATATCATATTTGTTTGTTATATATTAGTAATGAACACTTAGTTTTCATCATATAAATATTAATTTAAAGCATATTATTTAACATTTTAAAAGTGTATAGTTAAATACGAATTTACATTATAAACAACGCATAGTTCCTAAAAGTAACCCGCTATAGGTGGCACCAGGGTATTTTGTATACAAATTCGAATTACACGATTTCGCGTAAGTGTTATATCTTTCCTTCGGAAAATCTTTGCTATTAGTATAATATTAGTATACTAATACCTATAATTTAAAATTTTGAATTCGTTTTCTGTTTACTGTTATTATATATATTTTGTAATTTATAATAAATAACTTATAGGTATAATAAATAACCTATGTATGCATAGGTGATAAGTTATAACCTATGTATACATATAAGTTAATTAAGTTAATTATTACCATAATAATATAGATGAAGAATAGAATTTATTGTAAGAAAACCAAACGTCCCAGTAAACAGTAATAGCCTCATAATAGCAGCATAACACATATTGAATAGTCTCCAATGTTTACATTGTATACAATCATAGTATACTATTATGCTGCTATTATGTTGCCATTAAATCTATTTTTAAAGTATATTATGCTGCTGTTATTATGCTATTCTAATAATATCAACATAATAGCAGCATAATATACTTTTAAAATTGCAACATAACAGCATCATAATAGCATGACAAATTAATAGCAGCATAATATATATTTAATACCAGCATAATAGAACAATTTAAACATTTGAGGCTATTAAATATGCTGTTATGCTGCTGTTACTATTAGCTAGGTTAGAACGTTAATATGAGCGAGTAGGTCAGGTCAGCTGCTAATGTATATGTTGTGAAATTTTTATTTTCTGCATGAGTGTTTTTATCGAATTGTAGGAGTACTCCTATTACTCCTAGTACAGGAGTACACATTTGAATTTGATAACATTCGATTTTAAATTAATTATTTCAATATGGTTAGGTTATTAAATTAAACTAACCTATAATATTAAACACGCCTATATTAAATTAATAATATAATATAATATACATTATATTATTTTTAATATCAACATAAATAATATATAAAACACCGTTCTATTATAACTTAATTTATAAATAAATACATATTTTTAATAAAATATAAAATTATAATCTATATAAAATTAAAATATGAATACATTTATTTTTTAAATAAATCAAAATATTTGATATCTTTGATTCAAATGTGAAACCCTTGAAATATAATTAAATATACCACTGAACATTATATATTTGGATGTAAAAAAGTAACCATTGCATAGATAGCGTATGTCGTATGTCCTTATTATGAGCCTTAGGTATGCATACACAGCTTTGGTATGAGTGTGTAGTATCTAGTATACTATATGTATACCCATAGGTAGGTATCTACTACGCATCCTAAGTATATCCCGAGATTAATATGTTTAAGGTTACTTACCTTTTCAAAAATAATAAGTCCGGACCGAGGCAAGAGATTCACAGGTGTGGCCTAAAATGGGTAGGTATATGGTATATGGTATAGGTATATATATACCATATATGGTATATAGGTATATAGGTATATATATATAAGTACTATGAAATAATATATATTTTAAGTAATATAGGGGAGATAGGGGCAGGTTGACCATAGGGGCAGGTTGAGCCATCTCAATTATTTCTGCTATTAATAAATATCTTAATGCACTTTTTAATACATGTATACACAATTATATTTAGCATTAGTATAACAACTCAAAAATTATTAATTTTAACTAATTAAAATATTATTTAATTATTAATATTTTATGAAAATCTCGTTAGTGGGACAGTAAGTTTAACTTTGATATTATTATATATTTTGTAATAACATTTTGTATTAATGGTATATAAATAAAGTATATTTAATATACTATATATTATAAAATAAATAATTCAAAAATGATCACTCACAAATGAATTATATTACTTTTATATATACTAGTGATATGGGGCAGGTTGGCCATAGTAAAACGGGGCAGGTTGACCATAGGGTCAATCTACCTCGTTTATCATTAAACATATTTATGTATTAATTTATTTAATTAAGTAATGACTTATTTAAATAATAATAATAATCTAATTAATTAAATATATAATTGAGTAATTATTTTAAATAATTAAATAATTGGTTTATATGCTGGATTAAAACATAGAGAATCTTCTCCTATCTCCTAATATAACCTCTCGCCTTAAAAGTTTCATTAGTTTTGATATTAATTTTGGTGCATATACTTGTTAAATAACTAATAAATATAAATATATGACTTTAACTATGTTTATTTGTTAAATATATCTTTAATTTCGCATTTTTTCTACCTGGCTCAACCTGCCCCAGTAGACGGGGCAGGTTGAGCCAAATTTAAAAAAAAATTAAAATATAATTATATAATTAATTATTTATCATTACACTGATTTATGAATGTTTTTAATTGATCATAAACTATATATATCTTATGTACTTTATTTTATTAAAATATATTCATAACATTATAAGATACATGTGTTTTTATAAAAAACCGGCTCAACCTGCCCCCCTCTCCCCTACATTGTTTTTATTAGTTTTATTTTAATATTTTATTCATTTTTTAATATTAGTTTGCGTTTATCATATTTTATTCCATTTTATTTTAATATTTTATTCATATTTTTATTATTAGTTTGCGTTTATTATATTTTATTTAGTTTGGCTCAATATGATGATGAAGAGGTCGAACAATTCATTTATAATATTCCATATATTTTTTATTTTACACCCTTCTGAGTTATATATATATTTATACGCCTATATATGTATACGATTATCGAATATTTATTATATTTACTAATTTATATAATTATATCTTTTGTTATATTTGAATAAGTTTTAATTATTTAAAAGAAATCGACATTATTTGTTGAATCCGTATGAACATGGTTACATATGTAGACATGTACAATGTACAATTGTACATTGTACATATGGCAGGTTTGGTCGGTTTTTTTAACGGTTTTTTTGGTTTTTTTGGTTTTTTTAACATTATAAAAGCGTTCAATCAAAAATAAGGAATCGATTAGGCTGTAAAACTTGTTTTTTTATTTCGAGAATTAAATTGATTATATTTCTATTAGAAATCATCTAATTATTATTATTATTATTTTTTAAATTATTATATTGTTACAATTTGTAACTTGTTATTTTATTGTAAGAATTATATTGATAATATTTCTATTAGAAATCATCTAATTATTATTATTATTATTTTTTAAATTATTATATTGTTACAATTTGTAACTTGTAATTTTATTGTGAGAATTATATTGATTATATTTCTAATTACTGTATTGTTATTTTGTTTAATTATTATTTTGTTACAATTTGTAACTATTTTTTTTATTATATTTTACTTTATTTTTATAATAAATATATTTTAATAAAATAATTTTATTAACATTTAATATTAATAATATATTATTGAAAATTTAATAATATATATATATATAATTAATATATATAAATAATATTCATTAGTGTTGTATATGTTATACTTACTCTATATATGTATGTTTTGCACAGACATTTAATAATCGATCTAGGTATATATAATATTTTCTAATTAATAATCCGAACATTTAATTATAAAAAAACCAAAAAAACCAAAAAAAACAAATAAACCGGTTTTTTTGGTTTTTTTAAAAAAACCAAAAAAACCGCCAACCCTGACATATGTACATAATATATCTTATGGAGTTTACTCTATATATTAAACTCTATACACATATATATATATATATATATATATATATATATATATATATTTGAGGCTAGTTTTTCCAATTGGCACTTAAGTGTGTCAAAACCTATATGATACTAATACCTACTAATACGTACACTCTCAGTATCTCAGAAACCATAAATCCTACAAAAAAAATGGTTACTGAATAAAATATTCATAATTATGTAAATAGTATAAATAAGTATTTTTTATTTTTTAATTATAGAAAATATTTCTGATATATTCAATAAACTGATTTTTTTATTATGTTTTGAAATTTATGAAAATAAAATTCAACTTAAAACCTTCTCAATAATATAAAACATATATTGATATTAAACATACCAATATATTATTTAAACCTAAAGCATTCTAAACATTATATACATAATTTCTATATGTTATAACATATAACATATAACATATATCTAATATAACATATAACATATAACATATAACATATAACATATATATCAAATTATCATTAAGTTATAATCATATATCTAAAAGTCATATAAATCCCTAATAAGAACACAGTGTGTTCAACCAAGACCTCCTATAACCTCTGGGGTTATAGGAGGTCTTGGTTCAACACACTATAGTGTCTATAGATGTCTATAGATGTATATATATAGATGACTTAATACGGAAAGTATCCGACAGACACCCTATAACTAATCAGCGTGTGCACATAGTTCATGAACTATTCTGATTTTCATAAAACTCGCTTTCGTTATAATATTAATACCATCAATGAAGCTAAATCTAAAAATGTTATTATTTAGATACTTAACTTATATTATTAATTAATAAAATAATACAAATTAATAAATTAATTAATTATTAAATTATATTAAATTAATTATAAAATGAATTATATATAATGTAATTTTAATTTATCTATTTTAACTGAATCACCGATAATATATAGTTTATCTATTGGTATATATCTATAGGGTGTCCGACGGATACTGTCCGTATTCGGACATGGGTACCTAATACGGACACCACAGTTATCTATTGAATAAACAAATTAAATAACATTTTAAAATAACAATAATATCTATAGGTACCTATCTAATACCTAATCATATAATATTAATATATTGTAATTTTTGAATGAAAATATTGAGTCATAGAATATTAAGACCATTTATTTTTAAAGTTTCCTTATTATAATACTTATATGTATTAAATACCTATAGGTTATATTACCCTAATATAGGTTACTTAATTACTAATACAGATACCCCATATGTATTAAAATATGCTAATTATATTATTATTTAAAAATTGCCATTTATTATATGGATATACATTATAGATAACGTACTGAAATTATAAATATCCAACAATATTTTTTTAAATATAAGCATCTGAATATAATTATACTTTTATGCGTCAGTATTAGTATATTTTCTCCTATACTTAGTTCATATTGAATACGACCTAAACAATAATATAATATAAATTAAATTATAGAATATATGTTATTAAATATAATTTATATTTTATAATTTATATATATATATATATATATCATAAATGTTATATAATTAAGTATATTAATATTATATATGTGTGTGTATTATTATAAGTAAAATATATTTAATAACATAATATAATTTAGATAATAACGTAAAAAATAAGTATATATTATATATATATATATATATATATATATATATATATATATATATATATTATATAATATATACTATATATTATAATATATACATATTTTCTGTTATTATCTAAATTTTAGTATATTATTTAATATACTTTACATATATATATTTATTAATATTATATATATATATATATATACATGTTATATATTATTTGGTATAAGGGAATAAACTTAATTTGTATCAAACAGGAATAACAGCATATAAAATGTAATTATTAAATTTAATTCATATTAACACATTTTAAAATGTCACGAATGTGTACATAATTTTATAAAAAGTAACACAATAACGTTACGATACAATAGAAAATATTATAAATAACATATTTATATAATGTAATGTTAATGTGATATACTTAATTTACTCACCATCTTTAATGCGTATTTTATACAAGAATATATTAATATAAAGTATCGAAATCAAAGAATTCGTTATAATCACAACAGTTAAGTTTATTATTTACATTTATTTACATTTATTAAATGCCAAATCATTATTTATTTATTTTAGAGTCTTTGAGAATTAATTAAAATATATGCCATTCATTCTAATATCCATATATCGACATTACGGATACATTACAATTCATGTATTCTACGATATAATAACTATACACATTACACACACATACACACATACACATACATACATATACATACACACATACACATACAAACACACACACACACACCTAGAGCTAGAGAGAAATTTCTCTGTGACACACACACACGATTACACACGCATACACACACAAAAACATACACACACTTGCGCGCTCACACACATGCGCGCGAACACACACGCGCGCACACATTATACATGTATACATGTATACACATTAGTATATATACGCATCGTAAACGATAAATGGTACAGTTCACAGTTGGGACCTATAACTTGTGTACTGTAGGGACCTATACAATACTTATGTAACAATACACACATGTGCACACATATATATAGGTATATATTGTTATTTTTATTTGGTGGAGTCCGTTCACCCATCCATGAACTTAGATGAAGTTTTAAATTATAATCATATGGCTCTACATTATAATGTCCCTTCGAAGCCGCTCTCATGTTAAGGCATCTATGGTTTTAACGAGAGCCGATCATTTATTTATACACAATTATATAATATCACTTTTAAATATTATTTTAAGACTTATTGTAATGGTACGGACGAGGCTCGAATCCGCGACCTACTACTTTTTTATCTTACGCCTAAACCAACTGAACCACACAGGTAGTTATAAATATATAAAGATTTATATAACTAACTATATAGTATAATATACCTAACATTAAGAGTAGGTTACTACCAATAACCTAGTATCATATATGATATATCATATATATATATATATATATATATATATATATATATATATATATATATGTGTGTAGGATTTATATCCCTTGAATGTATTAATTTGATATACTAGTAACAAAGATTTTGCCAAGCAAATTTCCTTAGAAAAATCTTTGATGTAGCAACTTACTACCTACCTATAGACCAATAAGTCCCATATATCTGAATACATTAGTAGGCCTACGCATCACATGTATACATATAGTTAGGGTACTTTAAATCTATAACAATATAGGTATACTAATGACGTAGGCATGCCCACATTCGCCCTACTCTATAACTAGTAAAGGGGAGAATAGTGTTATTAAATACCGGAAACGCCCACAGCGGGAAACGCTTAAACTATACACGGGTATAGTTAGTTACCTATTAGTATAAACCGTGTACAAACAAAGAGATTAGATACTGTGGAAACCGAGTATAGGTGGACAGATTGATGTCTGATTGAAAGTTATGAATGAAAGGGTTTCTAGATACAGCCTACAGTATAAGATACATTTCACCTGATATGTCGATACCTTATACCAACAAAACCTACAATAAGATGGAATAGGAATCCACTATTACATTTGGTCTATTCTATATAATATATATATATATATATATATATATATATATATATACATATTAAGTAGGATATACAAATAAATATGTACAGAATTGAGTTAATAACTATTGACTTGTGAAATGATTAACTCTAAGTTAGTCTATAGACTATTATAACAAGTCATACTTTTACAAATCTCCTAACAAGTCATACCCTAGGTATATAGTTCTAGACTAATCTATATATTTATTATTGGAGAGATGGAAATAGATATAAACATTATAATATTAATTTAATAATTTAAAGTAACTATTGTTACTACAAAATATGTAATTAATTAATATAACATATTATTTAAATTTGACAAAAGTACATAGTATTTAATATATTAAATTTCAAATTTCTAATGAATTTTCTATTGATGCTATTCTTGATAAATGTTAGTTACAATAATACTAATATAGTGTTTACCTAATATTATATATTACATTTACTCACTGAGCTAGAGAGAAATTTCTATCTAGCTCTATGCATTTACTATATAACCATATATAGGATAGTTAACTATTAAATATAAGTAGGTATAGAGTATATAGAATATAGAACCTAGTATATAGAATATATATATATTGATTGATTTATTGATTGATTGAATGTTTATTTAGACACTTAAATAAATAATAAATGATTTCTCAAAAGTGTATATAGGATACAAATAATAAAAGTAGGTAAAACAATAAATACCATTAATAATGATAAAATAAAATAGAATTAGCCGTATTGAAATTAATAAATAAAATAATAATGACAAACAATATTAGTATTTCAGCTTGCCACCTGAGATCAATTGTTGTATATATGTCATGAATGTTTTATGCGATTTTATATATCTAATATAGGGTGGGAGTGAATTCCATAGCTTAGGACCAATATAACTCAGGGCACGAGTATTCAATTTTGAGGGACGGAGAATAGGGGTAGATAGAAGGTAAGAAGCATGTTTTCTAAGTGATGGAAGGGGATCTCTTTGTACTAGAGAAGCAGAAATATATGAAGGGCAATTTGAAGAGTATATTGAGGAATGAACAATAGATAATATGCGCTAAGCAGAGCGTTTGTTAAATGTGAACCATGGAGGTAAGTGTTGGTATGAGGAAGAAAATGAATGATCTATAATACTTAGGTTATATGTTGTACGGATTGATGAACGAATAACTCGATTTAGGTGAGAGATAAAGGATAATCGAAGATTGATGAGGAGTGAGTAACAGTAATATATAAGTGAGAGGACAAGGGAGTTAACTAGAGTTTTAGTAAGAGATACAGTAATTTATTTTTGTATTTTTCTAATTCTAAATAGATGATAATTTGCAGATTTAGTGATGACAGTAATATAAGGAATGAAGGAAAGAGTGGAATCAAAAATACACCTAAGTTTGATGCAGTAGGATAAGGAGATATTACAATGGCATCAATAAGAAAAGGATGGAAGTAAGTGTGTGATGGAGAAAGATTCAACAATGTAATATTGGAGGTATTAAGGAGAAGATTATTCGAAATAAGCCATTCTTTAATATCATTAGCACAATTAGAGAGTTGATTATTGAGACCTGGTGATGAATTAGTTGGAATAAATATATATAATTGAAACATATATGCAATATAGTAAAATACATATAAATGTATGCACAATTAGAGAGATAGATAGATAGAGTTTATTATTTAAAACAAACAAAATAAAACAATGATATCAAAAAAAAACAAATAATGAAGATAAACTAATATATATATAATGATTTAAAAATGCCATCTTACAATGGTTAAGATATCAAGTTAACAAATGATAAAAAAAAAGAATAATAATAAGGGGATTTATTCTGATGAAAACACTTCACCAACGTATCAACTTTAAGGGAAGAGGTCGTCAATCCCTGTGCCTTGGAGGTACAAACTTGACCTAAGAGTTTATTCACTGACACTCATAAATTCAGAGACATAATAATAAAGATAATGCAACCGAATAAAATAACCCCACAAAACTTAAAATAAAATAATATAATAATTGAATAATAAAATTAATAAAGTAAAATAAAATGTAAATATTAATATAATGAATTATCAAGCTTTGTAATAAATTGAGTAACCGAAGTTGCTGAATAAGTATAGATAGAAAATGACAAGGAGTTAAAATACGATTACTAAAATGATTCAAAGTAACATTAGTCTTGCATTTGTCTTTTAGAACTTTAACGGAAGGATCTCAAAATCGATCGAATTCTTGTTGAGTAAGTTTCAAGTTGCCCTGAACAATCAACATCAACTAGACAAGGAGGAGTAAGTTGTGAAGTTGATAAGAGTTCTTATACGATATATTGTGATCAGATATCCGTTTGTATTAAAGGTTGATAAGCCTAGTAGATTACATATATATTAATATAATAAAACCAAGTGTACCAATATATAATTATCATATGCAAATGTATGATATTATATATTTAGTGTACGATGTGCTATTACATATAAACTACCATTACGATGAAATAAGTTATCTCTATTTATATGAGCTTCATATACAATTTCTATATTTTTAAATCATTTTAAATCATCTTTATGATATCATATAATAATATTACAGACATGTTATTGAATTACTTTTCATATTAAGGAATGTAATTAGATATAACATATATATAATAATTTTTAATATTTAAAAAAATCTAATCATGATTAAATTTATATATTTTATGGATTATACTTAGATAAACAGTAACAGTATACTTTATATTAATAGTATAATTTATAATCTATAAATAATATCATGTATAACATCTTTTAAACGATATATCTATTTAGTTAGAAATGGCAGCAGTTTCAGTTATATTTTTACTATTGAAGTTCAGCTAAAACTGATACTATGACCTATATAAATTTGTAAATAAACATTGATCATTATTCGATGAGATAAGTTCTTTAGAGATTGTCGTTAACCGTACTTCGACCATTTAATGGATGGTGTAAGTAATACAGAGCTGACTACCTAATAAGTGTAATGATGAGAGAGATGAAGGCAACAAGTATAGGCATAGCATGCCGATCTAGCTCCCCTCGATAACTTGTCAGCATCAGTTATTTAGGTTGACATATTTATTAACGTTAAGAATTAATGAATAGCTATTACGTACTCCTAGGGTATAATAGATTCATTAATAATAAATACACATATTAGGAAACTTAAATATATTAATGTTCTGCTACTCAGACGATATCTATAACTACTTACGATTTTAAGGAGATAAGCCAGTCTTTAAAAGGTAATTTTTTTTTTCGAATTCAGATGTAATTATATATAATACATATTTTGCGAACTTTTCAATAAATAATCTATATAAGTACCATGAAAACTTTATTTAGGGAAGGTTAGTACAAATAAAAATTATAAAATATTTATAAAAAAATATCGATATTTTTATACCTATATATTTTAGTAAAAGTAAATATGTAAGGGAATTGGTAGTATATTACCTAGATAGAATGTTATTGATTATAAACAAAATTCTATATAGTATTTGTTGAAATAACGTATTTATCTCGAAATAATTATGTTATCACATTGACTAGTATTCAAAATCATATTTAGTGTTTATAATATTTTTTTCATATAGAAATAAGTTATATTTATTTTAAACATAGTATACCGGATTTCTATATTTACACTTATGACCGAAGTACACCCTTATATTAATATGGTCATTTTCTGGGCTATTTACTCCACCATCAAAGTATTGTTCCTTTACTCTCAAGCCTACCACCAGTATGTCATGGCATGCCCCACTAATATACGCACTGCCCATATATCTCATGTACTTAGAATTATTTTCTATGTCTCAATTATTCTCATTAAATAAGTATCTGTTAATCATTTGTCTCCTTAACAATGTATGAGCCTCACAGTGTGAGTGTATTTTATTAACTCTATTGGCATTTTAATAAAATATTCTATTTATATAGACTATCTAGAATAACAATTATAATCCTTCATATACAGTATGTCTAATATATGTTTTTATATTTTATATTAATAAACAAATATTCAATAACAATTTTTTATATGTAACAAATATAGAATGTAAATAAATAGAATACTTAATAGATAGCAGCATATATATATATATATATATATAAATAATAATAGTTAAAGTAATAATCTCATATGATTATTTTAAACAATAGGCTAGAGTATTATGCATTATAATAGGGGAAGCGGTATATGTAATGTTAGGTAATGTTAGGTATATGTTAGGTAATAAGTAAGGTCATGGTCATCATCGTTGGAAAGTTCTAGAATTCTATATTGCATACGTTTTGATTGATAACTAGCAACATTAATATAAAAATATGAAATTAATGATATAAGAAAGTAGATATCATAGTATTGGCTGAATGAATAACACTGGATACACGTTGTTCACATGCAGCAGTCATGTGATTGTCTTCTTTACCTGTTGTTAGTGTCATTATTAGTGGAATGGCATTTAATGCGGTTTATATATATATATATATATATATATTCAATTAAGTTCAATTGGTAATGATATTAAAATATTCATCATTAACATGAGAGCGGCTTCGAAGGGACATTAGAGCCATATATGGTTATAAGTGAAAACTTCATCTAAGTTCCTGGATGGGATGAAAGGACTCCACCAAATAAAAATAACAAAAAAAAAAAATAACAAATCATTAAATAGAATTCCTAGTATACAAATGTTCACAAGCCGCCTGGCATTATGTAGGGGTATACCTTCGCATGTTTACATGTACAAATAGCAATAATACACATTTATCTAGAAAATCGTAATATTAAGCATATTATATATGGTTAACTTAATTTGTTCACTTTTTAGGCTTAATGGGATATGAGACTTTCACGAGTTTACATGCACACAATAGGGAAAATGGCCTATATTTTAAAGACTCGTTTAATTTTGATTATTTTTTTTTATAATTTTCTTATTAAATATCAATAAAGCTTCGTTACGCTGGATATAATAACCTAGCTCTGCTCAAATTTAATTTTTATAAATATATAATATTATAAATGTATATATATATGGCTACAAAATCAGTTTTTGAAAAAATGCCAGCTAATATGTTATAAAACGTCTTAAATGTCCTATAATAATCAATTATTAAAAATACATCTTATATTCACATTGATACATATATGTAAAGTACTTTTATAAAATCATTTATCACATAAATAATCATAGTACATGTATTACGATCGATATAAGATATATATATATATATATCTACTAGTGTTGGAAACGGTATAGAATATCGAATAGAATATTTTATTCTTTCAAATAATAAATTTTAGAATTTGACAGATATTTGAATATGTCTAATACCTAATTCTAATTACAATTTCGATTATCAAAATGAAATTATTCAAAAATTTATAATATTTATTTTAACTTTTTGAAAAAAAACGATAAAAAGCATGCAAATATTAATAATATATTATATTATTCCCTATTAATCTTTTATTTATTTGTATTGTATTTAGTAACAATAATAATAAATAAATATATAAATATTATACAATAAATTAATACATTAATACTAAATTAAATATTATTTACTTCCTTTTTAAACTCTTCTCTAATTTTAAATATTGAATCTGTTTCGGATTATACAATAATTTCTGATTCTGTAATTTATAACTTTATTATTATTACTAAATATAATTTTAATTATAATTTAAACTAATAGAAACATCTTTATTATTACTAAATATAATTTAAATAACTATAAATAATTTTATTATTTAATGGATAAATATTGTTTATTAAATAATGATATTATTAAATAATAATTGTATATCAATAATTTACGAATATAGTTCATTTCCACTCTATTTAAATATAATTTTAAATAACTTTATTTAATTAATTTAAGATAAATAGTGATTGTATATAAATAATTTATGAGCATAATTGATCCACTCTATTATATTATATTATATTTTAAAATATTTTTCGACATTTTATAAATATATATTTTTCGATATTTTATAAATATATATTTTTTAATATTTTATAATATTTTTTCACTAATTTTAAAATATTATTTTAATATATAATATATAAATAATATATTTAAATAAATATTTTTGGAACATTTTACAAATATATTTGGTAATATATTGACATATTTTTCTATATTTGTTTGTATTTTAGCTAACATTTATTTTATTGTATATACTAGCAATGTAGAAGCATGAATAGCTATATTAATAAATAATAGATAGGCAAACATCAAAAACGAGCAACGCTGGGTCGGGTACGGCTTGTATTTTTATTTTAAGTTTTCAAAATGAATATATTTACTATTTGAAATCTTCGAAATGATTAATTTTATTATTTAAAAACGTTGAATCTTAATTTAATAAATATAATACTATTTGAAACATTAAAATTGTTAATAATATTTATTTTTGTAATTATATTTATAATATATAAACACAATGAAATAGGATCATAATTATAATATATAGTATATTATATATATATTGTGACAGGAAAAATAATAAAAGGATAAAAAAAGAGGAAAAAAATAACAGTAAGAATAAAAAATGGGAATAATGTTGTATGTTAATATACAATTGTATATAAATGTCGAAAATGTATAATAGAATTTTCCGCGATATATGATATTCTTATATATATGTATATATTACGGATTGATATGTTGGGTTTGTTTTGGAAAAGCGTGTACCATATAATATCCATGAAATATAAGGGTACAAAAAATAAATACTTTAACATTAATAAAATATATATATATCAGATATTTTTTTCTTGTTATTTTTGTTCCTATTATATTTCCTATATTCATATATATATATATATATATATATATATATATATATATATATATATATGTACACAAATATAATTATATTTAAATGATTTGATTCAAAGATATCAAGGATATTTATTTATCTGTCAAATTTTAAATTATATTTTTATAGAAATATTGATTAATATAAAAATTTATTTATAAATTAGGTTAGAATTGAATGATTTATTTATAATAATTATGTCGACATTCCAAATAATATAATGTGTATTAAATATAAAATAAATTAAATACGATCATATTGATATCATTGATATAAAAAGGAGTTTTTGCATTGAATTTAGTATCATATTGAAATTTTTATTCCTGGACCATGATCCATTTGATACAATCATTCAAGCGGAAAATAAAAGTGTCACTAAATATAAGTTAGTAGACTTCCTATCCTTGCTTATACTTACTATTAGAACTTAGCAAATTAGAGATATAATAGATATAAATGTTATCTACTTATAAGTAACTATTACTAATTTGCTAAGTTCTAATAGTAAGTATAAGCAAGGATAGGAAGTCTACTAACTTATATTTAGTAACACAAATATTGTTATTTTATTCAATCAAAAAAGTTATCCAATTTTTAATAAACACATTTTTTATAATTTAGTACATATAAAATAATAATAATACTTTGAAGCCTATATGTCAGTACTTTATTTACATTATCTATATCTAAAACCCAATAGCTTTTGTTCCCTTTGATAAATCTTTATAAAATGTTCAGAGTATATATTATTAATATATAATGAATAGATAGATAATACAATTGTATGCTATTTGATAATGTAATATAATTGTAGATACTGTATAGATATAATTATGTTTCAAAAATAGGCAATATAATATGTTTTATTATGTTTTAAGTAAACATTTTCTAGATCTACTTTTATTCACCACCCTTTTAGGGGCGAGCGACGTTGTCAATAAATATTGGTAAAAAAATTTAGATATATATATAAGTTTGTTATAAATTATAATAATGCTATATATTATATATAATTATTAGATTTTATTCTAAATAATGTCATAAATATATTTTATTTTTATAATTATTTAAAATATTGAACTAAGTTTATAATATATAACGTAATATTTGTTAAATATATTTACAAGCTAAACATAGATTTCAGTCTAAATAATGCCATATATACTTTATGTTTATGTTTATGTACATATTTTAATAATTAATTTATCTATATATAATTACCATGTTTATCGATTAGAAATCGTAGTATAAATGTAAATAAAATGGAAAATTATAAAATTATGTAATAGCGTTGAGTGTTGTTTATATTTGAAAACAGGAAATAATAGTTTGAAAATGCTATCTATATATTTAGTTCATAATGTAAACAAACAAAGATACTCACAAATTTATTTTATTTTAAAATTTTAAAATTCAATCTTATAATCATAAAATGGAATGCATAAATAATATCTATTATTTTATTATTTAGAAGTTAACAGACAACATAGAATTTTGAGTTATATCGCAAATTTCATTTCACAAGATTTTTTTTGTAAATGGAAGATAATTAATTATAAAATATAATTATTTAATAATCTTAAATAAATTATTTATTTTTATATCTATAGATATATATTAGTGTTGCAACCGAACTTCGGACGGATACATTTAGTTTTTGGACTCGGACTGATACCTGTTTTTAAAATTAAAAAAATTCAGACTGATACTGATACACCAACAATTTTGTAAGAATCGGACTGATACATTAAAAGTATTAGTAAGAATCGGACTTATACTATTTTCATGTTATGTGATACTAAAATACTAAATGTGAGCTAAAAAAAGATGTTAGAAAACATATAAATTCAATTAAAAAAAAATAATATTTAAAATCCAATTTAGCCAATAGAAATTTAGTTAACTTAAGTTTTAGTGTCTTTGGAACAACATTTTTAACTTTATTAAATATAATTTTAAATAACTTTATTTAATTAATTTAAGATAAATAGTGATTGTATATAAATAATGTATGAGCATAATTGATTTCCACTATACTATATTATATTTTAAAATATTTGTAAAATTTATAAAAAATATTTTTCGACAATTTTTAAAATATATTTTGAAATATTTGTTATATTTTTCGATATTTAAAAAAAATATATTTTTTTATATTTTTTTTATATTTTTCTTTAATTTTTGAAATATTATTTTAATATATAATAAATATTATATTTTTTATATTATTTTTAGAAATTTTTTTTAAAATATATTTTGTAATATTATGATATATTTTTTGTATTTTTAAATTATTTTTCCACTAATTTTTGAAATATAAAAAAATATTTGTCTACATTTGTTTGTATTTTAGATAACATTTATTTTATTGTATATACTAGCAATGTAGAATCAGGAATAGCTATACTTAATACATAATAGATATGCAAACAATCAAAAACTGATCAATGCTGGGTTGGTATGACTAGTATTTACTATTTTAAGCTTTCAAAATGAATATATTTACTATTTGAAACCTTCGAAATGAATAATATTACTATTTGAAACGTTCGAAGTGTATATAATTACTATTCGAAAACTTCGAATGAGTAAAAATCTGAAAATTTTCAACACTAGTTATACTGATATATGTTATAGTTACTACTGATACAATACTGATACTTAAAAATAATATTTATTATACTGATACGATACTTTGATTTTGTGAACTGATACTTAGATTTGTTGAATTGATACGATACTGATTCATGAAAATGAGGGTCCGGTTGCAACACTAATATATATATATATATATATATATATATATTATACATATAATCTGAAATATTTAATAATATTCAAAGGAATTTAATTATTATATAATATCTTATTTTAAGGAAACCAAAGTTATAAAATGTAAAAGTGTTATGCAAACAAAAGTTTAGAGATCATCTCAAGATTTACATGCGTATTTGAGGCATTTATAGTTACCAAGGATACTATATTATACATCGTTTTTGCTTAATAATAATGTTAGCATCATTAATGCTAAATTCTTGAATTTTAATAACTGAATAATTTACAAAAAAAGCAGAGGAATACCCTGCCCCCTATCACATTAATACATTCTATTACACACACACACACACACACATCTATCATGTGTCAACCTATACTTCCGTCTCCGTTCCGTTAGGAGTGTTCACTAGTATCGTTGATTCATCCTCCTCCTCCTCATCACCACTGCCTCTATCGTCAGCTTGAGCATCTCGGTGAGGCTGTTTCCTCTCCGTACTGCTGCTGTTGTTGTGGCTGTCTTCGGGTTTCTGCTTGCTGGAGTGTACAGTGTACAGGGTTATAATGTGCGGCTATAACATTTGTATCGGTGATAAGTTATACGTATATTACGAATATAGACTGTATATATATATTATAAACTAATTAATTATATAATATAGACTAATTAATTATATATATATTATGAATATAATATAAGTATATATATATATATAGTTTAATCAAATATGTTGCCAAGTAAAGATATAACACTCCCTATCTACCCAACATAATTAATAGGACTACCAGGTGCTAGCAGTAGTCACTGAAATAGATTTAGGTTTGACACAGTTTTTATAATCTGTTTCCAATATTCAATTAAATTACATGCATCAATATAAATTAACTTTTATACATCATATAGATATGTATACAAATGTATAACAAAAATATCCTATTGCTTTGTTATATAAATATCCTATTGCTATATATTAGTAATTAATATTTAGTTTTCATCATATAAATACAAATTGTATATCATATTTTTACATTTAATAAATGTATAACTTGATAAGAGTTTACATGATAAACTACACATAGTTGTGAAATATCAACCCATGTATATGACGTTGTTCATGTTTTGTGTACAAGATCGAATGAAAAATGTCACATAAGTGATATACACTTCCTTAGTAAAATATTTGTATTATAATGAATTGATACTTTTTATTAATAAATAATATGACTAATTAATAAAATGTGTTCAATGTGTCAAGATAATATACGATATTATAATAGTAGTATAGTGGATGTTGTTATAGAGAGTATCAATATTACACTACTTCACTCATGCATCATGTAAGCATTATTAACTGCATGAGCTGTTGATCATATCACAAACTTGGAATCTTCGGGTTTTAGTTTCTCCTTTTCCGGTAGATTTGTCACCTGACTACTATTTGATAGTAGAACACCTGACAACAGAATAGGTACATTGTACTTAGTATATATGTGAATGTATGTTTATGCAAGGTTAAGAGAAGAGGAGGTGGCATCAGTCTATATTTAATATGCAAATAAAGAGACTGGTATCGTGGGCTTTCATTCATTAGTATGAACACTTACTGCAGTAGATATGTCATTTAGTATATGACAATGTATATATATAATTTGTGATTAATGTCAAGTTAGTATTATGCTTATTAATTATGTTTATATAACTAAGCATGACACGAGCAAGAATAACCTTGATCGAGGACATATAACCTTGGTCAAGCACATGACCTCCGCTAACCTGGAGCATTGGGAAACTCGAGCATCTTCCATCGTTTAGTGAGGTAGACGAACAGCAGCAGACCGAGAAGGGGAATCAGGAGCACCATGATGATGCCGAACATTGCGTATCTCCATTCGCATCGTGCGGGTGCATCATCTGTCGTGGGTTGTCATGCATCAGCGCATCATAACTACACAGTATGATCTCTATATACACTTATGATTATGTAATACTTGCTTAGCACAAGCTAGTGTGTAATTAGGTCGCCGTGCCTCAGGGGCTAATGCATGAGGAATGTTAAATGTATGTAAACATTGGCTAGGTAATGTGGGCTCTCTCTTTTTCAGTGTATCCTATAACATAAATATTGATCTAATTCATCATCTCTGGTATAGTTATGTCAATCAACGCTAGTATGCCTACCTACCTACATAGCAGTAGTAGTAGTAGTAGTATTAGTAGTAGTAGTAGTAGATTGTCACTATTAGTATGTTATAGGCATTATATATATATACGAACACACACACACATACATATTAATATACACTATATAAATTATATATGAATAATTAATAACTATATATATATATATATATATATAACTTTAGATTAAAGTATTATCCCCTATAGAATTGCTATAATAGGATTATCTATTATATCATATATTTAATGATGTGTGTATTAATATGTAGCTATTACCACTAGTAATACACCAGTACACATGCCAGTATGCCAGATGATATGATTGGTTGATAGAGTGTACAACAATAGGCAATCAAACAAAGCTACAGTACAGCACTGCAGCAGCACAATCAATGGGGGCTGCAGTGGATCAATATCATCACTAATTGCTTGTGTACACACAGTGCTATCTTGTGCTGTATGTAGTGTGGGATAGACTGGAGTAAACAGAGAACTGTCATAGCAGCAAGTGTCAACTAGTGAATAAGGCACTATTGCTTTCTAAATACACACATACATGGTATGTATGTGATATTGGTTATAACTGCTACATTATATAACTATATAATTTATTTAAAATTGTGCAACACATTTTGCCACTAATGTAATTCAATTATAGGAATGCACATATATATACACATATTATGTAGTTATATCAAAGATATATATATATATATATATATATATATATATATATATATATATATATATATATATGTGTGTGTGTGTGTGATATATATATATATATAATGTATATTATTCAAGAGAATTAGATGCACATTATTCTTATAGGAGGCAGTAGTATGCCTTATTGCAATGAAATAAAGTAACTCTGGTAATTATAATTAAAATGGTAAAAAAACTTTCTATAAATATTTGTAAATACCTATCTAAATCAATATATTGATATATAAGACGTGTAATCGAAATATGTCTCTTTTTCAAAAATAAACTTTTAAAATTCAACCAATAGGTATTATGAACACTTGTTAAATAAAAATTATAACTCATCTAAAATTTACATTTTTACATGAAAAATTGAAATCCAAAATCGAATTTATTTTGTAGTTACAATAACAATATTACCGAACATAGGAGACATTCTTAAGTATGTGTTGCAGCCTAAGTTACTTCAGAAATCTTTGTTTTCATTTAATTTGAAACTTAATAGTTGACTTTAATTTTAAATAAAATATTATTATATAATATAGATTAATTAGGTCAGGTAATAAATGGAATATATTAATTAATTTCAATAAGTTTCAAGAGAGCTAATTAACTATATTATTAAATTAATAAAAATATTGATAATAATAATAGTTTATTATAATGTTGTCATTAATGGTGTAATAAAAATGATTTATAGAATTTTCTTTGAAGGACATGAAATTAAGACATAAATATTTTCTATTGTTTTAAATTAATATATACCTTTATGGAATTTACATGTAAAGGATAGGACAAAATGTGTTTACTAAAAGTATGATAAATTTGTATATCGATCAAAGAATTACATAATTTCTTAGTGTTATTTAAATAATTATGATGATGATGATATACAGTGTATTCTGCACTAAAATAGTGCTATATAGACTCCCTTCTCTTGTGTTATACAAATCGTGAGACACAATTCATATCTACACACATTATTTGATTACAAATTAAAAACATGATGAAAAGTGAATTTTGTCTTCTTTATTTTCTATATTCTTCGTAATATAATTAAGTATAATTAATTATAATTAAGTAGATTCTATAAAGTTGAATCATATTTTGTAATTTATGATAATTTATAGTAATATATTAAGTATATACTCAACAATATTATAAAGATTGATACAATTGTTGAAATGTTATCAGCTTCTAAAATAATTCTACAAATGTTAATGTAATATAAGCTTGTTAAATTTTAATTGTAATGTCTGGGTTGTAAAAAATAATAATATCACTTTTATTACTTTTTATTATATATATAATATGTATATGATAACATATAATTAAATACAAATAAAATATCTACTATTCTATATATATATATATACTATTACTAAAATATATAAGAATATATTTATATAAATAGTATTATTTATTATATAAATGATACACTTATATTTACTCTAGTATGATATATTATACATCAACTAAAGATAATTAATTAATTACCAGATACCTTAGCCATGTGTATTTGTATAGTTTCCCAACATATGGATCTACTAAGAGTATATGCACAGTACATGACCTATTATGTAAGTCCATATAAGGACATCTCTTTGTTCTGTCTATCTAGTGATGGAAACTTCATTATCTTTCAATAGAATGACTATAGAGTATATTTTATAGTAAATAATACACATATTAATATGTACATATTTTGTTCACTATTGAAATAAACATTATAGAAAAAATGCTTCTAATAAACTATTAGTATATTTTATCTTATAATTTGTCTTTAATGAGATACTATAATGTAAACAGTAAATAGTCTACAGTGTATAATATATACCTATAATATAGTATATATATATTATATTATATATACATATACTATAGTATATATATAACAAATAAGTATCACATATAATATGCATATACAATGCTATATCATGAGTATTACTGATGAATGTAGAAATGACATAAACACATGTGCTATGGAGCCTATGGCTGCATGTGAACATTAAGGTGGCTAGCGAGGTGGCTAGTGGTAGTGGTGGTAGTGGCTAGTGGTGGCTAGTGGTGGCGGTAGTGGATACTTCATTATACTATATCTAGATAACAAGCTAGCAAGCAGTGCAACTGTGTGGGGTGACATTCATTATTGTTCAGATATCACACTGATTTATATAAACATTTCATATATATATATGTGTATAGTTTATGAAATATAGGATATGAATGTATGTATTAAATATAGGCTAAAGTACTATAAATAGTGTGGATTATAATGACATACATGATAATACTGCATTCTATATGATAAGGATATTAATGATAAACATGGAAACTGTTAATATGGATGTATAAACCAAGAGCGGTAATACTTTAGATATGAGAAAAAGAGAAACAGATATATATATAATAAGATGTTTTAGCAATACTATATTATTTAGTTATTTTACTATAATATGGGCAAAGGTAAGTGAGTTAATAGGAAGAGATGAGAATAGTATATAAAGAATCATGTATTTACATAGTAAACCATACTTATATATGTAGGTAGCTTGCTCTAAAAGATTTCGATAGGGGTAAACAGTTGTAGTAGGGGTATATATGGGGGTAAGGGGGTAACATATGGGTATGCATGTATGTAGAGCAGTAATAAAGTGTTAGTAGTAATAGTATCTATATTATTATTTAAATATCAAAATCTCTACATATTATCATACTATACATACAAATATATAGAATTTTGGAAGGCTTAATTAGGTTAATGTAAACATATATAACATAGAATGAAATAGAATATTAATTGTATACATATACGTATAAACATAAACACATATATATATTTATATATATAGATATAATAAAGAAGTATTACTATACCAGAAATAACATGTAGCTTATAATTTATAATTCAACATTCTATATATATATAACATTATATATCTGTATTAATATAATATAATATTTATAAGCTTGCTGATAATTTATAATCTAAACATATCAATCAGATATTATAAGCTAAACACATGAATCAGATATTACATCAATCAATATATTATATTATATATATATAGATGTCGAGGACATTTTATACAAGGACATACATATATATATATATATATACACTGTATATTATAGTGTGATAATTATGCAATGAATCAATACACCAATGATTAATATTAATGATTACAAGTATAATAATCTATATTAATTGCCAGATAAATTGGCGGCTGTATCATTAGTGATCATAGGTTCTTCATGAAGTATGAATTCATGTCAATATTGGCCGTTGATACATAGTAACTTAGTAAGTTAATATGTTTAATAGTAAAATAACTCTAGTATGCAATTATACACATACTATGCGGTGATACAAATGTACTATAAAGCGTATAAAGTATTCCACTTAATGCAGTTGGATTAATTACGAATATATAAAAACACAACATACCATAATAGATGTAGTACTATTATAACATATTGATATTATAACACATTCGTTTTACTTAATTAACATATTTTAGTATGGTAAAGCCTGAGATATCTATTACCATAGTACTATTACATATAGCCGAGCACATATCAGTGCTCATTAATAATACATAATAGCTAACAGAATTATAATGTCTACATCAGTACATACAAATTATAGCAGTTGCTAGTTATAGTAGATTAGATTGAGGGTGAATACATACTTGTGTTAATGGTTTGTCTATTGTGATGGGTAACAACAATAGCAAATATTCATATTATTTTGAAGCCCTTTAAAAGACAAAATTATATAAATATTATTGTAATTTAACAGGAAAAAAAATATTAAAATTCTTCTAATAAATATTATTATTATTATTATTATTAATATTCTATGCAAACACATACATACATTATACATTAACAGTATAATAAAGCATTATTAGAAAGATATAATCATTATTATACCACTCCACTATACTACAATAGTGTATATTATATAACACATAAAGGATTATCCTGTAACAATAGAACAACTTAACAGGGAGGGGTACATGATTACATAATGAGGAAGTGAGATATGCATTCAGTAGAGTGGATATACTTCTAATACTATTCCACTGTAATGTATGTAGTTACTTATATGTTTCAATAGGTCATCCAACACGTGTATAGCATCGATATAAAGAAAGTGGATAAGCAATTGATGCACGCAATGCATGTAAAAGATAGATACGCGAATGGTAATTTTATCGATAAATTAACAAAATGGCATCAGTGATTTTGATTGGATATTAGTCATAGTATATATGTAAAATATTAAAACAGTAGGTTTTTCTATATTATCGGATCTATTTATCTATATCAATGGATTTAGATTATAAATATCAATAAAATAGTATGATTTCTTCAATTTAAATACACAAAATTACGAGGAATGTAAATATAATGTATTTTAAATATATAATTTTATTTTTAGTATTGATAGTACATTAAAAGTGGTATAAATTATCAATATATATATAAATTTAATTAAATAATATTAATTTAAAATTTAGTAGGTATTTATCGTAATTTTAGTAGGTTTCGACTAAAGCGCCTCTATCGCAAAGTGCTAAACACTACATTTAATTGCTTATCCACTTTCTCACTATATCGGTGTGTGGTATACTATTAAGTGTATATTATGAACCTGAGCTGAGAGAATTCTTAGAATTTTGAAACATCTTAAAGATGATAAAGGCGACCACGATGAGGCTGAAAATCCATACTAGCAAGATAAAGATATGGGCAAACAACTTCAGCCCACCTAAACCTGCAGATCGTTAATTAGTTATATAAGCTAGGTATATCAAAATTGGATAGGATTTTCGAAAGCATCTATTATGTTTTAATCTAATACATTGGATAACAGTCGAGTATTTAAACCGTAGAAATATCAAAACTGTGAATAACGCATAAATATATTTTATATATTATCCAACAGAAATATAAAGAATTAGAAATGCTATTAAAGTGTACCTCTAAATAGATGTATCGGTCTAACTGTGTTCTAGGACGCTGATCTCGACGTTATAGAAGTAGTTGTTATTGTCAGCATCGGAGTAGTAGATCTGCATGTATACTACGACCTCTGACCCCTTACCTCGTATAGCGAACGTGTGATTGCATAGATAACGGTACTTGGCTAGCGACTCGCACTGCCCGTCTGAGGTGAGGGGGGGGGGGGGGGGGGGGTTAGCATTACGTATCGGGCATGCGGCTACAGGGTTAGTCGCTTGTATACTGGGCATCCAATTGTTAAGGTATAGCTAATCGTATGTGTTTTATCTTTACAAATAATGCAATGATGTTATTATCACGATTACATCGATATTAAACCACTATTACATCACTATTACATCGCTATTAAACCACTATTACATCACTCTTAAATTACTATTACATCACATGTACATCGCGATTAAATCACTATGATCAGAACACTCTGTTACGCGAGGAGAGTACAGCAGTAAATTAACCGTACACGACGTAATCAGACTCATCTCCGGCTAGTTGTTTGGTCTCCATATCGACCCCGGGGTTCGAGTTCACGGTGAACGTGACGTTAGTGAATCGCTCGCCTATATCGCTCGCTGGTATCGCGTAGTAATTCATGCCATCAGATCTTAGGCTGAGTCTTTTCGGACGCGAGTTGCCGATGGAAATTGTTATAGTGGGCGACTCTGTTGAAGAGATATCGTATTAGTTGTATGTTTATTATGATACCTAGTGTATTGTTATTTTTATTTGGTGGAGTCCTTTCATCCCATCCAGGGACTTAGATGAAGTTTTCACTTATAACCATATATGGCTATAATATCCCTTCGAAGCCGCTCTCATGTTAAGGCATCCATGGTTTTAACGAGAGCAGATCATTTATTTATACACAATTATATAAGATCACTCCTAAATAATATTTTAAGACCAATTTTATAAAATTAATTAATGGTCCGGACGAGGCTCGAACTCGTGTCCTACTGCTTGTGTGTCTGACGCCTTAGCCACTGAGCCACACAAGCAAATATATATATATATTTATATGTTAATCGTTAATTACCTGAAACTATCAGTGTTGTAACGACAGTTGACTTTGTTTGTTTTCCTTTACATATTACAGAACAAGTCCATTTTCCATTGTCAACTAGTCTTACGGATTTAATCAACAACGAAATTTGTGAAAAATTGACCTCTCTTTGTTTTAGAGTGTTATATAATAAGTATTTGTTGGTACGAGTATCCAGAACTGCAACCTTGTCCTGGATAGTATAGGACATGTGTGTGAGAATTATTAACAACTAATTTATTAAACTAAATAAAACAATAATAACTGTATATATAGATTAATTATAGTAGAAATAATAAAAATAACAATTCTAAATCAATGATAACTATATGCTAATATTTATAAATTATTAATTATTAATATATAGAAAATTTTATAGAGGATATTACATATAATAATTATAAACCTAAAAATAAATCGGGCATAAATGACATAACGAAATCCCCGGTCTCTCAAGCGAGGTAAAGACCTATGTGCACAACGAAGAAGCGCTAAGATAATGATGTATAAAAACCAGTTTAATGAAGAGTATACAAATAACTATAGAGAATTAAATAAAAGAGTAAAAGCAGAAGTAAAAAAACAAAAGAATGATAATTTAAGTGAACAAATATCTAAATGGAAGAAAATTCTAAAAAGAATAACACACATAAATTATACATAATTTCGTGAACTATAAGGAAAGAGATATAGATCCATATATGCTATGAAAGATTCCCAAAGTAATCTAAAGACGAAAAAGCAAGATGTATTGCATATCTGGAAAACGCACTTTGAGAAACACCTCAACAATAAATTCAAACTCGACGAAAATGCTCTGAAAGAATTAGACTTATTAGATGTTAATAATGAAAACATACCGCCAATAACTGAACAAGAAGTTAAGTACTTAATAAAACAGCTATCCAACAGAAAGTCACCTGGGGTTGATGGAATAACTTCTGAATTGATAAAAGCTAGAGGTGATATTATGACTTAAACAATAACAAACCTGTTTAATAAAATAATTGTGAAAGAGAATTCACCAAATGACTGGTCTAAGATGATAATAACACCAATCCACAAAAAATATGTCAAATTGAACGCCGCAAAATATAGAGCCATTGCACTATTACCAATACCAGGTAAAATATTCTGCAAAATATTAATGAACAGATGCTCGCACATAATTAAATCATCAATGAGTGACTCTCAATTCGGTTTTATGCCTGGTAGAGGAACCACGGATGCAGTATTTATTATAATGCAGTTGATCGAGAAAGCAAAAGAGCACCAAATACCGCTCTATTTCCACTTTATTGATTTTAAATCAGTATTTGACATTATTTGGAGAGAGGCACTTTGGAAGATGCTGCTTAAGATAGGTATCCCAAATAAACTTGTCGAGATAATCAAAAATCTCTACGATAAAACGGAATGCTCCATTATAGCTGGAGGAAAACTATCGGACCTGGTTCCCAGTTAATATTGGCGTGAGAAAAGGCTGTATTATGTTACCAAGCTTATTCAACATATTCCTGGAATATGTAATGAAGGGTGTTAAAAGTGTGACCGTGACTTTCAATTAAACGAAAATATGTCTGTTGATATCAGATACGAAGACGATACGACACTGATATCTGCTGTATTCGAAAAATTGCAACTATCTACATTGTAACTTGAACAAGCTTACCAAAAATGGGTTTGAAGATAAATCCTCTTAATTACGCAATAATAACACCAGATAGAAATGCTGAAATTGAAATCGACAACAACTTGGTCTCAAAGTTTCCAAGTTCAAATTTCTGGGTAGTCTTGTTCCAGACTGCTCCTCAGATGTTCAACACCGAATATCAATGGTATCACAAGCTTGCGGTCGACTGAGAACGATATGGTCATCAAAAGACGTATCAATAAAGCTTAAGACTAGACTCTATGGAGCACTCATTCTGCCGATTTCTACGGTTCAGAGTCATGGACTACAAGACGAAAGGAAATCGATGCGCAACTAGTGTTTGTAATGAAATCCCTTAGAGCTATACTCCGAATTACTAGAAACATCATGATATGAAAGAAACTAAACATAAGCGAAACGATAGAATACATTGTTCTTAAAAGAAGACTTCGCTGGTTTGGTCATGTTGTCAGGAATACGTCAACACTAAATACGTCAGCTACAAGCTAGATTTCAACAAAAAGAGACCAAGAGGACGCCCGCCAAAAAGATGGTCTGATGGCATAAGGGAACAGTGTGTTGAGCCATTCTTAAATATAGAGAGACGAGCCAAACGACATGATGCCTTCGGAAACTATGTATTCATGTGGAAAGCAAAGGGACGCTAATCCTACGCACTTAAGTCAAGTAAGTCATATTAATAATGATAATACTAACATCATCCTTATAATAGTATATCCTGTCAGTATCGGATTCTGAACAATTCCGATAACATGTTAAATATGCATAATTGCCAACAGATTGCTGCGTTTTAATTTGACTCTTTTCTTCTGTTGTATTAGAAATTTATTAAATATATTAAAATCATATTTTCAAATATAATTTGTTTAGTGTTTATACTGTAGTTAATGATAGAATATTATATTAAATGTGTGCAATAATAATTATTATATTTTGTATATGTATAAAACAAGATATTACCATTAATATAACATACATAACATATATATAAAACTGCCTGCGTGGCTCAGTGGCTAAGGCGTCAGACACACAAGCAGTAGGACGGGTTCGAGCCTCGTCCGGACCATTAATTAATTTTATAAAATAGGTCTTAAAATATTATTAGAAGTGTTATAAAATATTATTTAGAAGTGATCTTATATAATTGTGTATAAATAAATGATCGGCTCTCGTTAAAACCATGGATGCCTTAACATGAGAGCGGCTTCGAAGGGACATTATAGCCATATATTAGTGAAAACTTCATCTAAGTTCATGGATGGGATGAAAGGACTCCACCAAATAAAAATAACAATAACTATATATATATATGATTCCACCAGAAAACTGGCACGTATAAATTACACGATTTATATGATATAATGTGTATATAATATGTATGATAGGGGTACGTGGTGAGTACATGTCGCATGTAGCGATGAATTATCTATATGTACGTAGAATTGATCTATGAACCAGAGCTGGAAAAAATCATGATTTTTTTAAAAAAATCAAAAAAATCAAAATCAATTGATTTTTTTGATTTATTAGATTTTTTTGATTTTTTTGATAGAATAAATAAATAAATTTATCAATACAAATTTTATATTATTTAATCAGTTTTATTTATTAGATTTATTAATAATAGTAATCCAAACTATTAATTACATTTTATCAAATTATAAAAAAGTTGATTTATAATCAAAAAAAATCAAAAAAATCAAAAAAATCATGATTTTTGCCTTCAAAAAAATCAAAAAAATCATTTATTTAATCAAATGATTTAAATCAATTGATTTAAATCAAACAACTCTGCTATGAACATTACACTTTTCCTATCTTTAATACTACTGATATACATTATTTATATATATATATATATATAGAATTTATATTAAGCTATAATAGATATATACCATCATTTCTAGCAATACTATTACGATATCGCATAATATATTATATTACAAAGTGATAGTTAGTTTAAAATAGCATATTAGTATTAATACTATTAATATCAATTGATAATTTAATGTTATTATATATAATTCGCAATATAAACCGAAAGCACCTTTATTATAAAGTTTATGTATATAGCAATTATTTGTGCCGGTTTTCATGCAGTCCGGATCATATAATTTATCTATATATATAATATATATAAGATCATCTTAAAAATTAGTATATACATAACTAAAATAGATGCTATGAAGTTTGTTACTATAGTTATTATGGGTTGTGGTTCATAACCGGCGCCAAAAATATATGACTCATAGTTAATTCGATATCGGAGTAGATATAGGCGTGTCATAATTAATATAATCCGCCTATAGATATACCAAGAACACGTATGTCCTTGTATATACTACACACTGTACACGTAAAATACTTATATATATATATAATATATAATATGTAATATATATATATATATATATTGACAAAGATACATTCTTTATATATATATATATATATATATATATATATATATATATATATATATATATATATATACACACACACACACACATACATACACACACATGTACACACAAATATACACACACGCACATACACACATATACATACACACACGCCCATCTATTAATAGCACGCGCTCCGATATTGAATAAACTATTAGTCATATATTTTTGGCGCCGGTTATGAACGTGTTCCGTTATTATGTATCGACTACTTTACTTGATATGTATACATTAGTAACTTATTAATATACTACATATAAGGATGATCTCCGGCTAATTTATTTATGCGTGTGTGTTACGTTATATATATATGTAAATATTTGAGATATTCTAGTACATTATATAATATAATATAACACATTATTTAATACAAATTAAATTAGTATAATCATTATAATAATCACTATTATAATGATTATAATTACATAATATATATATATCCCAATTGTGCATTTAGTCATCATTATTATTATAATTGAATTGAAGTGTAAAATAACAGAATGCTAGACATTTCATATACCGGACGCTTCGTATAAAAGACGTTTTATACAGACATTTCGTATAATAATTTCGTCTGATATTTTTATACGATACGTCTGTCACCCAATTAACTTATTTAGTCATATATTACATAATAAATATGTAATATTAGATAATGATATCATGATCACTATCCTATCGTCGCACAGTTTTTATTAAGTAACACGGACTGCGTTTACGACATGGGTTTATGAAATCTATATTTCAATGTATATATAAAGATTTTTCGAAGCAAAGATATAATACTCCCTATCTACACAACGTGATTAGTATTCATAAATTCCGCTGCTAGCAGCAGTATCGAAATTGATATAGGTTTCCGCGATTTGCATACTACAATGTTTTCATTGCTCTATTAAATTACATACATTGTAAATTAGCTTTTACTCGCCACATAGATATTTATAGTACTTAAAACTAACATATTGCTTTGTTATATATTAGTAATGAATATTTAGTTTTCATAATAAAAATAATAATTTAAAGCATATTATTTTTCATTTTAAAAGTGTAAAGTTTAAATCGAATTTACATTATAAACAACAAATAGTTCCGAACATTGACACTATATAGGGGTAGCTGTTGGTTTTTGTATACCAAATAGAATTACACGATTTTGCGTGAGTGTTATATCTTTCTTAGGAAAATATTTAGTATATATTTCTTACAATCACATATACTATATGATATATAATATTGAAATATTATACACTGAACAAAATTACAGAGATTGGGAGATATTATATTTTAATTTTGACTAGGTACCTTCCTCACATATAAATATAATATTAAATATATATTAATTTCTTATTTAAAAATAATTAAAATTATCTTATCTTAAAGATAATATGATGGCGAGGGAAGATAACTAAGGCATACATATACTATATAATATACTATATTATATAGTTACTACTATTATAATAATTATTTATAATATTATATTATAAATAATTATACTATAATTATTATAATTATTATAATAATTATACTATAATTATTATAATTATTATAATAATTATAGTATAATTATAATAATAGTAGTAACTATAGTATATTTACTAAATAATTTAGTATATTAAATAATATTTAATTTAAATATATATAAATAATTTATATACATATAATTATTATAATATAATATATATATATATAATAACATATATATGAATATATGTTTTATATAAGTATTATTTAATAATAATTTATTATAATAATTAAATTTAATTTAATTATAATTTAAAATTATAATAAACTTAATTTTAAACTATAATTATAATAATTATAACCTATAAAATATTATATTAAAACCTGAACTATCATCAGAAGTACATATTTGACAGATAATTAATAATACTTGAATATAATAAATGTATCTTAGCATGTTTTATATTTTTTATTATTAATAATTATAGAACTATTATTAATATAAATAATATTTGTTATATTTTAAAATAAATATATTTTAAAATTTTTATATTTTATGAATATAACTCAATAAATATGGATGTTAAAACAAACGTAATCAACTTTAAAAGTAAAATTCACTATACTTTATTAATATGGTATTATTAATAATAATTAATAATAATTAATATTCACTAAATTTGAATTCCAAATAATTTAAAAAAATTGTATTTATAGTTATAAATAATATTTAAAATATAAACTTATCATTCTCTATGTTATTTATTAGTTTATAATGAACACATAATAAACTATTAAAATATATATTAAATATAATATTAAAAATATAACATGATCAAAAAATACAATATAATCGTTTTAAAATATAAACATTACAAATTTTATAAACATTTATTATAAATTCTTAATATTACAATAATTATAGAATTTTATTTCTGATTAATTGATGTGTTTTCATAATTATAAAGTAACACATATATTGTGAATATCTTGTACGTAATCTTATAACCATCGGTTACATACATAAAGCTAGAGATAACTTTCTCTCTGGCTCTATGATTATAATGTATACATAGATAACGAATATATCTTTACTTACTCTGCGGTTCCATCATACTTACTTTTAATTTTTGTTTGGTTTATGCATCAATGGGTGAGCAATCGACCGTTCGACGGTGTCCGTAGGAAGGAATAATTGAGCGGAAGGGAATTCAAGGGAGAAGTAATACGTTTTACGGTGGCGTTTAAAGAAGGGAATTGATGTGTTTGTTCCTAGATGGTTGGGTAGGGAGTTCCAGTGGTAAGGGGCAGATAGGGCAAAGGAGCGTATATTAGAAGAGTGGAGTTTGTGTAGATGGGGAGTGGTAAGAATAAAAATGTTGGAGGAATGGCCCAGTAAACCAAAATCAGATAATTGCCAGCTACTATCTACTTTTATCTAGTAAATTGATGAATAAAATTACGACACTTCGCAAGATATTAGCTGTATAATTTGAGATAAATGTTCCACTATATGAGATAATTTATCTAAAAAATAATGAAATATTATCTGTAGAATTTGAGATAAATTATTTATAACCTCTCCCTGGTATTATCATAACAAAATAATGTGTCTCAAATATCTCGTAATTATCGGAGTGTACATATGTCGGCATTTTTATCTAACTATAGATAGTTTTTCTCAAAATATCTCACTTTTATCTATATTTATTGGTTGGTAAAATGTTCTCAAATTATCTTTGATTTATCTGTAATTATCCAATATTACAGTCGGGAGTGGAGTGATGGGTGTGATAGATGTAAGATGGAGGCAAGGTAGTTAGGGGAGTTGTGGTGAATAGCTGTGTGGATGGTCAGTGGTAGGGGACTGGCAGCCAGTGTAGTTATTTTAGGAGAACTGTAATGGAGTCAGAAAATAACGTTTATCATCGATGTAAATAACATGTATATTTAAAGAATTGGTTTAATTAAAATTAATAGATATATAGTATATTATTATCATTTTCGTTGACTTCAAGAAAGCATTCGACAGCATAAACAGAGTTACAATGCTACATATTCTGGAAGCCTATGGTATACCCGAAGTAATAATACAAATGATCGCCCTAACCTATAAAGATACACACGCAAAAGTAATAACACCCGACGGAGAAACTAAAAACTTTGAAATAACTAAAGGTGTCCTACAAGGTGATACTCTGGCACCATTTCTATTTGTGATAACACTGGATTACGCTATGCGACAATCCATTGGAGGACACGAAGAGGAATTCGGATTCGAAATCACAAAGAAACAAAGTAGACGTCATTCAGCAACAATATTAACGGATCTCAGTTACGCAGATGACATAGCTCTAGTATCCCAAGAAGTCGAACAAGCTCAACTCATGCTAACAAATATTGAAATAGAAGTCGCTATAATCGGTCTCCATATAAATGCAAAGAAAACTGAAATAATGTCCTTTAACTACAACACACCAGTCAACATTGAACTAGAAAACTGCACTGCAATAGTAAACGTCGTTAACAATTTCAAATACCTGGGTGCGTGGATGTTGAGCTCACAGAAGGACTTCGAAATTCGTAAAGCACTTTCGTGGTCAGCAATCCACAAAATGAAGTCAATCTGGAAATCCAAAATGAACATAAATCTGAAAATAAGAACCTTCAAAACGACAATCGAGCCAATATTACTATATGGAAGCGAGTGCTGGACAATAGATGCTAGTCTACGTAAGAAAATCGACGGATGCTATACCAGATTGTTAAAATTGTCGACCGATACTTCATGGAAAGAAAATATAACCAACGTTCAACTCTATAGAGGACTGCCAAAGATTACTGATGTCATTAAAGAAAGAAGACTGCGACTAGCAGGTCATTGTATAAGACACAATGACGAAATAGCGCACAATCTAATATTATGGACGCCAAAGACCGGTAAAAGAAACAGAGGACGACAACCCAAAACATTTGTAGATATTCTAAAGAACGACTGTGACTGCGAAGAAGAAGACGAAATACGTTCATTGATGATGGATCGTGCTGGATGGAAGAACATTTCAAGATCTGGTCGAGCGAGAGCTCGACTAAAGTAAGTAAGTAATATATATAGTATAAAGAAACGTTCTTTATATTGATGAGTTTACCTAAGTAAAATACACATATATGGTTCCACCAGACATTATTGTGAAATAAATATAGATTTGTACATAATAGAGAAGAATTTACTTTCTCAAAGTCCTATTAAATATAAAAACCTAGGTGTTTATGGAGAATATATCATAATTTACAAACTATTGAGACTATAATTAAGGCCACTTATATGAATATTGAATTTTAAAATAATATATATATATATATATATATATATATATAAATATTGACAAAATCCTTTGTATGTCATTAATAGAAATAGAAATAATATAAAATTGAATATCATTATTAAAAACAAACTACTTCAAGAATTATTGTAAACAATGTTAATAGGGGATTCGTAATTAACAGTTATTTGATAATACATCTTACTACATTATTAATGTATTTGTATCATACAGTATTTTTTTAATTAACAAATACTTTATTATTAACACAAGCTTAATTTAGTATTTAGAAATATTGGTGATGATAGGCATCAACAACAGTTGTAAGGCTAGTTTTTTGTTTCTAAATTAATTTAAAAAATAATATTAAACATATTGACTTTAATGTTTAATGTATGCTATTACAAAATACCAATACAGTATATTATACAACGTGTATGTCATGAATATTTGGTTAATTAAAAAATATGATATTATTAACTTTAACCTCTAAAGCCATTCTACAAATATCATTATATGAATACTTGTCGTATGAACCTATGATCATGTTATAAGAAAAATAGTATTACTATCTCTATACAGTAAAATAATTAAAACATATAATATTAACTCTTAAAATATTTGTATATATTTTGTAAATTTATGTGTAAACAAATTTATTTAAGTTAGCTATATTGATGGTTTTTAAGATTATTTGTTGTTTTGGTTTTACCTTTATTTTTAGTTTTAGTTTTATGAAATAAATTAAATAGTAATTATTATCCATATATACTAGAAATATTCATATAATATATAAGTTTAACTAAAAGTATAATTATATTTTAAATTAATTATGGTATTATAATTAATTTGATATCACTATATTATATATATATATATATATATATATACAGTTATTTATATTAATAATGCATTAAGAATTTTATATCTTTATTGTATCACTATTTTCCACATGTTCAATACAATACCTAGAAACGCGTTCAGCTCGTAATCTACTGATCAATGGTCCACTTTGAATACAAGCAAAGTATTGTTCTTTATCGTACATCGATTGAAGGACATAATGATCTCCACATTGAGATAGTCTGAAGGACATTTTCCAATCTGTAACATGCAGCGCTTCATCGTACAGTTTTATAATACTTGTTGATATTTTTTTGTCCTCGGCTGTAATATTTAAATTTATAATATATATTTTATTATACAAATAAAATAGGATTTAGAGTCACTAGCTCATGTTAAATTAAACTAAGTTATACTATGATATATATATATATATAACATGAAACTAATTAGTTAATACTATAATATACTCTTATTATTAGTTGTGTACAACTTACATTATTATATCGATAAGTATAAGATAAGCGTTAACTGATTATAGATAGTGGCAATGATATTCAAAGATAATTTGTCATTTGTATGACTGAAAATACGCATTGGAGTATGTATCTTCTACAAAGAGTATATAACACGGTTAGGGGTAATGAGTATAATGACTTGCGTATCATGAAGAGGTTATGAAATGTTGTTCCTTTTGAGAAAGATAACAATAATAACATTATATTATTATTATGAAATTCGCTAATCTCCATTCATTCATAATAATGAGAATAATAACGTCTCTAATGGTCAGTGTATGGTTATAGTGTTATTAATGCTTACTACCCATAGATTTAGAGTACCATATGGTACTACTATGGTACCCCATGGTACTCTATATCTATGTTACTACCCATCGTTGATAACTTCTAGTCACGTGTCTATATGATATCTTTCTATTTCCATCTCTCTCTTTTAAATTTATATAACTCGGTTATTAACTACTCATCTTCTAAAGACTATATACTATAATATATAGAAAATGGCTATATATATAGAGCCATGGACTATAGTATATAGTCTTCATGGACTATGATACATGAAACCTCAGATATGTAGTAATCTTTCTCAAAAGCAATATCAGTAGGGGAAAGTAACCGAATACGGACAGTTCCCTACTACGGACAGTGCCCGAATATGGACACTATCGGTATCTCAGAAACCATAAATCCCACACAAAAAATGTTATTGAATAAAATATTCATAATTATATAATTAGTCTTAAAAAATAGTCTATAAAACTTTTAATTATTCAAAATAGTGACGATATATCAAATAAACTGATTTTTTTTATTAAGTTTTTAAATTTATGAAAAAAAATTCCACTTAAAACCTTCTCAAGAATATACAAATGTATCGATATAAAATATAATACTATATTATTAAAAAATAAAGCATTCTAAAAATTATATATATGATTTATATATTTGTTATAAAATATTCATTACGTTATAAGAGGTAATATAAGTCCCTAATACGGATACTCTAGATATCTTAATACGGACACCATATAACCAATCAGCCCGCAGCGTTAGAACTATTCTGATTTTCATAAAAATCGCATGCGTTATAATATTTATACCACCAATAAAGCTAAATCTAAAATATTTATTATATAGACACTTAAATTGTATTATTAATTAAAAATAATAAAAATAAATAAATTATTAACTAATTAAATTAGAATAAATTATTCATAAAATTAATTATAAATAATGTAATTATGATTTATCTGATTGATTCATCAATAATATATAGTTTATCTAGTGGTATATAGGGTGTCTGTATTATAACACAGGGTGTCCGTATTCGTACATGGGTACCGAATACGGACAGTGTCCGTCGGACACCCCCGTTAACTATGGAATAAAAAGATTAAATAAAATTTTAAAATCATAATAATATTTAAAATTACAATAATATTTATAATCATATAATATTAATATATTATAATTTTAATAAATAAATAATTTATTAATATAGCTATAATAATTATTATATATTTTATAGAATATATTTTTATAGAATAATTACGATATCGTACACATATTTAACCGTTATCTATCAAAGTATTTTTAATTACTCTTTTTGATTTTTTAATTTTATCGACGATATTGAATTTGTTCTTTCCGTTTTCAATTTGCATAAGTTCTTTTCCAGTTCTGTTAACTCGATCCAGTTCCATCTTTGTGTTCACGATTAGGTTATCTATCATCGTTGTTCTAGATTCTTCCGTTTCGTCAATAGGTTCCTCCGATGATAGTACAAATTTGTACATATCGTTATTATCCTATAATAAACATATTGTATAGTCTATATAAATGATATAAATTGTAGTCTATATTTTATATGTTTGAATAACCGAGTAAATATGTATTTTATAAATCTATATTATTATAATATATATAATAATAGTATTTAATATATCAATTATTATAATTAATTTATTAAAATGGTATTATAAATGTAATCCAAATTATATTATATATAATATATTACTAAAAAAATAAACATAATAATATTTTTCACAATGAAAAATAATATAATAAGTTATAATATTGTTGCAAAATAAAGTCGAACTCGAAACTCGTATAATGATTTAATATGCATATTTTATGAATTACATTTTTATAAATAGTTCTTCTAATATTCATATATATATATATATATATATATATACTAGCTGACCGGTGCCCGGCTTCGCCCATGATCGATCGTAATGTTCACTTGGTGATATATATATATATATATATATATATATATATATATATATATATCTAATATATGTATATAAACTTGTGTATTGAATTGAAGGGTTCGATAAGGACAAGTTGTATCCGAATTCACTATAGTTACAATATGATCACCGTAAGTTTTAATGTTCCAGCATGTTCTCGGATCATCGGCTGCTTCTTGTGGCGTGTAGAGAATCATTTTTAATGAATAAGTCGCTTCTTCAATACTTTCGTTATCCATGTTTACAATGCATTCCTCTTCAGCAATTATTTCACTTTCAATCGATAAATTGTCATTGTAATCTGTATTATATTCTTTCATTTTATCAGAATAAGCTTTTTTTCTGTCAAACTTTGCCATGGGAAATATCTTATGACTTATCGGAGTGGTTTTCTTATTTTTTTTTAATATATTAATATTGCTAGACTTTTTATTGAGATTTTTTATTGAATTATTGGCTTTAAATTCTTTTTTAGCAATTGCCCTATCAATCTTTTTCTTTTTACGAGCTTCATATTTCAGTTGTTCCTCAAGAGGATCGTAATTTCCGGTAACAGCGGTAATATATTCATTAACATTTCGCTTGAATACCTTTTTAAACGTTTTAAGATGGTCAACTAATTGTTTTTCTCCTTTATAAATTTGAATATCATCTTCATTGTCAATTATTGAAGTAACTCTTGTATACACATTTCTTTTAACGATAGTTAAATATTGATATTTGATATCACCCTGATCTCTGTCGTGTAGTCTAGGTCTATTTGGTATTTTAGTTTCTGGTCTTTTTATTCTAACCACGGATGTATAAACATTCAAATACCCCCTCGTTAATTCGAATCCATCTTTCCATATAGGTAATTTAAGTATATTCATATTACAAGATATATCTAATTTTTTTAATGAGATAACTTCTTTATATTTTATTTTAGCTCGTATTTGATTAGGTAGATATGATATGTTCACCATTTCCTTTGATAATTCAGTAATTATACTTCGTATTTTCTATATTTATTTTAATTAATATTAGATATATCTAATATGTATACATAATAACATATAAAAACATAGGCATATGAAGTTATTAATTAGATATTATTATAAATATATAATATTTTATTCTACCATGGTATATATAATATATACGATTAAAAAAATATTCATATTATCTACTAGAGATTATTTACTACCTATATATTATTATTATTATTATTATGAGATTTAGGTACAAGTACCTGGGTAATTGTAGAAGCATTGTTGCTTGTCGAGACAATTACCCTTATATATGAATCAGATAGAGTGTAAACACTCAGGAAAATACAAAAGCAAAGCTTGACTAGGTATTTTCCCACTCAACTTGATAACAGCATTACAAGAATAAAAAATAAAAAAAATATTAGTAAATTATAAAATGACAATAACTTATTTTAAAATTTCAATTTTGTATATCATTAGAACTATAATTTTGTATATATATATATACTATTGTATATATTATTAAACTTATTTGATTTGTAAATGTGATTCGTGTAAATGAAAATCGTGCTGAATAAATAAGTAAGAATATACTTGAATATTGTTATCAAGGAGAGGTCATCATTTTCAGTTAAATACAAAATAAAATATAATAAATAATAAAAGTATATATAAATAAAATAAATGTATATTAAAAGAAGAAAAATATATAAAACAAATGAAATAAATGCATAAAATATGTAAAAAATATAATAATGAAAGAGAAAAAGATAAAGAAACTAAACACAATAAAAAATATAAAAAGTTAACTAATACGAAGAGGTAATAAATAATTTAATATTTGTTTTAAAAGTTTTTTTATTCATTAATTTGTGAAAAGAAGCTGGTAATGCATTCCATATCTCAGGAGCTTTGTTAGTAAGGCAAAACGATTTTCTATGTGTTCTAATTTTGGGTAAAACCAATTTTTTAGATAAAGGCTTATAAATATTTGAATTTTGTGTAAAAAGATATTGTAAAATTATAGGCAAAGATTTAGTCATATATCTATTTATATATTTTAAGATATTAATCTTTATAATATCTTGAAATTTTAAAAGATTGAATTTTTTATAAATTGTATCTATATCTACATTAAAAGAAAAAAACAAATTTTTTATTACCCTATTTTGCAATATAATAATTGGTTGAATATTAGACAAAAATGTACTACCCCAAATAGATGAACAATAATTTAGATGACTTTCAAAAATACTATGATATATTTGTATACGATTTTGTAAAGGTAGTTTATGTTTTATTTTATTTATAATAGCAATGGATCTACTTAGTTTTGATCTGATATAATTTATATGATAATTCCAGTTACATTTATCATCAATTATTATACCAAGGAACGATAAATGATTCACCTGCTCTATAATTTCATTATAAACTTTTAATTCTAGTTTCTTTTTTGATTTAGAATTTCGAATATTATAGAGTATAACTTTGGTTTTTTTTACATTTAATGTTAATTTATTACTAAATAGCCAGTGAGTTAAATTATAAAGGTCATCTTGTATATTAGTTTGCAGAATATCAAAAGATTTACTACTGAAAATTAAATTGGTATCATCTGCAAAAATTATAGGTGTAGAATATTTCAATATATTAGGCATATCATTAATATATATTAGAAAAAGTAATGGCCCTAAAACTGAACCTTGCGGAACACCAAATGATATGCGTTCCATATTTGAAATAGCCCCATTTAATTTTACATATTGTGATCTGTTTGATAAATAACTAGATAATAGAACTTTAGGTAAACCTCTGATACCAATATTATCTAATTTATTTATCAATATATTATGATCTAAAGTGTCAAAGGCCTTTTTTAGATCAATAGATAAAACTGCACAATTATTAGTATTTTCTAACTCAGCACATACTGTTTCTGATAGGTGATGTAATGCATCTTCTGTTGAATAATTTTGTCTGAACCCAAATTGATTGTCATTCAAAATTTTATATTTATTAATGAAACAAAGAAGTCTTTTTTTAAATAATTTTTCATAAATTTTTGAGAATTGAGGGAGAAGAGATATTGGCCTGAAATTATCTAATATATTTTTATTACCCTTTTTATGTAAAGGTATAACCTTAGCAATTTTAAAACAATCAGGAAATACTCCTTCATTGAATGATTTATTAAATAGAGAACATAATATAGGACTTAATTCTGTATTAAGTTGTTTTATTAAGCTCATATTTATATTATAAATATCTGTACTATTTTTATTGTAATATATATATATATATATATATATATATATTATTAATTACTTTTATAAAATGGGTATACCCTTTAATATATTAAAATATTATTTAGAAGTGATCTTATATAATGGTGTATAAACGTTAAAACTATGGATGCCTTAACACGAGAGCGGCTTCGAACGAACATTAGAGCCATATATGGTTATAAGTGAAAAACTTCATCTAAATTCCTGGATGGGATGAAAGGACTCCACCAAATAAAAAAAATATATAACAATATATATACTTTATTTAAACACTATGTTTGGATGATCATTCGAAGATCTATTTAGGATGGCACGCAGCATTGATCATCCAAACAATAAAGAGATATACGGAAATATACTGGACATTTGAACGTCGATAAGACAGCAAATATTGCGCTTTTCTGGGCAATGTTGGAGATCCAAATTTGAACTAGAATAGGATGTTATAATATGGCAACATATAGGTTAAATAGTATACTCATGGTAACATAAAAAGAGGACGATCCCGCAGGACCTATAGGTATTGACGTATACGTCGATCAACTGTTGGATGATACACTCTATGATGTAAACGAAATAAAAAAGGCGATGGAAGATAGATATGGATGGAGAAAGATAGTCGAAAACTGGCGAGCAAGCTAGATATGATAAGGTAAGTAAACACTATGTAATTTATGTAAACATTCTTATAGGGAAGACATTATTATAGTAAGTAATCATATAGTATAAAATATAATAATAGATAACATAGACAATTATTATAATATAATATAATCAATTATAGTGTTAATAATAGTAGAGAAAAATTTATAAAATATGATCAAAAAATTAAAATAAAAAAAAATCGAATTTGATCAACTTTAGATGTTTTTGGCAAATATGAGCTAAGAGAAAATTTGTAAATATATTTATGGTTTTAATGGATGGGTGGAGTTAGGTCCATCATGGATAGCGCAAATAGAAAAATTCGCATTCTATGTTTTTTGTATATGTATGTGTGATAAATAAACACATATAAACACACACGTATATATATATATACACACATTAATATCTTTATATTTTTTATTAGTTGTATATTTAAGTATATTATAATTATATATATATATATATATATATATATAAATAAAATACCTCAATAAGATCTTCCATTGCATCTTCTCTTGAATAACACATTTTAAATATATCTGTTTTCATTAAACTTTTAATAAGATTATTGCATCTGTGATACCTCATTTCAGGCCATAGTTTATAATCCATATCTTTTTATGTAATAATATTGTAATATATTTATATATTATTTTTAATATTAATCTATATATATATATAATAATTTAATTAATTTAACTAATTTACTAATCAAATACATATAAAATCTAATTAAAACAACATATTGAAAATACTAGGTGGTACATTTAGTATGTGATGTAATACTAATGAGGTAATCAGGTAATATCATGTTGATCTGGTTACGACCAATACTATTATTTCTATGCAAATATATATTATATGTATATAATGTATATATTATGTGTATATTACAAACATAATTTCTATACGATTTTACCTTTCAATTTCATAGCATTACATTTCTGAATATTTTTTAAACTTTGTTTCGCCGCAGATATATTTGCAATGATTTGATCAAAGTCCCATCTGATGTCAGCCTCATACTCGTCTAGGCTGAGCTGCGAGTATATGTCGTTAGCTCCATATGTTGGTACGTTATCATCATCAATTGCTTGGGCATCTACTTCTTGGTTATGCGCTTTGAATGCACAGATCAACTTCCGATTATTTAATGCCTAGAAGTGAAATATATATATATATATATATATATATATATATTTAAATAATACTATATTTTAGTTTTAGAGGTAGCATATTATCACATACATATCATTATATAGGGTATGCGTGGGTATTATACATTATTTAAAAATAAAAATAAATAATTATTCATAATTAACTACTATAGTTATAACAGAATAATATTTAATACACTTAGGTAGTAGTAACATAGTAGTAACCTAGTAGTAACATAGTAGTAACATAGTAGTAACCTAGTAGTAAACTAATGCTATTAATATAATTAAAAAAAATGAATCGAAGTACTATTAATTTAACAATATTTAATAGTTATAGCTTAACGTATTACTTTATTAGATATTAATGCTGTCATTACATTTACATATTGTATCATATATTACTTTTAAATATAACCAGAAAAATAAGATGTCTTGGTGGTGATATACAAATTATATTGTTATATAGAAAACACTATTATTTAGGATATGCATACGCGCATTAAATCGAAAACGTTTATATTATAATTTATATTTTAATAATACAAATGATAAACAATTTAATTTTTATATTTACTACAAATAGTATAGTAATAATATGCGCTATCGTTATATAGGTACTATATACCTACTGTACATTGTACACTGTACAATGTACAGTGTACAATTTACACTATGAACCTTAACTAATTGTATACTATTATTCAATAGTTCTTATTGATATATATATATATATATATATATATATATATTTATGTGTGTATGTATATTATCATACATTTTCAGTATAATATAAACCATGGTATTATTGATATACTGTAGTATTGCTTATATTAACAGTAACCTGTTTGGTATAATATATCGAGTCGTTGAGATGTGTGAACACACTCGCTATCACATTACAGTGGACATGTTGAGGAATCGGTTCTCCCATTATACCTGTGCTGCATGTTATATAACCATGTTATCGCTAAATATACATTATGATGGTGATGGTGATGACGATGACGATGATGATGATGATGGTGATGATGATGACGATGATGGTGATGATGATGATGATGATGATGGTGATGATGATGACGATGCCGATGATGATGCTGATGACGATGATGATGATTATGGTGATGATAATGATGATGATGATGATTTGATTTGATTGTTTATTTATACACCGTAACAATATAAAACGAATTACATTACTCAACAGTGTGTGATAAAAATGAAACAAATGAAAATAAATAAATATTATTTATTTTATTTATATATAGTTTATTGACTACAAAAACACTGTGTGGTTATAGGCGTTGTTAGATAATAAAAAACAAAAATAATAGAAAACGAATAATAAAATAAAATAGAACGACTTACAATGACTGAAAATGAACATACAGTTTACGTTTAAACAATGAAATTGATGTAACACAACGAATATCATAAGGAAGAGAATTCCAGCTTTTCGGAGCAATAACCGAGAAAGCTGATTCAGAGAATGCCAACGATGTAGATTGTTGCACCAATTTCATGAAGTAGCACTTCCGACTGGATCTGTTCGAACTCTGAATAGTAATGGAAATCCACGGTGTATAGCCTTATGTGTAATACACAATATCCTATGTATACAAATATATCTAAACTTAAGCCAGCCTAATGATCTCATTAAATCAGATATAGAAACAATTGAAGCAAAGTTTAGTTTATATAATACACGTATAGAACGATGTTGAATACGCTCAAGTTTATATAAGGTTAACAGGTAAAGTACATAATAATGAACAGCAATATATAAGTCTACTGAATACTAGCGAGTGAATTAAACATTTCGTCATGGCGAAGGTAAGCTTATAACGGATTTTCTAATATTATATAGAAAATAGTTGGCAGTGCGAATTATATTATTAATATGTGGAGAGTGTCTAGGCGAGAGGTTAGAGTGAAACCGATGGTAGTTATAGATTCAGAAGTTGGTAGAGATAGTAAAAAAGGATGAGTGATTGATAGTGGATAACTGAGTCTCGAAAATATGATAGTGTCAGTTTTAGTCATATTTAAGGAGAGAGAGAGAGAGAGTTATGAGAGATCCATTCAGTGAGATCAGCAATACAGTTAAACATAGACATTTGAATACAATCAGAATTACTAGAACTAGGAAATGACGTATATATCTGTAGATCATCAGCATAAAGATGATAGTTAATATTGGGATATTTGTGAAAAATTGATTTAATAAAAAGAATATAAATAATGAACAACATAGGGTCAATAACATAGCCTTGTGGTACACCATGTATGTTAACATAAGGAGGAGACAACGAGGAGTTAATCTTCACCGAAGATGTTCTAGATGAACCAAAGGAAATAAACCTATTGTGGAATTAACCATATATACCAATTTTATTAAGTCTAATGGAAAGAATATTGTGATCCAGGGTATCAAAGACACTAGATAAGTCAAGTAGTACGATATAGCATGGGGCTTTATTATCAAGATATATGAGAATATCATTAATGATTAAAGTAAGGGCAGTTTCGGTACTAGGATGAGGAAGATACTCACTTTGATATTTATCAACAATAGCATTTGACGTAATGTAATTAATAAGTTGAGTGGATACAACTCGTTCTAAGGTCTTAGATATTGATGATAACTGATATATTGGACGATAACTTGATAAATTAGATTGGTCTAGAGTAGTTTTTTTAAAAATCGGAATAATATATGAATATTTCATTGAGTGTGGAACAATAGATGATATAAGAGATCTATGAATAATTTCAGTGATAAGTCCAATAAAATATGGTGATAATGAACGAAGTAGATTGAGTGGAATTGGATCAAGTGGGGACTTCGTTTTCAGGGATGTCATCAAGTACAAAGTCATGTGTGGGAAGTATAACAAATGACCAATGATTCAGATTGGATGTTAAATTGGGATTGAGTCGTACCGAGTTGATATTTGGAAGTACATTGATAATACTATACATTTGTTGTTGGAAGAAATTGGCAAACAAGGAATAAATAACTTAATCAGGTTTGTCCAGAAGATGCTTGGTTTTGGTTTTACCTGCTAAGGTGAAAGATAATTTGTAAGCTTGCTTATAAGATATTCCATAACTACCGAGTATATCAGTAACGTATACTTACATTAATGACGATTTAGTAGAGAGAAGTTTATTCTTGTAAAGCGATCGCCAAGCTTTAAATGTAATAAGATCAGAGTCAAGTCTCAAGGATGAATATTTACGTTGTAGTCTACGAAGTAGTTGCCTTAGTTTAATAAGTTCAGTATTAATCCAGGGAGACTTAGAATAAGTTCGGTTGATAATAGTAATGGATATATATTGGTGCAAAAATATCAAGCGAATGAGATAATGCTAAATTAAAAGAATCACAAAGTGTAGAAAAATCAGAAGATATACTGTTGTTAAGTTGATGGAATACAGAGTTAACAAACATTGGTTTATCAATAGAGGATATTTTCCGAAACGATCTAGAAGGTCGATTAGTTTGAGACACCGGCAAGTTCAAATCAAATCAAATGGCAAAGTGATCAGATATTAGAGAACTTTGAGTGGGATATGAAATTAAATTAGAATCAGCTAAAGATAAAACTAAGTCAATAATATTACCATTGGTGTTAGTAGGAAAACGATTATGTTGCGTCAAGGAATACTCAAATATAAGTTCATTCAGAGATAAGGAAGCATAATTATCATTATTAATTTGTTAACCGATGTGATAGATTCTAAGATAGAGGAGAGGCCAGTTAAGAAATTCCGTAGGCTAGATGAAAGTGGACGATAGATAAGTATAATTACAATGGTAAATAAGGAAGAAAACTGAATATTACAGATCATAATTTCACATGAAGAGAAACATGGGAAATATAACAATTTGATTTAAATAATGTCGATAAATAAATATAAAACAATATTAATATTAATAAAGTAAAAACAATTTTACTTTACTTCGGAAAATATTGTAATTAATTTTACAACGTAATTTTGCCGGAAGTTTATTCCAGTTGGTAGGTGCTGACACACAGAAAGATCTACTCATAATGGTATCATAATTATATTTAGGTAAATTTAGTTTTACAGACTTGGCAGATCTAAGGGAAGAGAGAGTTGATAATAGGATATCTTTTCAGATAATATATTATATGTAGGTACCTATTTGAATAGATGAGATTATGAACTAATTAAACAGATTTAAAGAAGGCTCTGTCTTTTAAGGAAAGTATTTGTAATTTATGATGGAGGGAGCTAATTGATATATGGTTATTGAATTTAATATTATGAATAGTACGGATAGATGATCTAATAATGTTATCAATTTTGTTAGTCCTACATTTGGGTAATCTATTATATAGTGAATTAACATAATCTAAGCGTGAAAAAACAAGAGAATGAATTAGTATTTTACAATTTTTATTTGTGATTAATTTTCTAATTGATTTTATTTAATATAGTGATACATTAGCTGATTTACACAATGAATTTATTTGTGGTATGAAAGATAGTTTTTCATCGAATGTAACCCCCATATTTTTAACTTTGGATTTACTATTTATTTGAATATTATCTACATTGACTATTGGGAATATATTCGCAGAAATTGAAATATTAATTAATTTAGTTTTATTTGTATTAAGAAGAAGGTTATTTCTTAATAACCAAACATTGATGCTATCTGATAATAGAGATAGTTCATTATTAATGAAAGATTGGTAGTGATATGGAATTATTGACAAACGTTGAATATCGTCTGCGTAGGGGAAAGTAATCGAATACGGACACTCTCGGTATCTCAGAAACCATAAATCCTACAAAAAATGTTCTAATGAATAACATAATTATATAAATAGTCTAACAAATAATTTTTTATATTTTAATTATTCAAAATATTGTTGATATCCAATAAACTGATTTTTGTATTACGTTTTTAAATTTATGAAATATAATTTCTACTTAAAAACTTCTCTAAAATATATAAATGTATGAATATAAAATATAACAATATATTATTAAAAAATAAAGCATTCTAAAAGTATATATATAATTTTTATATTTGTTATCAAATATAAATTAAGTTATACGCATATATCTATAGGTCATATATGTTCATAATATGGACACTCTAGATATCTTAACACGGACACCATATAACTAATCAGCTCGAAGCGTATAAACTATTCTGATTCTAGTCTGAATATTCCGTATTCGGACATGGGTACCGAATACGGATACCCCCGTTATCTACGGAATTAAAAGATAAAATAAAATTTTAAAATCACAATAATATCTTTAATCATAGAATATTAATATATTGTAATTTTTGAATTAAAATAATGAGTCATAAAATGTTAAGACCATTTATTGTTAATGTGTCCGTATTAAGTTACTTTATCCTATATAAAATACTGAATATTAGGGAATGATTTAATTATGTATTTCAAAGGGCTAATATAAATTAGCCCTAACCTATAAAGATACACACGCAAAAGTAATAACACCCGACGGAGAAACTAAAAACTTTGAAATAACTAAAGGTGTCCTACAAGGTGATACTCTGGCACCATTTCTATTTGTGATAACACTGGATTACGCTATGCGACAATCCATTGGAGGACACGAAGAGGAATTCGGATTCGAAATCACAAAGAAACAAAGTAAACGTCATTCAGCAACAATATTAACGGATCTCAGTTACGCAGATGACATAGCTCTAGTATCCCAAGAAGTCGAACAAGCTCAACTCATGCTAACAAATATTGAAATAGAAGTCGCTATAATCGGTCTCCATATAAATACAAAGAAAACTGAAATAATGTCCTTTAACTACAACACACCAGTCAACATTGAACTAGAAAACTGCACTGCAATAGTAAACGTTGTTAACAATTTCAAATACCTGGGTGCGTGGATGTTGAGCTCACAGAAGGACTTCGAAATTCGTAAAGCACTTTCGTGGTCAGCAATCCACAAAATGAAGTCAATCTGGAAATCCAAAATGAACATAAATCTGAAAATAAGAACCTTCAAAGCGACAATCGAGCCAATATTACTATATGGAAGCGAGTGCTGGACAATAGATGCTAGTCTACGTAAGAACATCGACGGATGCTATACCAGATTGTTAACATTGGCGACCGATACTTCATGGAAAGAAAATATAACCAACGTTCAACTCTATAGAGGACTGCCAAAGATTACTGATGTCATTAAAGAAAGAAGACTGCGACTAGCAGGTCATTGTATAAGACACAATGACGAAATAGCGCACAATCTAATATTATGGACGCCAAAGACCGGTAAAAGAAACAGAGGACGACAACCCAAAACATTTGTAGATATTCTAAAGAACGACTGTGACTGCGAAGAAGAAGACGAAATACGTTCATTGATGATGGATCGTGCTGGATGGAAGAACATTTCAAGATCTGGTCGAGCGAGAGCTCGACTAAAGTAAGTAAGTAAGATATATAGTATAAAGAAACGTTATTTATATTGATGAGTTTACCTAAGTAAAATACACATATATGGTTCCACTAGACATTATTGTGAAATAAATATAGATTTGTACATAATAGAGAAGAATTTACTTTCTCAAAGTCCTATTAAATATAAAAACCTAGGTGTTTATGGAGAATATATCATAATTTACAAACTATTGAGACTATAATTAAGGCCACTTATATGAATATTGAATTTTAAAATAATATATATATATATATATATATATAAATATTGACAAAATCCTTTGTATGTCATTAATAGAAATAGAAATAATATAAAATTGAATATCATTATTAAAAACAAACTACTTCAAGAATTATTGTAAACAATGTTAATATAGGGATTCGTAATTAACAGTTATTTGATAATACATCTTACTACATTAATTGTATTAATGTATTTGTATCATACAGTATTTTTTTAATTAACAAATACTTTATTATTAACACAAGCTTAATTTAGTATTTAGAAATATTGGTGGTGATAGGCATCAACAACAGTTGTAAGGCTAGTTTTTTGTTTCTAAATTAATTTAAAAAATACTATTAAACATATTGACTTTAATGTTTAATGTATGCTATTACAAAATACCAATACAGTATATTATACAACGTGTATGTCATGAATATTTGGTTAATTAAAAAATATGATATTATTAACTTTAACCTCTAAAGCCATTCTACAAATATCATTATATGAATACTTGTCGTATGAACCTATGATCATGTTATAAGAAAAATAGTATTACTATCTCTATATAGTAAAATAATTAAAACATATAATATTAACTCTTAAAAATTTGTATATATTTTGTAAATTTATGTGTAAACAAATTTATTTAAGTTAGCTATATTGATGGTTTTTAAGATTATTTGTTGTTTTGGTTTTACCTTTATTTTTAGTTTTAGTTTTATGAAATAAATTAAATAGTAATTATTATCCATATATACTAGAAATATTCATATAATATATAAGTTTAACTAAAAGTATAATTATATTTTAAATTAATTATGGTATTACAATTAATTTGATATCACTATATTATATATATATATATATATATATATATATATATATACAGTTATTTATATTAATAATGCATTAAGAATTTTATATCTTTATTGTATCACTATTTTCCACATGTTCAATACAATACCTAGAAACGCGTTCAGCTCGTAATCTACTGATCAATGGTCCACTTTGAATACAAGCAAAGTATTGTTCTTTATCGTACATCGATTGAAGGACATAATGATCTCCACATTGAGATAGTCTGAAGGACATTTTCCAATCTGTAACATGCAGCGCTTCATCGTACAGTTTTATAATACTTGTTGATATTTTTTTGTCCTCGGCTGTAATATTTAAATTTATAATATATATTTTATTATACAAATAAAATAGGATTTAGAGTCACTAGCTCATGTTAAATTAAACTAAGTTATACTATGATATATATATATATAACATGAAACTAATTAGTTAATACTATAATATACTCTTATTATTAGTTGTGTACAACTTACATTATTATATCGATAAGTATAAGATAAGCGTTAACTGATTATAGATAGTGGCAATGATATTCAAAGATAATTTGTCATTTGTATGACTGAAAATACGCATTGGAGTATGTATCTTCTACAAAGAGTATATAACACGGTTAGGGGCAATGAGTATAATGACTTGCGTATCATGAAGAGGTTATGAAATGTTGTTCCTTTTGAGAAAGATAACAATAATAACATTATATTATTATTATGAAATTCGCTAATCTCCATTCATTCATAATAATGAGAATAATAACGTCTCTAATGGTCAGTGTATGGTTATAGTGTTATTAATGCTTACTACCCATAGATTTAGAGTACCATATGGTACTACTATGGTACCCTATGGTACTCTATATCTATGTTACTACCCATCGTTGATAACTTCTAGTCACGTGTCTATATGATATCTTTCTATTTCCATCTCTCTCTTTTAAATTTATATAACTCGGTTATTAACTACTCATCTTCTAAAGACTATATACTATAATATATAGAAAATGGCTATATATATAGAGCCATGGACTATAGTATATAGTCTTCATGGACTATGATACATGAAACCTCAGATATGTAGTAATCTTTCTCAAAAGCAATATCAGTAGGGGAAAGTAACCGAATACGGACAGTTCCCTACTACGGACAGTGCCCGAATATGGACACTATCGGTATCTCAGAAACCATAAATCCCACACAAAAAATGTTATTGAATAAAATATTCATAATTATATAATTAGTCTTAAAAAATAGTCTATAAAACTTTTAATTATTCAAAATAGTGACGATATATCAAATAAACTGATTTTTTTTATTAAGTTTTTAAATTTATGAAAAAAAATTCCACTTAAAACCTTCTCAAGAATATACAAATGTATCGATATAAAATATAATACTATATTATTAAAAAATAAAGCATTCTAAAAATTATATATATGATTTATATATTTGTTATAAAATATTCATTACGTTATAAGAGGTAATATAAGTCCCTAATACGGATACTCTAGATATCTTAATACGGACACCATATAACCAATCAGCCCGCAGCGTTAGAACTATTCTGATTTTCATAAAAATCGCATGCGTTATAATATTTATACCACCAATAAAGCTAAATCTAAAATATTTATTATATAGACACTTAAATTGTATTATTAATTAAAAATAATAAAAATAAATAAATTATTAACTAATTAAATTAGAATAAATTATTCATAACATTAATTATAAATAATGTAATTATGATTTATCTGATTGATTCATCAATAATATATAGTTTATCTAGTGGTATATAGGGTGTCTGTATTATAACACAGGGTGTCCGTATTCGTACATGGGTACCGAATACGGACAGTGTCCGTCGGACACCCCCGTTAACTATGGAATAAAAAGATTAAATAAAATTTTAAAATCATAATAATATTTAAAATTACAATAATATTTATAATCATATAATATTAATATATTATAATTTTAATAAATAAATAATTTATTAATATAGCTATAATAATTATTATATATTTTATAGAATATATTTTTATAGAATAATTACGATATCGTACACATATTTAACCGTTATCTATCAAAGTATTTTTAATTACTCTTTTTGATTTTTTAATTTTATCGACGATATTGAATTTGTTCTTTCCGTTTTCAATTTGCATAAGTTCTTTTCCAGTTCTGTTAACTCGATCCAGTTCCATCTTTGTGTTCACGATTAGGTTATCTATCATCGTTGTTCTAGATTCTTCCGTTTCGTCAATAGGTTCCTCCGATGATAGTACAAATTTGTACATATCGTTATTATCCTATAATAAACATATTGTATAGTCTATATAAATGATATAAATTGTAGTCTATATTTTATATGTTTGAATAACCGAGTAAATATGTATTTTATAAATCTATATTATTATAATATATATAATAATAGTATTTAATATATCAATTATTATAATTAATTTATTAAAATGGTATTATAAATGTAATCCAAATTATATTATATATAATATATTACTAAAAAAATAAACATAATCATATTTTTCACAATGAAAAATAATATAATAAGTTATAATATTGTTGCAAAATAAAGTCGAACTCGAAACTCGTATAATGATTTAATATGCATATTTTATGAATTACATTTTTATAAATAGTTCTTCTAATATTCATATATATATATATATATATATATATATACTAGCTGACCGGTGCCCGGCTTCGCCCATGATCGATCGTAATGTTCACTTGGTGATATATATATATATATATATATATATATATATATATATATATCTAATATATGTATATAAACTTGTGTATTGAATTGAAGGGTTCGATAAGGACAAGTTGTATCCGAATTCACTATAGTTACAATATGATCACCGTAAGTTTTAATGTTCCAGCATGTTCTCGGATCATCGGCTGCTTCTTGTGGCGTGTAGAGAATCATTTTTAATGAATAAGTCGCTTCTTCAATACTTTCGTTATCCATGTTTACAATGCATTCCTCTTCAGCAATTATTTCACTTTCAATCGATAAATTGTCATTGTCATCTGTATTATATTCTTTCATTTTATCAGAATAAGCTTTTTTTCTGTCAAACTTTGCCATGGGAAATATCTTATGACTTATCGGAGTGGTTTTCTTATTTTTTTTTAATATATTGATATTGCTAGACTTTTTATTGAGATTTTTTATTGAATTATTGGCTTTAAATTCTTTTTTAGCAATTGCCCTATCAATCTTTTTCTTTTTACGAGCTTCATATTTCAGTTGTTCCTCAAGAGGATCGTAATTTCCGGTAACAGCGGTAATATATTCATTAACATTTCGCTTGAATACCTTTTTAAACGTTTTAAGATGGTCAACTAATTGTTTTTCTCCTTTATAAATTTGAATATCATCTTCATTGTCAATTATTGAAGTAACTCTTGTATACACATTTCTTTTAACGATAGTTAAATATTGATATTTGATATCACCCTGATCTCTGTCGTGTAGTCTAGGTCTATTTGGTATTTTAGTTTCTGGTCTTTTTATTCTAACCACGGATGTATAAACATTCAAATACCCCCTCGTTAATTCGAATCCATCTTTCCATATAGGTAATTTAAGTATATTCATATTACAAGATATATCTAATTTTTTTAATGAGATAACTTCTTTATATTTTATTTTAGCTCGTATTTGATTAGGTAGATATGATATGTTCACCATTTCCTTTGATAATTCAGTAATTATACTTCGTATTTTCTATATTTATTTTAATTAATATTAGATATATCTAATATGTATACATAATAACATATAAAAACATAGGCATATGAAGTTATTAATTAGATATTATTATAAATATATAATATTTTATTCTACCATGGTATATATAATATATACGATTAAAAAAATATTCATATTATCTACTAGAGATTATTTACTACCTATATATTATTATTATTATTATTATGAGATTTAGGTACAAGTACCTGGGTAATTGTAGAAGCATTGCTGCTTGTCGAGAAAATTACCCTTATATATATATATATATATATATATATTATTAATTACTTTTATAAAATGGGTATACCCTTTAATATATTAAAATATTATTTAGAAGTGATCTTATATAATGGTTTATAAACGTTAAAACTATGGATGCCTTAACACGAGAGCGGCTTCGAACGAACATTAGAGCCATATATGGTTATAAGTGAAAAACTTCATCTAAATTCCTGGATGGGATGAAAGGACTCCACCAAATAAAAAAAAATATATAACAATATATATACTTTATTTAAACACTATGTTTGGATGATCATTCGAATATCTATTTAGGATGGCACGCAGCATTGATCATCCAAACAATAAAGAGATATACGGAAATATACTGGACATTTGAACGTCGATAAGACAGCAAATATTGCGCTTTTCTGGGCAATGTTGGAGATCCAAATTTGAACTAGAATAGGATGTTATAATATGGCAACATATAGGTTAAATAGTATACTCATGGTAACATAAAAAGAGGACGATCCCGCAGGACCTATAGGTATTGACGTATACGTCGATCAACTGTTAGATGATACACTCTATGATGTAAACGAAATAAAAAAGGCGATGGAAGATAGATATGGATGGAGAAAGATAGTCGAAAACTGGCGAGCAAGCTCGACATGATAAGGTAAGTAAACACTATGTAATTTATGTAAACATTCTTATAGGGAAGATATTATTATAGTAAGTAATCATATAGTATAAAATATAATAATAGATAACATAGACAATTATTATAATATAATATAATCAATTATAGTGTTAATAATAGTAGAGAAAAATTTATAAAATATGATCAAAAAATTAAAATAAAAAAAAATCGAATTTGATCAACTTTAGATGTTATTGGCAAGTATGAGCTAAGAGAAAATTTGTAAATATATTTATGGTTTTAATGGATGGGTGGAGTTAGGTCCATCATGGATAGCGCAAATAGAAAAATTCGCATTCTATGTTTTTTGTATATGTATGTGTGATAAATAAACACATATAAACACACACGTATATATATATATACACAAATTAATATCTTTATATTTTTTATTAGTTGTATATTTAAGTATATTATAATTATATATATATATATATATATATATATATATATATATATATATATAAATAAAATACCTCAATAAGATCTTCCATTGCATCTTCTCTTGAATAACACATTTTAAATATATCTGTTTTCATTAAACTTTTAATAAGATTATTGCATCTGTGATACCTCATTTCAGGCCATAGTTTATAATCCATATCTTTTTATGTAATAATATTGTAATATATTTATATATTATTTTTAATATTAATCTATAGATTAATCTATATATATATATATATATATATAATAATTTAATTAATTTAACTAATTTACTAATCAAATACATATAAAATCTAATTAAAACAACATATTGAAAATACTAGGTGGTACATTTAGTATGTGATGTAATACTAATGAGGTAATCAGGTAAATCATGTTGATCTGGTTACGACCAATACTATTATTTCTATGCAAATATATATTATATGTATATAATGTATATATTATGTGTATATTACAAACATAATTTCTATACGATTTTACCTTTCAATTTCATAGCATTACATTTCTGAATATTTTTTAAACTTTGTTTCGCCGCAGATATATTTGCAATGATTTGATCAAAGTCCCATCTGATGTCAGCCTCATACTCGTCTAGGCTGAGCTGCGAGTATATGTCGTTAGCTCCATATGTTGGTACGTTATCATCATCAATTGCTTGGGCATCTACTTCTTGGTTATGCGCTTTGAATGCACAGATCAACTTCCGATTATTTAATGCCTAGAAGTGAAATATATATATATATATATATATATATATATATTTAAATAATACTATATTTTAGTTTTAGAGGTAGCATATTATCACATACATATCATTATATAGGGTATGCGTGGGTATTATACATTATTTAAAAATAAAAATAAATAATTATTCATAATTAACTACTATAGTTATAACAGAATAATATTTAATACACGTTAGTAGTAGTAACATAGTAGTAACCTAGTAGTAACCTAGTAGTAACCTAGTAGTAACCTAGTAGTAACCTAGTAGTAACCTAGTAGTAACCTAGTAGTAACCTAGTAGTAACATAGTAGTAACCTAGTAGTAACCTAGTAGTAACCTAGTAGTAACCTAGTAGTAACCTAGTAGTAACCTAGTAGTAACCTAGTAGTAACCTAGTAGTAACCTAGTAGTAACCTAGTAATAACCTAGTAGTAACCTAGTAGTAACCTAGTAGTAACCTAGTAGTAACATAGTAGTAACCTAGTAGTAAACTAGTAGTAACCTAGTAGTAACCTAGTAGTAACCTAGTAGTAACATAGTAGTAACCTAGTAGTAAACTAGTAGTAACCTAGTAGTAACCTAGTAGTAAACTAGTAGTAACCTAGTAGTAACCTAGTAGTAAACTAGTAGTAACCTAGTAGTAACATAGTAGTAACCTAGTAGTAAACTAGTAGTAACCTAGTAGTAACCTAGTAGTAACCTAGTAGTAAACTAATGCTATTAATATAATTAAAAAAAATGAATCGAAGTACTATTAATTTAACAATATTTAATAGTTATAGCTTAACGTATTACTTTATTAGATATTAATGCTGTCATTACATTTACATATTGTATCATATATTACTTTTAAATATAACCAGAAAAATAAGATCTCTTGGTGGTGATATACAAATTATATTGTTATATAGAAAACACTATTATTTAGGATATGCATACGCGCATTAAATCGAAAACGTTTATATTATAATTTATATTTTAATAATACAAATGACAAACAATTTAATTTTTATATTTACTACAAATAGTATAGTAATAATATGCGCTATCGTTATATAGGTACTATATACCTACTGTACATTGTACACTGTACAATGTACAGTGTACAATTTACACTATGAACCTTAACTAATTGTATACTATTATTCAATAGTTCTTATTGATATATATATATATATATATATATATATATATATATATATATATATATATATATGTGTCTATGTATATTATCATACATTTTCAGTATAATATAAACCATGGTATTATTGATATACTGTAGTATTGCTTATATTAACAGTAACCTGTTTGGTATAATATATCGAGTCGTTGAGATGTGTGAACACACTCGCTATCACATTACAGTGGACATGTTGAGGAATCGGTTCTCCCATTATACCTGTGCTGCATGTTATATAACCATGTTATCGCTAAATATACATTATGATGGTGATGGTGATGACGATGACGATGATGATGATGATGGTGATGATGATGACGATGATGGTGATGATGATGATGACGATGATGGTGATGATGATGACGATGCCGATGATGATGCTGATGACGATGATGATGATTATGGTGATGATAATGATGATGATGATGATTTGATTTGATTGTTTATTTATACACCGTAACAATATAAAACGAATTACATTACTCAACAGTGTGTGATAAAAATGAAACAAATGAAAATAAATAAATATTATTTATTTTATTTATATATAGTTTATTGACTACAAAAACACTGTGTGGTTATAGGCGTTGTTAGATAATAAAAAACAAAAATAATAGAAAACGAATAATAAAATAAAATAGAACGAATTACAATGACTGAAAATGAACATACAGTTTACGTTTAAACAATGAAATTGATGTAACACAACGAATATCATAAGGAAGAGAATTCCAGCTTTTCGGAGCAATAACCGAGAAAGCTGATTCAGAGAATGCCAACGATGTAGATTGTTGCACCAATTTCATGAAGTAGCACTTCCGACTGGATCTGTTCGAACTCTGAATAGTAATGGAAATCCACGGTGTATAGCCTTATGTGTAATACACAATATCCTATGTATACAAATATATCTAAACTTAAGCCAGCCTAATGATCTCATTAAATCAGATATAGAAACAATTGAAGCAAAGTTTAGTTTATATAATACACGTATAGAACGATGTTGAATACGCTCAAGTTTATATAAGGTTAACAGGTAAAGTACATAATAATGAACAGCAATATATAAGTCTGCTGAATACTAGCGAGTGAATTAAACATTTCGTCATGGTGAAGGTAAGCTTATAACGGATTTTCTAATATTATATAGAAAATAGTTGGCAGTGCGAATTATATTATTAATATGTGGAGAGTGTCTAGGCGAGAGGTTAGAGTGAAACCGATGGTAGTTATAGATTCAGAAGTTGGTAGAGATAGTAAAAAAGGATGAGTGATTGATAGTGGATAACTGAGTCTCGAAAATATGATAGTGTCAGTTTTAGTCATATTTAAGGAGAGAGAGAGAGTTATGAGAGATCCATTCAGTGAGATCAGCAATACAGTTAAACATAGACATTTGAATCATATCAGAATTACTAGAACTAGGAAATGACGTATATATCTGTAGATCATCAGCATAAAGATGATAGTTAATATTGGGATATTTGTGAAAAATTGATTTAATAAAAAGAATATAAATAATGAACAACATAGGGTCAATAACATAGCCTTGTGGTACACCATGTATATTAACATAAGTAGGAGACAACGAGGAGTTAATCTTCACCGAAGATGTTCTAGATGAACCAAAGGAAATAAACCTATTGTGGAATTAACCATATATACCAATTTTATTAAGTCTAATGGAAATAATATTGTGATCCAGGGTATCAAAGACACTAGATAAGTCAAGTAGTACGATATAGCATGGGGCTTTATTATCAAGATATATGAGAATATCATTAATGATTAAAGTAAGGGCAGTTTCGGTACTAGGATGAGGAAGATACTCACTTTAATATTTATCAACAATAGCATTTGACGTAATGTAATTAATAAGTTGAGTGGACACAACTCGTTCTAAGGTCTTAGATATTGATGATAACTGATATATTGGACGATAACTTGATAACTTAGATTGGTCTAGAGTAGTTTTTTTAAAAATCGGAATAATATATGAATATTTCATTGAGTGTGGAACAATAGATGATATAAGAGATCTATGAATGATTTCAGTGATAAGTCCAATAAAATATGGTGATAATGAACGAAGTAGATTGAGTGGAATTGGATCAAGTGGGGACTTCGTTTTCAGGGATGTCATCAAGTACAAATTCATGTGTGGGAAGTATAACAAATGACCAATGATTCAGATTGGATGTTAAATTGGGATTGAGTCGTACCGAGTTGATATTTGGAAGTACATTGATAATACTATACATTTGTTGTTGGAAGAAATTGGCAAACAAGGAACAAATAACTTAATCAGGTTTGTCCAGAAGATGCTTGGTTTTGGTTTTACCTGCTAAGGTGAAAGATAATTTGTAAGCTTGCTTATAAGATATTCCATAACTACCGAGTATATCAGTAACGTATAATTACATTAATGACGATTTAGTAGAGAGAAGTTTATTCTTGTAAAGCGATCGCCAAGCTTTAAATGTAATAAGATCAGAGTCAAGTCTCAAGGATGAATATTTACGTTGTAGTCTACGAAGTAGTTGCCTTAGTTTAATAAGTTCAGTATTAATCCAGGGAGACTTAGAATAAGTTCGGTTGATAATAGTAATGGATATATATTGGTGCAAAAATATCAAGCGAATGAGATAATGCTAAATTAAAAGAATCACAAAGTGTAGAAAAATCAGAAGATATACTGTTGTTAAGTTGATGGAATACAGAGTTAACAAACATTGGTTTATCAATAGAGGATATTTTCCGAAACGATCTAGAAGGTCGATTAGTTTGAGACACCGGCAAGTTCAAATCAAATATTAGAGAACTTTGAGTGGGATATGAAATTAAATTAGAATCAGCTAAAGATAAAACTAAGTCAATAATATTACCATTGGTGTTAGTAGGAAAACGATTATGTTGCGTCAAGGAATACTCAAATATAAGTTCATTCAGAGATAAGGAAGCATAATTATCATTATTAATTTGTTAACCGATGTGATAGATTCTAAGATAGAGGAGAGGCCAGTTAAGAAATTCCGTAGGCTAGATGAAAGTGGACGATAGATAAGTATAATTACAATGGTAAATAAGGAAGAAAACTGAATATTACAGATCATAATTTCACATGAAGAGAAACATGGGAAATATAACAATTTGATTTAAATAATGTCGATAAATAAATATAAAACAATATTAATATTAATAAAGTAAAAACAATTTTACTTTACTTCGGAAAATATTGTAATTAATTTTACAACGTAATTTTGCCGGAAGTTTATTCCAGTTGGTAGGTGCTGACACACAGAAAGATCTACTCATAATGGTATCATAATTATATTTAGGTAAATTTAGTTTTACAGACTTGGCAGATCTAAGGGAAGAGAGAGTTGATAATAGGATATCTTTTCAGATAATATATTATATGTAGGTACCTATTTGAATAGATGAGATTATGAACTAATTAAACAGATTTAAAGAAGGCTCTGTCTTTTAAGGAAAGTATTTGTAATTTATGATGGAGGGAGCTAATTGATATATGGTTATTGAATTTAATATTATGAATAGTACGGATAGATGATCTAATAATGTTATCAATTTTGTTAGTCCTACATTTGGGTAATCTATTATATAGTGAATTAACATAATCTAAGCGTGAAAAAACAAGAGAATGAATTAGTATTTTACAATTTTTATGTGTGATTAATTTTCTAATTGATTTTATTTAATATAGTGATAAATTAGCTGATTTACACAATGAATTTATTTGTGGTATGAAAGATAGTTTTTCATCGAATGTAACCCCCATATTTTTAACTTTGGATTTACTATTTATTTATATATTATCTACATTGACTATTGGGAATATATTCGGAGAAATTGAAATATTAATTAATTTAGTTTTATTTGTATTAAGAAGAAGGTTATTTCTTAATAACCAAACATTGATGCTATCTGATAATAGAGATAGTTCATTATTAATGAAAGATTGGTAGTGATATGGAATTATTGACAAACGTTGAATATCGTCTGCGTAGGGGAAAGTAATCGAATACGGACACTCTCGGTATCTCAGAAACCATAAATCCTACAAAAAATGTTCTAATGAATAACATAATTATATAAATAGTCTAACAAATAATTTTTTATATTTTAATTATTCAAAATATTGTTGATATCCAATAAACTGATTTTTGAATTACGTTTTTAAATTTATGAAATATAATTTCTACTTAAAAACTTCTCTAAAATATATAAATGTATGAATATAAAATATAACAATATATTATTAAAAAATAAAGCATTCTAAAATTATATATATAATTTTTATATTTGTTATCAAATATTAATTAAGTTATACGCATATATCTATAGGTCATATATGTTCATAATATGGACACTCTAGATATCTTAACACGGACACCATATAACTAATCAGCTCGAAGCGTATAAACTATTCTGATTCTAGTCTGAATATTCCGTATTCGGACATGGGTACCGAATACGGATACCCCCGTTATCTACGGAATTAAAAGATAAAATACAATTTTAAAATCACAATAATATCTTTAATCATAGAATATTAATATATTGTAATTTTTGAATTAAAATAATGAGTCATAAAATGTTAAGACCATTTATTGTTAATGTGTCCGTATTAAGTTACTTTATCCTATATAAAATACTGAATATTAGGGAATGATTTAATTATGTATTTCAAAGGGCTAATATAAATTAGGAAAAGAATAGGCCCAAGTACGCTACCCTGTGGAACACCATGTGTCATACTCACTAATTCAGATTCACATTCACCAATGACAACTGAATAATATCTGTCTTCCAAATAACTTTTAATGAATGCCAGAGCATTATTGGAAATACCAATTTCAGCCAGTCGAACAAAGATGTTTTTATGTAAGATAGTATCGAACGCGGAAGTCAAATCTAGTAAAAGTAATTGAGCTACGTGATTCTTATCTAACGATTTGAGAATATAATCAGTTATCATATTTAATACAGTTTCTGTTAAATGGGAGATTGGTTGGGATCATAGAGGTTATTTATAACCAGATATTCAGTAATCTGTTTACATATGATTCTTTGTAGAACTTAACTAATTATAGGGAGTTGAGATATTGGTCTATAATTTAATAGTACACTAGTACACGGCTTTTTAAGGATAATCATTTATAGGAATAATCATAGATTTTGAATAGCATTGGGGAAATTTATTGGATGTAATTGAGTCACATATACTTTGATGAATAAATAGATACATATTATTTAATATATTTTTCATATAGGATAAAGGTATATAATCATTTTTCGAACTGGATTTCGATTTTATTATATGGTTATATATCTCAACAGTTGTAGGTAAATGAAATGCATTTAGACTGGTATTAATAGTATCATGTGAGTTAGTAGAAATATTACAAGTATTGATTAGCTTATCAGAAAAATTCTTTACAAATTTATTACGTAATATATGTATAGGAATATCTGGATAATTGTTAATCTTTTGTCTACCTATAGGTACTATAGTAGAATATCAGTTAGACGATATAAAGCTATAGAATTACCAGATAAATTATTTTATTCCTATAGTATATTTGTGTAGCTTTAGATATTGAGTGCTTATAAAATTTGCGTAAATATATAAAATAAGTATAATTATTTAAAGACTCGTTTGCATTATATTTCTTTTCCGCATTACGGTATGATCTTTTATTGAAGATAATGACAAATTATATAGAACAACAATCTATCGTCACATATTTAATGACTCATAAGTAACACACGAGTCTGACACATGTTTGTAACGAGTGAACATTAAGTACATGATTAAGGACATACAGGACATATGGACATAACGATTGTTAATAATGAGAGGGTAGGTGTGTATGATATTTACATGAAGACGGTGTATTCACATATATATAACTTTATATATATATAACATATATATATAACTATATAATTATTCTGAATTCTGAAAACATATTATTATGTAAAGTTCTATAAATGAATAATTTATTCATTTATAGAACTTTACATAATAATATGTTTTATTTGGGAATAAATATACTCGTATACATATGTATATCCCGTATATCACATACGGATGTATATATATATATGTCAATTTATATTATATATTATTATACGTATACGCAATTATTTACAATTGAAACTTACATTTATTTACAATATTAAACTAATGTTAATGTTAAAAATGTATTTCGGTTTTATTCGTTTACGTTTACATATATTTTATTACCTATACTATTTTATTACACTAATATAATGTTAACAATGTGACATTTATCTGTTTACATACAAGTACACTCAATATAGCTACACTGATTCGAATACTTACATGCCTTAGCTTACGAACATATGATATTTGTCTTTGAACATTTAATATAATTAAATCTGTTTTAATCTATTCAAAAATAGAATTTTCCAAAGTTATATGACATCACTGTATATATATATAATGAATTATCTGAATATCTTGTATATCTATTATACTATAGGTGGACGACGTTGCTATATAATGTACTGTTAATTGGTAATTACTAGTAGGTATAATGGCATACTATAGTATGTAACGTATACAATGTATACTATAAAATGTACATTGTACATGTACATTGTACATGTACATTGTATATATAGACTGTAGTCTACTGACCTTAGTATAGCTACACTCGTAACACCATTGATATGCTGTTATTCTGTAGAACATGTATTATACAGGTGTATATAATATATATAGTGTTTATAGTGTATAGTGTGTATATAGTGTATATAGAGTATATGGTATTGACCATACAGGTAAACATCGCTAAGTCCACATCAATTTCATCTTCCTCATTAGCTAACTTCTTAACTAATTTTTAAATAGTTAATGTATTTTCTAAATAATTAATTTATATCGTAAACACTCACTTTATTATCTAAATATATTTAATGTATTTTTCATACCCCTTAATCTTGTTATAATAAATTACATTTTTATCTAAATCATGACTACAATTATACCTATTATGCTATAATCTTTTTTTTGTATAATTTATAAATTATTAATTATTTCAAACATATTTGATGTTATACATGGTATTACTAATGGATGTGCTCACTTACCAATTATACCAGTCATTACATACGAATATATTGTATTTAATCGATTCTAAATATTGCATACACTATTTCTATATTTTAATTTAATGAATATTATTTTGTAATTGATTTTAGTTAAGTATATTAGTTAAGTTTATTAGTTGAGTTTATGCTTTTAGTTTTATTTAAGTATATAATTTTAATTTGAAAACGATATACTTGTATACAACTACGATCTAAATATTGTATGTATATGAACTAACATAGCTAGTCTTTTAAGATTAAGTAATATGACATGGAATATGGTAATACAATATTTAATGATATTTATAAAATATAAAGCCTAACATTTGGAATAATTAACAAGGTATTTCTGAATAGTTTTAGCTTTATGTTATGCTAAGAACACTTTATTCCTGTCTATATCATTGCATTCATATCTAACTATCTACTTATACAATGACATATTTCTTTTAGATATGATAGTTTGAAATATAGTAATATTATTCTCTTTTCAAAATGTATCATTTAAAATCATTAAATTAAATTAATTAATATAAATAAAATCAATTTAAATACACTAAATAACACAACTTAAGATAAACTTGACCTACTATATTTTTCTTAAGATTATACAAATATACTATTAACTATTATTGTTGATATTGAAACTAACTTGATAGACGCGGATAGATTCGGCCATAGACTTCATTATATAACATACATATGCATATAATCAGTTACATATATTGTTCACGTATTGAAATCTTGAATTAATCATGAGAAATCATGAAAAATAAATCACGAACTTACCCATTTAATGACGTAACCACAGAAAACGCCCCGAACACCGCCATTGTTTACCGGGGCGTGTTGCTATGGTAACGCAACCCATAGAATATATCACGTGATGCTCGAGAAGATATGACATTCTGTTGAAGAGGTTAGCAGCCATGCGTAGAGAGAGGTTACAGTACCTTTACGCATATCTGACAACCTAACCAATAGAATCGATCTGTGTCACGTGTCTAGGGTAATAACAATACACATCGTACGCTGTTAATACGAAAGTTTATAATAATATAACGAATAATAATATAACGAATAATAATATAACGAATAATAATATATACAATAATTCACGAAATAAATGTCGTATACAATTTGATAATAATACACACACAAAATATTATATATTTATATATCTTTATATCGTCTGTTATATTATGTATAATCTATATGATGAATTGAATAGTATACATATAAGTCAGCCTCTAATATACGTACGTATATTATATACCTATTTCGCCGGCTAGTGTATACAATATACTGTATACAATAGTGGTATTATCTAGTGCGCATATTTAGATTACGGCATAACCCCGGTAACCGGCTAGCGATATCTTCAGCGTTACATAATGCGTTACATAATCTATTATATAATATAATTACGATGCTTGCCACACGATTGGAAGTGCACTCGATAATGACATCATCATTAGTCACGGTAACCATGGTTACTGCAGTGTACGCGTTGCTATGGGTAACGCGTTACTAACACGTGATACACGATCTATCTTTTAATATGTTTATTGGTAATGACAATACTTAGTCTGGTTTCACGGGATTCTCGCGAGTAATTTGTCAACTTTCATCGCGAGAGAATGCGAGAAATACCGATACAATAAAAACAAGCCTAATAACGTTACTAATATTATACTATTACATTTAATTCGGTTATATATATTACATATGTTAATATAATAATTCGTTAACAACACCGTTAACTAACCTAACCTAACCTAACCTAACCTAAATAACCTAACCTAACTAACAACACGTATACGTATGCAGGTAACGAATGCAGTGTACCGCAGAGGAGAAATACAGTCGAGATAAAATAAACTAAAGCGGCACTTTATTTATAGGTGGAAAAGACAATGACTCAACGCGTAGAGTAAACACCGCGGACCGCTAGATAGCCGGATAAAGTAAACATTGGACTCGCCGTGTGACGTTTATTATAGACTACACTCGTTCATTCCTACTATTATAAAATCTATTTATATTATTTATACATACAATTCGAGAACACGTATATAATGTATACAAATGTATACTTTTATGTATCATCAGAAATATATAGATTTACATAGAAATAAATATATATATATATATATATATATAAATATATATAAATATATATTTACGTAATATAATTAATAGGTAATACATACTTATATGCAATGCAATTTTAATAAATAGGATGAATCATATTTAAAAGAAATTCATATATAATAATAATACCTGTATTTTTTAATTAGTATATAACATTGTTGAATACATACATATATATTAGTTATGCCATATTAATGATATGTTTAAATACGTTGTATTCGTAGTATAAATAAAAGAGTTACTATATAATTTATATAATATAATACAGAATAATACATTATATTTTTAATTACATAAATAATGAATTAAATAAATAACAAATGACATTAATGATTACTCGATCATATCATTGAAACGATTTGTTATTTATCTAAATACGAATACATAATTATTAGATACCTGTCGAAAGAAAGGTGTGTGTTCACACTTTGCGGATGGACACTTGACGAGCATCTCCGTGACAAGTGGTCGCAGCTTCCGCGGCGCGCGTGTGTGGTTACTTGCTCGACTCGGGAGTCTGTCGAAATGAAAGCGACGGCCAGATGAGTGTTTCACGCCGTAAAGTTGCGCCGATGCCGCCGCTGGTATAATGGGGGATCGAAGTTCACTGGGCCATAAATCTAAACGAAGTTAGCTACGGCGACAGCGGGGTCGGTGCGCCTCTCCCGGTGCGTAAACCTCGCGCGCGCGCACTCCGAGGTGCGGGGAGCGGAGCGGCTGGAGCGGGTTATCGTAAAAACTCGTAAAGAAGAGTGGACTTTAGGCGCGCGCGCTCCGATCTATTTATAGATTGACGACGACTACGAATACTACTACTGCTATTACTGTTACTACTATTAGTACTACCGCATGTCCATAAACCTAGGCACGTCTCAGGTTATAAATACGTTTTCGCATTAAACTCGTGTCGATCAGAGGACAAGCGAATTTAGTGTCCTTCCCATATACTTGTCCTTAGTTCCCGCCGAAACCGACCAATCATACGCCGGCAGATTTGAAGTTATATAGAAATCGTCTGCATCGGTTTGTCGTGACAAGCTATATTTAGGGAGGACGAGGTTATATTTACACCGGATCGTATTAATAGAATACATATACTAGCTGAGGAGAGAGCAGATGTAGGTGTCAATGTTACTATTAATTTAGAATACGCTTAACATACGATCAGGTGCATGAATTTACTCATATACTATAATATATATATAAAGTAACATTAATTAGTGTGATATATATTGTAAGACATCTGGAGTTTGAATTCATTTGGTAAATATTATATTAAGTAAAATATAATTAATTTGATATACAAATAATAAACTAATAACATATTCATTAACATTACACATATCACAATATTTAAAAACAACATTATAATTAGATAGTAATCGTACACAGTTAATATAAATTTCACTTTTATATAAAATATTCATAATATTATTATTAAAACAAGTTATTAAATTAGTAATATAATTATTAAATATATCTAACGGGGTATAATGAAATACCTTAACATTAATCTAACACTGCCAGGTGGAAACACACTATAGTATATAGACGATGACTTTGTTAATAGCAATAAACAATCTTTATATTTAAATTTTGAATATATATTTTTAATAATATTATTACTGAGAAGATGAAAAGAATTAGCATATATTGCTAATTTGAATGTTGTGACCTTCTTAGACTCATCGTTTCAGTACTTAATGATATATCCATATTTGGCTCACCTGAATATATAAATATGTGAGTAATATTATAAAATACATATTGAAAAAATATATCAATATTAAAATATAACTTCAATTTTAGTATTAATCATTAAACATCCAAATATTAGTTAAAATAAATGTCATTATATAGAAATTCTATATGAATAAACATTGCATCTAATGTATTTTCAACCAAATATGAAACTTAGGTTACCAAATAGAGTAAGTAGTTATTATGTGGTATGAAACTTAGGTTACTAAATAGAGTAAGTAGGTATTATGTGGTATGAAACTTAGGTTACTAAATAGAGTAAGTAGGTATTATGTGGTATGAAACTTAGGTTACTAAATAGAGTAAGTAGGTATTATGTGGTATGAAACTTAGGTTACCAAATAGAGTAAGTAGGTATTATGTGGTATGAAACTTAGGTTACTAAATAGAGTAAGTAGGTATTATGTGGTATGAAACTTAGGTTACCAAATAGAGTAAGTAGTTATTATGTGGTATGAAACTTAGGTTACTAAATAGAGTAAGTAGGTATTATGTGGTATGAAACTTAGGTTACCAAATAGAGTAAGTAGGTATTATGTGGTATGAAACTTAGGTTACTAAATAGAGTAAGTAGGTATTATGTGGTATGAAACTTAGGTTACTAAATAGAGTAAGTAGGTATTATGTGGTATGAAACTTAGGTTACTAAATAGAGTAAGTAGGTATTATGTGGTATGAAACTTAGTTTACTAAATAGAGTAAGTAGGTATTATGTGGTATGAAACTTAGGTTACTAAATAGAGTAAGTAGGTATTATGTGGTATGAAACTTAGGTTACTAAATAGAGTAAGTAGGTATTATGTGGTATGAAACTTAGGTTACTAAATAGAGTAAGTAGGTATTATGTGGTATGAAACTTAGGTTACTAAATAGAGTAAGTAGGTATTATGTGGTATGAAACTTAGGTTACTAAATAGAGTAAGTAGGTATTATGTGGTATGAAACTTAGGTTACTAAATAGAGTAAGTAGGTATTATGTGGTATACCTAGTACTATTTGGAAATTATACGGTATATACGGTTGTACTTATTTAAAAGAGATCAAGTACATTCAGGTATTACGTTATAGCAGTATGGTTAGCTTTGTAGTTTGAGGAGGAGGAGGAAGATGAGGAGGTGCATGAGGATGAGAATAATGAGGAGGAGAATGAGGAGCAGGAGGAGTATGAGGAGAAGGGGGAATAAGAGGAGGAGGAAGAGGAATATGAGTATAAGGAGAAGGAGGAGGAAGAAGAGGAGGAAGAGGAAGCTATACATATACATACACATTTTTGTGTGGCTCAGTTGGCTAAGGCGTTAAACACACAATCAGTAGGACATGGATTCGAACCTTGTTCGATCATTAAAATATGTCCACATAATATTTAGAAGTGATACTATATAATTGTGTATAAATAAATGACCAGCTTTCGTTAAACCATGCATGGATGCCTTAACCCGAGAGCATCTTCGAAGGGACATTAGAGCCATATATGGTTATAAGTGAAAACTTCATTTAAGTTCCTGGATGGGATAAATGATAAACTCCACCAAATAACAATATATATATATACAATTTTAATATATTCTTGATAGTAAAAGTGATTTACAAAGTCTGCACAATCTCATGTTTATATAGAAAATAGCATCCTTCTCTTTTTATTTTATTATCCAAATCAGCTCTCCATATCAACGTTTACACCTATACAAATATGATGTTTCTTTATTGTAATCATACATTATTATATAATTTTATTATAGTATAATAAAGAATGCAGTAGTCAATAACAAATAATATATATGCATATATATATTATATTCATAATAATGTTATTACTAATAATATAATCATTCATGTGTAGACCCATTTAATATTAATAATAATTATAATAATAATAGTTAAATGTTATTTAAAATGATATTAATATTATAATTATTTGTTATATTATATATATATATATATATATATAGTTAGAAATATTTTGTATTACTCTATTATATTATAAATTATACCATAGTTATTATACCATATAATTATAATTCCATAAGATATATAATTTAATTCATTTTAAAAATTTATAATTTTTATGCATAATACACATTTCTGTTAAGTCTTCAGCTCAAATTTAAATTATAAAATAATGAATTATATTTTTTAATTATTGCTTTTTAAAATATATTATGTATAATAAGATATAACTACCTTTTATGTCTTTTGGGAAACTTATATATGTATACTTTGTCAAATTTAAATATTCGCGATGTTAACTGCAGCGCATATTGTATCAGCTTATTTAAAAAAAATGATCATTCATATATATTTTAATAGTATATTAAAAAGTAAACATATTAGTCTAATATAAAAGTATATAATAACTAATATTAATGTCATGTAATGTAATGTAAATGATGTATGTAAAATGAGAATTTTTATAAAAATGTAAAAAAAATAAACTCGTACGCAAAAACGGCTAAGCTGTAGGGCTTGGTATAATATATTATGCATATGGCATTATTAATGTGTCGAAAGTCAAATATATATATATATATATATATATATATATATATATATATATCAATATTACCAATAGTAATTATACTAGTTATATTCTAAATTATATTCTCTTATTATATAAATATTGACTAGAGTGATTAGATCAGGGTATCCCAACGATTGGTGAATTCCTCATATGCACTACGTAATGGTATTAGGTACTATTTATGGTATTTACCTACACATTTTAAAGCTACCTCTTAGTACAATTACTTCTTACAGTATATATATATATATATAGATATATCCTATAGGGGCGATTTTTAATAAGAGCGCACTGTGGGGGCGATTATATACATTTTTACATTCTAAATTCTAGATTTTAAGAAAATGTGTAAAAAATGTAGGCGATAAACCAAAAATGTTAGGAATGCCTGAATGTTAGGAATGTCTGACTAGGATCATACTGTGTAGGTGCAAATGTATGATAATGGTTACGTTAACCATACTTATATATGTACGGCGGGAATAGGCTATCAGTAGATTAACATTAATAGTAATGTTATAATTAAGAAATATGACATTCACCCGGTGTGTGACCCCTAATACTATCATTACATTATTGATGTTACGATAAAGCTACGTTAAGCTATACATACAAAACTTATAAAATGTACATGTTTTGAAATAGTTACGTTGAGCTATAGAATTCAACTATAGAGAAACCAAATGAGCTACACTTGGTAGTATGGGATGTGTCGTTACTAATTAGTTGTGATGTTGACTGCCTATGTTGCGTTAACTATGGCACTCCACTGCAAGGTATGACTTATATTCAATGTGTATTCCTTACACATGAATACTGTGACGCTGGTCACTAAAGTATCACTTATTTTATATTGATTTGTATTTATTTATGTACAAATGTTATCTTTATATTTTATATTAAGTTTGTATGTTTGTATTATTTATCATTTTACATCTTAGTTGTATTATACAACTCAGTTTATAATTTATTTACCTTTACCTATTTGTTTAGATTTATTCCAGTTTTATAACAACCATGTTTATATATATATATTTATAATTTACTTCAGTATATAATAATGATACTATTCAAATTATTCTATTCCACGTAGGTATATTAATAGTCTCAATATGTTGATGATTACAACATATTACTATATAGTATATATTTAATTGATTATAATTATTATATTTATATAATTTTATATTTTAATTTATAATTTAAATATGCAGAATACATGTATTCGTATATTTTACCAAACTACTTTATTTATATATTATTTCTCCTTTTAACGTTTTTATTAAAAGATTTATTATTCTATTTTAACCAACTGCAGCCAACCATGGTTTATACTCGATACTCCCTACTTCATTATCAACCAGAGCCAGTTTTTCTGATTAACCCTGATGTCCATGCATATGTGCATATATATATATATATTATAATATATTTTAGAATAGCGCATGTAATTGTAATCTATATTTAATAAATGATCTTCAAAGTTTTTATCAACATACGCTGTTACTTTCTAACATTGACCTATTTGCAGATTTAAATTCTAACTCAATTCATAGATGAATCATCTATGAATAATTAATCATGGAATCTATGCTGAAATCATCACTGTATAATATTATTATTATATTTTAATGTTACGATCACCAGTGGTATTAGTATGCGTATTATTCGAACCTAACAGTAGTAGTATGTGTATTAAATTATGTTTATATGGCCATGGCCATGACCTATATGTACTGCAGTACATATGCACTCATTAGTAAACATAGTCATGTTATCTAATTAATCGTATTAGTGATTATGGCTAACAAACAGTAAAGATATTTCCTAACCCTGGTTGACCCTCCCCACATAGGCTTGACCCTACCCCAGATAGGCTTAACCCTCCCCCACATAAGCTTGATCCACCGCACATACTTGTATCGCGGTTTACTTAGTAATCTTAACTTCGTTTATGTCGAAATTTATATACGAAGTGTATTTGTGTGTGTGTATGTACCCACGTATGTATATATATATACGTTATTAACATCTTACCTAACGATGTGGCACTGCTACACATAATATCTACTCCTCAACTTATATATGTTTTCCATCGCGCTCGGAAGTTCGTTTGATCTGCAAAGAGTATCCCAGACCAATTGATCAATATATGTTATACTTGCTATTCCTGAGCTACTTTACTATGACTTGGTTCCCAGATGAGAACATCTGATATAAGTAGATATTTTAGACGACGTAATCGAATCGTAATCGTTGTTAGATATTAATATTATTGTACTATAGTATTAATATTATTGTACTATAGTATTAATATTATTGTACTATAGTAAATGTCCTTATACGTTCTTATACTTATTATTATTATTTTTTATTTTATTATTATTATTATTATTTTATTATTATTACATATAAAAAAAATATCATAAATATATGATATTTTTATATATCCTACAAAGATATTCTTAATATAAGCTAAGGTAAGGTTTATAAATATTCTTAAATACGTTTGTCTTTAATGAAACCTAATGGGTTTCATCTATAATCTTTAATATTCGGGAAATAAAATTCGATTATATTCTATTCTAAATATATGTATTTTATTTTATTATGATGATATTTAATTTGTAAACAAAGCATATCTTTGTTTATTTTTAATTTACATAAATATTTATAAAAAATTAAATTAATTTAAAGAATTATTTATATACGCTGTAATTATTTAATAATCAAATTTAATATAATAGAAGTTGATACGTTTATTGTATAACTTACATAATATGCAATATTTGTATTATATTACACTCGCGATTGCACTGGTATATAATAGTTAGTTTATATAATATATGTATTACTGTATATTAGTATTACTATATATATATTATAATATGTAATACATATAATATTATTATATGTATTACTAGATATTACTATATCTTATATTTCGCTCTATTATAATTATAATATTCTTATATATTTACGAGATATCTATATTAACTATTTAGTTTGTTAAATTTATAAACGTAATAAAAAAAGTCATTGAATACAAATTAATACATTATTACAAGTAATATATATATATATATATATATATATATATACTCGATAATGTTATTAGTAACACCGTACCAAACGAACGATAGTAATCATATTATTATTCATTTAAAAATTGTATAGTTTGATACGAATTTACATCATAAACAACACATAGTTCTGATAATTGACCCTACATAGGTGACGCTGTTGGTTTTAGTATACAAAATAGAATTTAGCGATTTAGCGTACCTGTTAAACCTATATAGTTCCTTATAAAAATCATTGGTAGTATACTACTCTATCAGAATAATTAAATCATACCTAGGGGCGCTGCAAGAGGGGGACGGAGGGATATGTCCCCCACTTTAAATTCTCGGGGATCATCCTATGTATTGCCCCCCCCCCACTTTTACCACAACATTTATTTTGATTGGTTGGTCCCCCTACATACACACCATCGTTCCAGCGTTGCCCCTAATCCTACCAGATATTACACATACGCGATGTATATATGAATACGTTACAATTGTTTCATAATTAGTGGATTCACTATTCGTTTATGTGGTGTGATACAACATACTTTGAGGGGTGATTAAAGACTTTGGGTGATACCTTAATAAATATCTGTGTATTACCTTGCCTACTAATAGTGTTTTTACTCTAGTAACTATGGTTACTTATATTTAACAGTAGATAACTTTACTTTAGTGTATACGTATACACAATTCAAATAAAAAGTAATACATATTTAAACATAATACGTGATATAATATATAAATATATTATACATATTTATATTAACATATTCATTTATAAAAGCATACATTAATAAATAAATACACATATATATATATATATATATATATATATATATATATCTAATGAACTATGACCCTACGTAGTTAGCGATGCGTTGCTATGCCTATCGTGTAATGACGACAAGAACAACAACGAACGCTGCAACGTGATTGGAGGAGATTATCTGTTTTCAACGAAAATACATTTACCTATACCGACTAACAATAGCATCACCTGTAACTCACGCTGTTCGGTAGTAACTATATACGTATATATGTATATATATATATATATATATATATATATATATATTTGAATACCTATTACCTGTTACCTAATTGGTTTAAGTTCTTCCACCAACTTCTTTATGGACGTGCTTCAGTGGTTGAGATACTACCTACATATTATATCCATATACTATATACCTATGGGTATAGTCTATATAATGACTACTAATCACTAATATAGTAAACATGTTGATGCATATACTTATGATCATTATGTTATTGTTTCCACATTATTTATTTATTTATTCTATAGCTTTACAAATCAAAATGTATACGAATAAATATGTATGTCATACGCATTTGTATGTATAATATATATATATATATATATATAATGTATAATACATATGCACAATAAATAACATAATTATCTAATCATAGAGATATATAACCTAAGGGCTATTTTGAAAAATATCGTTAATTAAATAAAATATCTAACTATATTTTGTTGTTATGGCTGATAATACATTATACTAATATTTGTTTAACGTTAGCTATATACAGCTATAGAGTGTATACATGTGTATATATATATATATATATATATATATATATATATATATATATATATATATAAACTGTATGAAATACCTTACCATTTAGTAATATAAGTTAGAACATAATATATATTATAGTAGTTTTAATAGTATTAGTAATATTTATAAATATAAGTCGAAACATAACAATATAGAAGCGTTATTCATAGTTAGCTATATCGTTCACTACACCGACAGCAAGGTAAGCTGTCGAACACGGTCAACAAGTACTGGGCTGGATGCGAGACGGACACCAGTGTTAGTATAGACCGCGATACCCGGATACTATGCGACGGTCAATACTGCAATAGGATACAGAACGTGATGGTCTGCTACCGCTGCGACTTGGCTAAAGACAATGATTGTGCCTCGCCCCGGCAACCACTACAGTACTGCCAACTTACTACCTATTGTTTTGTTAGTATATGCATATATGATACACTTTTGTTGATTTCTCTAACTCAAAGAGTCCAGTAAATAAATTAAACTAAATTAAATTATATTACTATAAATATTTACCTTCATAATATATATATATATATATATATATATATATTATTTACATTCATTTTATAAATTAACAATATATATATATAAACTCGTTAAATTATTTTTAATTTAATAAACTTTTTAATAAATATTAGTATACATAATTTTTAAATATTTATCATAATCTATTTTCTCTTTATAATTATATAAAATAATGTAAAATGATATATATTATTATTATTATTATCTAATAGTTCGTATGTTGTGTGGTGCAGGACGGAAACTATAGTTTATCTATAGATATGTTCATCCATTGTTCGTCCTATTAGAGTAATATCTACCTAACAATGATATCACTAGTATTATTACGTATAACATGCATGTACTATTGCAATCTGCCGACAGACTAAATCCACCGCTGGCAACACGGTGTTAGCAAGAGGCTGTTCTGATCCGGATGATGACGTATGTTTGCTTGAATCGGTGTTGTGTTGTGAAAGTGCGTTATGTAATAAAGCAGGTTAGTGCATTCTCTATTGTTAGGTAATATCATAGTATGTTATGTAATCTATATGTGTATACATTGTTCGGTGCATTACTATATATATATATATATATATATATTAATAACATTAAAATATTAAATGTAAATAATAATATTTAAATACGAAACTTAAATAATAATGAACCTAAAGTTGCATATTGGCTATACGTTATAAGTGATATATATATATATATATATATATATATATATATATATATATATATATATATGTATGATAGTGTATATTATATAATATTGATAACTCATTTTACTTTAATATAATACTAGTATTACAATATTTTTTTAATATTATATATTTCTATAGACTATATATTTAGTTGTTCATTCATATTTGTCGTTTGTCTTATTTTCTCCCGTTCCTTATTCTCATCTAAATAGATAGTACTATGTCTTCTATATGCAAGGCTTTGTTAATATTCATTCACGTAATAGACATTCATGTTTATATTATTTATAATTATCTTTAAAAGTAATTATTAGTTATGCAGGTTATGCAATCTATAAACTTTAAAAGATACATTTAAGTAAACTAAATATATATATATATATATATATATATATATATATATATATATATATGAATTAATGAATGAATGAAATAATGTATTTTATTTCTATTTTCGATTATTTTTACGCTATCTTTTATTTCTATTTTGATCATTTTTCGTTTATTTTTACTATATGATTTATTTCTACTTTCGATTGTTTTTCGTTTATTTTTACGGTAACTGTAAAACGTTTTAATTTCTTTAATTTTTTAATTTCGTATTATTCTTTGTTTATTTCTATAACGTATGTTATCGTTAGCAAATATCTATACTTTATACTTTCGATTATATTTTCGGCTATGTATTTGCTTAAATAAATTATCAATCAATGAACGATTATTTATACACAAAAATAACGTTGTACGTTCTCTATAGTGTAAACAAATATAAAATAACAAAATACACACGCAAATATAAATAGTATATTAGAAAATAATAAAATTAATTTTTACGAATTAATAACAATAAATTTGATTTAAAATACGAATAATTGACATTAGTTCTTAGTTCTACAGGTAGCGCATTCAATAGGTCGGCTGCAGCTACACTGAAATAACGTTTTCCATATCTCTTTAGCTTATAATTCTTCTTTTGTAATAATCGATATATATATATATATATTTAAAATATATACATTTACATTATGTAATATTTAAATAATTTTATAATCGATTAGAATTCTAGTATTAGTTAACTAGTATTTATAACAAAATATATATTTAAATTATTGTAAATATATAATTAAAAATAATGAATAGTATTCAGTTGATGTATAATATATTACTTAATTTGTATGTAGAACTTTAAAATAGTAATAAAAATAAATTGTTTTATAATAATTTAAAATTAAATATTTAATTCATAGTATATATTATTCTCTTATATTATATATATATATTAAAATAAACAATTAGGTATATTCATTAATATATATTAATGTTATGATAATGATTTACATAAGTAATATTTAATTTAATTCAATGTAATAAAGTTTTTTACGAATATTAATAAAGATTATTTATATATTAAACCATGAATTTAATTTATATTACTCTCTATTTTTAATTTAATTTATATATTTTTAATCAAGAGTACTAAGAATATTCTTCAATTTATTTATTTTATAATGTGTGTTATTTAATTATTATTTAACAATCATAAACATCCCTTATTTACTTTCCATTGTTTCATTTAAAGAATAATATTATAAATCGTAAATATGTGGCACACTAATACAACTATATTTAATTATTATAATAGTAATATTAATATAGTTATATATATAACAATAATTACAATAATATAATTATTACAACTCATACATCTTAATTTAGTCAAATAAATAACATAGAATAGTCAATTATTGAGTGAAGTAATTTTTATTTATTTCTTTTTGTTTTACTCCTCAATCTACAACCTCAAATTTCTTGATAGGTAATTAAGTAAGTTTATTGTTAAAACTATTAATGACTGTCATCTTTAAATAAGTTAACATTTAGAAATTCATGCCCATAATAAATTCCGACATTACAGAAAAGATTAATATTAGACGAAGACGAAATGAGATGACAACTCTACCTGGTCAAATAATACCAACAACAACAACTATTACAACACAAATAATTATAACAACACATAATATAACAATAACAATGAAAGATAACTCCACTACTACTGAGAAAGTTACAGAGGGTTATATATATAAATATATATATATATATATAGTTTATGTTCTCAATATAGTCTGTATATCATATGTATTATACCAGCATAGCACCTAGTGAATACTGTACTATTACTATTAGTACTATCAATAATGTGCTAGTTTATATTGATAAGAAATATTCATGGTATTATATAGAATGCTATATAATATAAGTCTATAGACTGTCATATATATTATCATATGCTAAACCTATAGGTTTAGCATATGATAATATTAATATATAAATAAGTATATGAAGATTACATTGTATATTAGTTATATATCATACATTATATATCCTATAGGTAATAGATTATTAACTTTAGGTTAAATAAAAAATGTACATAATATATAATATATATATAAATAAAATTATAATTCTACTTTACAGAAGTTAACGTGTTTTATTTAATAACAAAGTTCTGTAATGAATATCGTTAGTATATATGCATGTTTTATATATTAACAACAATATATATACATATTATTATCATAATGGTATTACCGAGTAATACTAACTAGGGGAAAGTAACCTAATACGGACACTTTAACAAGAGTTGATCTTAACATTTTATGACTAATTATTTGTATTCAAAAATTACAATATATTAATATTATATGATTATAGATATTATTGTGATTTTAATGAATATTTTAATTCCATAGATAACGGGGGTGTCCGTATTCGGTGACCATGTCCGAATACGGACCCCCTTGTTATAATATGGATACCCTATATACAACTATATAAACTATATATTATTGATGAATAAATCAGACAAATTACAATTTTCATTATTTATAATTAATTTTATGAATAATTTATTCTAATTTAATTAGTTAATAATATATTTATTTTTATTATTTGTTAATTAATAATACAATTTAAGCAAATACGTTATATATTAATACATACGGCTTCGCCCCTTAGATGTCTATGCATTTAATAATACAATTTTTAGATTTATCTTTATTGGTGGTATTAATATTAGAACGCACGCGATTTTTATGAATATCAGAATAGTTCATACGCTTCGCGCTGATTGCAATAGCCATGGTTATAGGGTGTCCGACGGACACTGTCCGTATTATGAACTTATATGACCTCTAAATATATGTTTATAACTTAATGAATATTTGATAACAAATATAGAAATTAAATATATAATTTTAAAATGCTTTATTTTTTAATAATATAATATTTTATATCGATACATATATTATATATATATTATTGAGAAGGTTATAAATTGAATTTTTTTTTCATAAATTTAAAAACATAATAAAAACATCAGTTTATTGGACATATCAGCAATATTTTGAATAATAACAAAATAAAAAATAATTTGTTAGACTATTTATATAATTATGAATATTTTTTAATTACACATTTTTGTTGTAGGATTTATGGTTTCTGAGATACCGAGAGTGTCCGTATTCGGGCACTGTCCGTATTCGGTTACTTTCACCTACCTACTAAGATAATTTCTACTTAGATCTACTATCTACTAAACACTATCTACTTAGATCTACTTAGGTAATGACGTTACGGTTGCCATGGGTTATCTTACATATATGACTAGTCAATACTTTAATAATGACAATTTATAATGAATAAAGACAATTATTCGTAAACAATTTTAAAGCATACATAATGATATGTATATTAATCATAACTTACCTAAAAATTATCACGTGATATCACTTATATATCATTCATTATATATGTTTATTAATGAGTATGATATTTTTTTAAAATATATAATTCATATATATATATCATAATTTATGAATAATGATTTAATATTTAATATAGTAACTATATGAATTATTAATATATATATATATTAATAATTCATATAGTTACTATATTAAATATTAAATCATTATTCATACATTATGAATCATTAATTGTTATGAATCATAGCACTAATATTTTTCTGATGATAACTATGAGAATAATGTAAATGTTCACAAAACCCCATAGATAATACGGAATACCAGTAAAATCGGACCACTTTTGATGAAGATTCGGGCAAGTTTAAAATAACTATATATAGTAATATGGTTAAAGCATAAAAGTGGTCCGAGTTTTCTTCAAAATTGTTCCTAGTTTATTTCAAAAGTGGTCCGAGTTTACCTGGTCCGAGTTTACCTGGTCTGAGTTTACTGATACTCGTAATACGTAGTGTTTACGTTAAACATGTTTTGTAGTATGTTGAAGTAAAGGTATTATGTAATACATAATACTAGGTTCGTAACGGTATGTAACCTATTGGTTAGAAATTATGTTATTTAAATTCAGAATATTATTTAAGTTGGTTATTTATGTAGTATTCAAATATTATTAATATAATATGTAAATTAAACATTATATAACTTAATATGTATAAATAGTGATTATTATATATGTATATATATATTTTTATTTTCTCACCAGAAAAAGAAATCATTGTAATTGGATCAGTAGTTTTGCTGATGATATTTCTTATGGTGTACGTATGTATTAAGAAAAGCTGCACACCCAAACCGAAATCTAAAACGTTAGTATATTTATATTTATAGAAAAGAGATATTATATACGTGTTTATTGGTGAGCTGTATTTGATTAGATATATATATATATATATATATATATATATATATATATAAATTGATTGAAAGTTTATTTAAACACTTAAATAAATCATAAATTATTACTCAAAAGTGTATATATAGAATACAAATAATAAAAGTAGGTAAACAATAAATACAATTAATAATAATAAAATAAAATAGAATAAACCGTACGGATATTAATACATATAATAATAATGACAACAAATATTAGTATTTCAGGTTGCCACCTGAGATCAATTGTTGTATATATTTCATGAATGTTTATGCGATTTTATGGATCTAATATAGGGTGGGAGTGAATTCCATAGTTTTTGACCAATATAACTTAGTGACCGAGTATTAATTTTAAAATAGCGGAGAATAGGGGTATATAGAAGATGAGATGCAAAGTTTCTAGGTGGAAGGGAAAATCTTTGTACTAGAGAAGCAGACATATAGGAGGGGAAATTCGAAGAGTATATTGATGAATGCTAATATATAGTATACGATGAGCAGAGCGTTTGTTAAATGGGAACCATGGAGGTAAGTGTTGGTATGAGGAAGTAGAGGAATGATCTCGAATACGTAAGTTATTAGTTGTACGGATTGATGAATAAATAACACGGCTTAGGGGAGAGAGAGAGGATAAGGGAAGATTGATGAGGATTGAGGAACAGTAATATATATGTGAGAGGATAAGGGAACTAATATATATATATATATAACTTTATCATATTTTGCAGCTATTTCGTGCATAATATTAACCATCAGGTTAACAATTTAGTTTCCACCAAATAGTTATGGCAATAATCTATCACTTTTGTTATACATTTGACTTATAATGATATTATATCATTAATATATATATATGAACTATATTTGTATATTATTTATTAATAATATTAATAACTGAGTTTAAATAATAATTGAATTAACACTACATATATATTGTTTTAATGTTTGCCTTTATTTTTACAGTTCTTTGAAGATGACTTCAAAAACGCAATCAATAACGCAAGAACTAGAAAAGGCCGCAGACGACATGTTAAGTTTATTTGAATAATCAACGAATTAATGATTTAATTTATAATTTCAATTTGTTAAAATTAAATTATAGTTTAAATATTCCTATGTACTGTAGTACTTTTAAGGTACTAACTATAATTAGCCTGTAATATAAATCCACGTAATATAACTAATATTAATAAAACTGATACAATAATTGCATTTGTTATATTTATTTATTTAATAAACATTGTTATATTTAGTATATATATATATATATATATATATATATATATATATATATATATATATATCTTACCTTACACGGTCGAGCATGCTCAGAAGTTTTTTACACGTTGCTTCCATCCATCTCGTTCGTTTATTTCAGTTGGTAGCTCATCGAGTTTACATTCGGTATCTTCATCAGTTGATCGATGTAGGTTTTCCGTTTTCTTCCTAGAGATATTTACCATGTAGCAGTTTCCAAAGAAGTAAATCGCTTGAAAGTTCATTTTTACTTCTCCAGCAATGTCCTACGAATCTTAGACGTTGTTCGCGTATAGAGTTTGTAATTTTTTGTATTTTACCAATATATATTTTATAATTCTGTATATATACTTTTTCCATGTTTTATTTAGTGCTGTTCGAAGTATTCGAGTATACGCTCCATCAAATTTGTTCTCTAATTTTGATGTTAAAGTCCATGATATGGCGCCATAAACTAGTACAGATTCTACTGTGACTCTGAAGAAGCTTCTTTTTAGATTATCGGACATTTTTGATTTCCAAATAGTATGAATGCTGTTCAGTGCTGACCAAGATTTGGCTATTCTTATTTCAATATTCTTTTCTGTTGATCCAATGTAGCTACCAAGATATATTTTAAGTTTTCGACTTATTTTATGATATTACCAGTTTTTCTCTTCATGTTACCATCATCACTATTCACATTTAATCTCATATATTCAGTCATCAGAATTGATATCGAGTCCGATATCATATACTGTTTCGTCTATGTGGTGTAATAATGTATTTGCATACTTCATTGTATTCGCAGTAACAGCTATATCGTCGGCATAATCATTGTTTATTATATGTAAAGTTGGATATCATCTGAAAAAGAACATGTGAGTCTTCTCTGAGTCAATGAAGCCTACCTCTGTACCATTATCTATTGCGGTCTTATGAATATAATCGATATATACTTTGAACAGGAAAGATGCGAGGGTATCCACTTGAAGGACTCCAGAGTTGCTCTCGAAAAAAGTTGTATTTCAATTAGGTGATCTAACTATAGAGCGAGTGTTCCTGTACAGCATCATTATAGCGTTGATTATCTGCGGTCTTATTCGATTTAAAATTATCATGGTCGAATATCTTAGCCGTAATTGAATTAGTGTAATTCCCCTATAGTTTTTGGTTATGGATAAATTTAAATGTATAGGGAAAGGTAGTATAAATCCTTATCTCCATATTTCAATAACTTATTGTGAATAAACACTATTGCAGAATTCAAGTAAGAATTCTTGAAATTCCAATTTCCATATTTCTGCTAGAATTTCATCTAAACCTACATATTTTCCTTTTTGAATACTATATGTAGTTTTTCTTAGTTCTTATGCAATAAATAATCCAGTTTTTATATCCAGTTGATCATTGGCTTGTTCAATACTTCCATTGTATGTTGGGATTGATGGTGGTTTACCAGGTAATTATTTGAAGAGATCATGCCGTAGCTGTATTCATTCTTGTTCATTAGTAGCTTAATATTTATATATAGATTTATTTCTTCCACTAACTTTGTTAACTGTTTTCCAGATGAGTACTGTTTTTTTAAAAACTAATTGCTTTTTGTATTTCTTCAATCTTTCGAGTAACATATTTATCTTGTTCTCTTTTGTTCTACTTATTTGTGAGTACATTTTGAGACTCTATGAAGTTTTTGATATTCCTTTGAGTAGGATCGCTATTTTTAAATTCAGCTTTCTTATGAAGTATTTTACGTTTCTGACAGATATACAGAGTTTCCCAGGGTAGTCTCTTTTTTGTTTTGGTTTTAACGGATTACATTTGCTACAGCTTCTTTACAGGCTTTCACAACAAAATTATTATATCTTGTGTTTGCAGATAAAGCTATTATTTCAACTTCTTGGAGAGAAAATATATTTTTCACTTCGGTCACATAGCTACTACGGATATCAGTATCGTGTTTAAGTCTGTTCCAACCTTAAGGTTTATTATTACATAATTTCTTTTTATTTTCTCTTAGTCAAAATCGTATATCGGCTTAAATAATACAATGATCAGATGCTAAGCTGATAAATGAATTTATACAATTTTATAACGTTGTTTTTATATTTATGATTAGGAAATAAATTTGTGACTTAAAGCCATTTGGAGAGGCGTGTAAACAGAATTATCCTGATCTTTTCTGGAAGTGCGTAATCAAACATAATAGATTTTTTATTGAAGAAAATTATATAGCATATTGCCATTACGATTTATAGTTCTGTGTAACGAATATTTGAATCCATAATCTTTTATGAGGTGCGCATTGAAGTCTTTCCGATTATTAGTACATTATGTTTTGGAATATGTCTGATAAAAGAATCTCTATGTAGGGGAAAGTAACCGAATACGGACACTCTCGGTATCTCAGAAACCATAAATCCTACAAAAAAATTATTTAATGAATAAAATATTCATAGTTATAAAAATAGTCTAAAAAAGTATTTTTTATTTTTGAATTATACACAATATTGTTAATATATTGTTAATATACCCTTAAGTATTCAATAAACTTATTTTTTTATTACGTTTTTAAATTTATGAAAAAAAATATCAACTTAAAACCTTCTCAAAATTATACAAATGAATCGATAAAATATAACACTATATTATTAAAAAATAAAGCATTATAAAAATTGTATTTTTAATTTCTATATTTGTTATCAAATATTCATTAAGTTACAAGTATATATCTAGAGGTCATATAAGTTCCTAATACGGACACTCTAAATGTCTTAATACGGACACCTTATAACCAATCAGCGTTTTTTTTCTTCCATTTCTCACTCAAATGTATTTTCGAGAATAGAACCAATATCATTTTTTGTCCATTCTATAATATTATTTATAATTTATGAAGAGATTCATTTCGTACTGTGTGGCAAAAATGAGCTAATTTCTTGTTATAGTTGAAATAAGTAGTTCAACAGAGCCTATTGATTCAATAATCGTATTAAAAATATAATCATTCGTTTTCCTTTCTCGGTATGAAATTCATAGGATTCTTCTATATCATTCGAATGCATTTATTCTTTTTTCTAGGGTTTCATTTAATGTCTATGTTTCATAACCATATAATAGAATATATAGTATAAGAGATTTGTATTAGTGTATCTTGGAACGTAATGAGTTTTTCTGCTTTTCCATATTGTATTTAGGTTTACCAGAGCCGAATTTGCTGTCGTCAATCTTATTTTGTATCTCCTTTTCACTATTTCCGTCTTTTGTCAATGTAGCTCCAATATACTGTTTCTAGTGTTTACCGTTCATAGTTAAAACATTTGAATGGCTATTTGAGAATTAATGGTCCATGATCTTACTTTTTTCCAGACTCACTTCCATACCGTTGCCGCTGAGCAGTTATATAATTTGTCTGTAACCTATCGTAATTCTGGAATTGATCCTGCTATTAAATCTATGTAATCTGAAATCCTTATATTACAAATATTATATCCTCCTAATGCTATGGTTGAGGTGTGGTTGTTTAGAGTTATTACATAATATTTTCCAAGAAAATGGCGACAGAGGCAACTTTGATGTACTCCTACCGATGTCCGAAAGAAGGCTCCTGTTGTATCGTTACCTATCACTTCACCGTTCACCTTTTTATATAGATTTCTATGATTGATATAAGGTGTTCGTCAATATTAAAAGTTTTCATATTCCATAGTCCATTATGCCATACACGTTCGAACGCCTTTATGAATTCAATACAATTATGACAAACTTTCTATCCATGTTCAATCTGTTTTTCCTCCATAATTCTACAATTTAAGATTTGTTCGGTTATTTTTTTTTTCTCCTATATCCAGGTTGTTCTTCTGCTAGAATACTTTCCACCATCGGATTTAAATGATTTAGAATTATACTTAATAAGATCGTGCTTGCGTATGATATCAGACTAACAGTTCGGTAGTTTTCGCACTTCTTAATGTTTTCTTTCTTCGGAATTGATATTATTGGTTATAGTATCCAAAGATCTGGCCATCCCTTTCCATCTCATATTTATTAGCAAAGTTCAGTGACTGTGTAGATCAGTTGGGTTCCACCATTGATAAACAGTTCCTCTGGAATATTGTCAACTCCTGTAGCTTTATATTTTTTGAGATTTGTAATAGCATATTCCACTATTGACGTTAAAATCGGTAAGATATCATTTACTTCTTCTTATCGATTAATAAATGTACCTGGGTCCGGATTTATTGGTTAATTATAAAGTTAATTACTTACAGTATTCTGTTCATCTTTTTGCTATTTCAGTATCCATGTCGAATTTGAGAGAGCGTTGAGTGTTTGATAGGTACGTTTGGAGTATATACAATTTCGTATATCCTGTTCCATAGATAAACATTCTTTATGTATCCCTTTTTCTTTAGTATATTTCATGACTTTTCTTAGTATCGAGTTGATCAATCTATACTCTTGTGCTATCTCCGTTGACGTATTGTTTATAGATTTTAATCTTCTTATTCTTCCAAAAAGGGTCCTCACGTTGTTCAGTACTTGTTAGGCTGCTTTTTCAGAATTTAAGCAATCTCATTATAACTTGCGTTAGTTATTTGGTTTTGTATATCCATTTGGAATACTTAACCATAATTTCCTGTTAAAAGCTACTTTAAGTTTGTTCATTTAAGAGTTTCTCTACATCAAAGTTACATCTCGTTGCTTTTTTACGGATTCGTTTCAGTTTTAGATTAATATTGCATAAAACCATGTCATTGTCACTATATATATATATATATATATATATGTACATCAACCCTAGGATAAATTATAGTTGATGCTTTATTTATATTCGACTTGAAACATTGCGGTATCAGGATCTAATACATTTGATTATGTGTATTGCCATCTGATTAGTCCCATGTACTTTTCCTCGAGTTTTGTTGTGGATGTAACGCATTTGAGAGCAAGAGTTTATGTTTTTGGGCAAATTCTAAGAGCCTGTATCCTATTTGATTAGCATTGCCCAGTAAATACATTCCTGTTGCCTTGGACCATTGCCTTTCATGACCTTCGCTGCAAACTTTGTCTCATTTTACTTTCATTATTTATTAATATCTGTAACATGAATGGACACTATTTAATATGTTACTTCTGCATTAGAATATGTATAAGTACTCTGTTGATATTAACATTAATTTGATACATTAAACAATATATACTGAATATATTCGTACTATAGTACTCGGTTACAATCCACTCTCATCATACACACATACGCGTAACTCTGACATTGACCACTACACTGACAACTACACTGACCACTATACTAAGTACCATACTAGGCAATCACCAGCCAAGTATCCACTCAAAACTCAAAATACACACTAAATACAACTGGTTCATTTCATTCTGTGTATTCTCAAAAACAGACCCAAAACTTGGTCTACTTATTAGAAAACTGCCAACCACTATAATTATAATGCCATTCTCATTACACGTAACCAGTACCGGAAAATCGTGTATATTGTAAAATGAAACTATTATAAAACAGCATTACTGGTGCTAGCAACGACTACAAAATATGTATAATATAACTGATCTTCTACTTAAAACAATGATATACTTTGTATCCTTCTCACGGTATGAAAAACCGCTGACTTATCTGAAAACACTAATTAAAAGCTTCACTAGACTACATCAACACTAACCCAGCATGCTTAATGGCATAACTAGTAGATATTATCTTCCCAGAAGACCAACCTACCAATATATGTCACATCTACTATAGTATACTGTATAGTATATACTATATAGTATACACTCTATAGTTGTTCTATAGTTCTCCTAGTTGTTTTAAACAATGATTATATTGATGAAATTCGGTAAAACAAAAATATTATTTTAAAAAAATACATTTTTCTACATACTATATATATTATGTACTGAATAGGATAGCATGTTTAGATATGTGTATATATATAATCAAACCAAATATGTTTTATGTACAAACTAAATTATTTATTAAGCAAATAGTACTTTCAAAATAAGTATTGAATTGATAGTATACTTACTTACTTTACTTTCGTCGAGCTCTCGCTCGACCCAATTTTGACAGTTTCTTCCATTTACCACGATCCATCATCACTGAACGAATCTCATCGATACGGTAAGTTTGAAGTTTTATCAGCATTGATAGTATACTATAGCCCAAACAACGGATAGTCTACCAACGCAAGCCTATTAATCTCAGTATACATTGAAATCTGACCCACAAAACGTAACAATATTTAGTTTATAAGTTTATCAGAAATAGTATAATTTAGGCATATATATAATATTTAGTGTTAGAGTTTACCATATTATATAAATATATATATATATATATATGCTTAGTGTATAATAATACAATATTTCGAAACCCTCAACAAATGGTTGGCGTGCCGGCTATCAATTATATTATTATAAAAATGCATTCAACCGTGAATGCTACATGTCGAATTGTTTAATAATATACATGTATTTTCTCGGTGGTATTACTTACGATCACATGTGAGTACGGTTTCGCTCGGTTGAATTCGCTAATAACGTTATACTCAGTGCGGCGATTATTCTTTAGAATAGACGATAGACTTAAGGAACAACATATCTTATACTATTAATCAACTATCTACCTCTTAGAGAATAACGACCCCAACTAGATTGGATACATCCGTGAATCACCAATCTAATAAGGACTACCCGACAACATTCACACACACACACACATATATATATATATATATATATATATATATATACTTTTCTATTAAATGATTATCTTAAATTGATCATATTTATTGATATATTAGAAGGAATCTATACTTTTCACGTGACGGTATGATTGCCATTTCCCCAATATAGTTTTATTTAAATTATATATATATATATATATATATACATATATAAAATATTAAATGTTTATTATATAAATAAATATAACACGCGTAATTATTATATAACTTTTATTAATATTGGTTATATTATGTGGTACATACGAATATTTTAAACTATAATTTAATTTTTACAAATTGAAATAATAAATTTAATAATCATTTAATCAAATTATTGATTCATTGATTATTAAAATAAACTTATAAAATTAACAAATCATCATCGGTTCTTTCAAGTTCTATTGATTGTGTCTTTATAGCCGTATTCAAATAACTGTAAACATATAGGAAAACATGCATTATACGCGAACAACGAGATTTGATATTGTTTAGGTAATTTATATATTTGTAGTATATGTTATAAATAACTATTGTATGTTAATAAATTACAATATATATAGTCATATTATACAAATGTGGTAGACAATTTAACATATAATAAATTGGTATATTCATTTTATTAGATATATAGATATATATATATATATATATATATATATATATATATCTAATAAAATGAATCTTCAATACACACCTATATAATATCTATTTTCTATAAATACAAATATACTATATTACATAATTATACTTTATAACGTTTTAGATTTCGGTTTGGGTTTGCAGATCTTCTTAATGCATACGTAAACCATAAGAAATATCACCAGCAAAACTATCGAGCCAATCACAATGATTTCTTTATCTGATGAGAAAATAATATTAATAATAGTTGAAAATAAAAATATAACCTTACCTACTATACGATAATAGAAAATATATAAATTTAAACATACATATATATAATCAAATATATATATATATATATATATATCTATATTTAAGCTGTATTATGTAAACTGTATACTCTACAATGTATATTGTGCAGTTGAATTAGCTATAAATCAATAGATCTATAGTATTATGTAATACATAATACCTTTAACTCGTAACAGACTATAACACACGTTTGTAAAACTGCATGATTAACACCTTATAAGGCATCAGACACACAAACAGTAGGACGCCGGTTCAATAAACTTCCGAACATATGAAATAGGTATTATAATAATATTTAGAAGTGTTTTTAAATAATTTTGTACAAAAATGATCGTCTCTCGTTAAAAACACGCGGATGCTTTTATACGACAGCCGCCATTAGATCCATACGGTTATAAGTGAAAACTTCATATAAGTTCTTGCATCCATGGATGGGATGAATGACTCCACCACAATTAACATAATAAATAAGAGAACACCTGTTACATAACTGTTATGTACCAAGTGTATGGTAAACAAAACACACACACCGTACACATATAGGCGTGTTACCTATTGTATTATCTGAACATTTACATTATTCTCATAGTTATCGGAACCATAACTTTCTACTTATACATAACATTCATATTTATGATTATATATTTGTATGCGAGTTTTGTATTGGTTATAGTTATTAAAGTTATAGTTATTAAAGTTATTAAAGAGGGTATCCCACTACCAGTATTTACAGACATAATGTTATAATTTACAGACATAATATTGCTAGAAAGTAATTTTCTAGCAAGTTAACTACAATTTTTGGATTCCCCCTTACTTTTCGGAAACATAGTAACTTTAAAGGGGGTATCTCACTTCAACTTTCAAGAAAATCACTATTTATGCATTTAGTCATAAAATCAATAACTTAAATTTAAAATTGTTTACGAATTACTATCATTATTCATTATAAATTGTCATTATTAAAGTATTTACAAGCCAAAGATTTACTAGAACCCATGGAAAGTGTAACTTTAGTATCTTAGTAGGGGAAAGTAACCGAATATGGACAGTGCCCGAATACGGACACTCTCGGTATCTCAGAAACCATAAATCCTACAAAAAAATGTTTAATTAATAAAATATTAATAATTATATAAATAGTCTAAAAAGTATTTTTTATTAGTTTATTATTCAAAATAGAGCTGATATATCCAATAAACTGATTTTTTTATTACGTTTTTAAATGTTAGAAAAAATATGTTTCTAGAATTTCTAGTTTTTCTAATTTCTTTGTTAGGAATTAGGAATCAGTTCTTAGGAATTAAAAGATTAAATACCATTTTAAAATCACAATAATATCTATAATCATATATATATATATAATATTAATATATTGTAATTTTTGAATACAATTAATGAGTCATAAAATGTTAAGATTTGTTTTCATTTATTGTTAAAGTGTCCGTATTAGGTTATTTCCCCTTAGATAGACAATATTGCTCGGTAATACCACTATGTTAATAATATGTATACATAATATATATATATATATATATATATATATATATATATATTGTTGTTAATAATATAAAACATGCATATATACTAACGATATTCAGTATAGAACTTTGTTATTAAATAAAACACGTTAAATTCTGTAAAGTACAATTATAATTTTATTTATAAATATATATATATATATATATATATATAAGTTAATTTGGTACATTTATTATATGAATAATATATAATATTTATATTAGTTGACATCTTTTTATATGTTTATTAGTGGATATATTTATTTATCCAATTAGATATGTTAGGGATCTAATAAACATCCATAATAAAATATATATTAAAAAAAAACTATTATAAATAAAATGATTGAATAATATTTTTAAATATAAATATTTTTATATATATATATATATACTAAATATATATATATATATATATATATATATGTATATATAGGTTTAGCATATGCTAATACTTATCACTGTCTACTATATAATACTATGCAGATTATGTATTAATATAAACTAGCTCATCACTGATAGTACTAATAGTAATAGTACATTATTCACTAGGCGCTATGCTAGCAAATATTTTGCGAAAAAAATCCTTAGAAAAATATTTGATGCTAAAATTTAAATTAGGTAATCAGACTATATATATATATATATATATATATATATATAACCCTCTGTATCTTTCTCTGTATTAGTAGAGTTATCTATCATTGTTATCATTATATTGGTAACATTAGATGTTGTTATAATGGTGGTTGTCGTTGTAGGTGGTGTGTTTGTTGTCGTTGTTGTAGATGTTGCTGTTATTTGACCAGGTCGAGTTGTCCTCTCATTTCGTCTTCGTCTAATCTTAATCTTTTCTGTAATGTCGGAATTATTTAATTATTTAGGGTATGAATTTCTAAATGTTAACTTATTTAAAGATGATAGTAATTAATAGTTTTAACAATAAACTTACTTAATTACCTATCAAGAAATTTGCAGGTTGTAGATTGAGGAGTAAAACAAAAAGAAATAAATACAAATTACATCACTCAATAAATGACTATTCTATTTGATTTATTTGACTAAATTAATATATAAGTGGTAATAATTATATCATTGTAATTATAGTTATATATATATATATTATTATTATTAAATTTTATTTAAACACTTTTTAAACGGAAAATAAACGTTAACAAAGGTGTGTACACATTCATAAAAAATATGTGATTAAATGGATTATATAAACAATGGAAAATAAATAAGGGTTAAATGTATCATTCATAAGGTGAGAAAAGGTGAGTTTTTAATTCTCTCTTGAATTCAGTTCTTGATGTGGTGCACCTCAGAATATCGGGAAGTTCGTTCCATGCCTTTACTCCATATTCGACGAATGAGCCAGTATTACTGTATGCTGGAACTTCTATAGCCTTTACTCGGAATATGTGACGAGAACGGAGACTCATATGTTGCTGAATTACGGATATTAACAGGCATAAATAATCAGGTGTTCCATAGTGGATAGCCGCATGCATGAGTGTACATTATTTGTACACGATTCGTTTCTTTACCGGTATACCGGCTATAGCCAGTGTAGATCGCACATTAATGATGTGATGCTGATGTGGTTATTATCAGCTCTGTGTGGTATGTCGTAAATGATACGGATGGCATAACGCTGTAGAGCTATAAGCGGCTTGAGTATAGATAGGTGAATGGCATAGAAGTGAATTACAATAATCAAAAACCGAAAGAACTAGACTTGTCACTAAAATTTTACAAGAAAAAAAGTTAAGAATTTTCCTAATTTTTTGTATACAATAAAGTTGGTGGTTTATGTTGCGTATTTTGTGTGAAATAAATGTTTTCATATCAAGCGAATGGTCAAAAATTACACCGAGGTTAGTAATAAATGGTGATGATTTAATGGATAGGCTGGCAAACGTAAAGGTGAATGGCAGTGGCTTACTGGTTTTATTCTGACTGATATAAATGATTTGAGTTTTCATAGGGTTAATTTGCAACGAGTTAATCGTGAACCAGGTAATTAATTCTAGTATACAACTGGTTAGACGTGCATGCGCAGATATGTCGTCATGACTATTGGCCTGGGTATAAATTTGAAAGTCATCGGCGAACGTATGGAATAATATCGTTGGGTGATTTAAGAATATTTTAAAAATTGGAGATAAGTAGATATTAAATAATATCGGTCCAAGTACTGAGCCTTGGGGTACTCCGTGTGTGTGGAGACGTCGTTTTGAGCATTCTGATCCAACTTTTACTTCATTGAATCTGTTTTCTATGTATGATTTGAGTAAGGATAGCTCTTTGGTTCGGAAGCCTATAGCAAATAATCTATTGATCAGTGCATCGTGATTTAATGTGTCGAATGCTGCAGACATATCTAGTAATACAAGAAGCGTCCCATGATTATTCATTTGAATATCGCTGACTACTTTGCAAAGTGCGGTCTCAGTGATTTTGCATGGTATGTATGCACTTTGATGTGGATGTAGAATATTATTAATCGTGAGATAGGACACTATTTGATGGCTAATGCAGCGTTCGAAAATTTTTGAAAAAATTGTTAATTGCGAAATTGGTCGATAGTTTTTGAGATCATTGGGATCAGACTTAATGTTTTTGATTTGCGGGGTTATAATAGCATTTTTCATGCTATCGGGAAATGATGCAGTTAACAGTGATCTACAGATGATAGATTGAAGGTGAGGAGCTATTAACCGTACTAATTGGTGTAAAATACTTATAGGCAGAGGATCATTTAATGAAGTCGATTTGCTAGATTTAATCAACGTTATGATGAGATCAGTTGTTGGTGGGATAAATGTTTCGAATAAGCAAGTGTTGTCATATATATGAGTGTGGTGTCGTAAAACAATGTGGTAACGAGTTAATAATAATATTGATTTTGCTATTAAAAAATGAACTAAAATTCTGTGCACAATTCAAGTCAGTTTCATTATTTGGTAATTGATTTTTACAATTTCTACCTAGTAGATCATTGGCGAGTTTAAATAACTTTTTCTGATCTCTGCCGGCGTCTGTGATCGATTGAAGGTTGTAATTGGATCTTTTTTCTGTAACAGGTGATAATGTTGGCATTGTAATTGTCGGAATGATGTAAGGTTCTTGATGGTATTAGATTTACGGTATTTTCGTTCGAAACTTCTAAGATGGCTTCTATTGTTCGAACATTCTTCATCGTACCATTCATGTTTATATCTTTCAGTGATGTTTAGTGATTTCAATGGGGCAAATATATGTAATTGTTCGCTTAGACTGTAGTTTAATGTCTCAATTGAGTGGATGCCAGTTGAGTTAGAGAGTTAGTTTGCAACGCTAACTTTAAATTTATCCATATCAATAGAAGATAGTTTTCTATAGCTGATGTTTTTCTTTGCTTGTGATGGTTTTGATGAATATATTAAAAACTAATAGCATAATGATCTGAGAAAAGAATTGATTGCTCAAAGTCTGATGCTATAGTATTATTTGTTCTAGTAATGATTTTATCGAGAATATTTCCACATGTATGTGTGGGAAAATCAATATGTTGTTTCAAATTGTTATTCTCCAATAGATCGAGGAAATCAATACTTGACGCCTGACTGATTTTGTTGACGTGGATGTTGAGGTCTCCGAGGATGATTGTAATTTGAGTTGTGTTTGGTGTTACATGTTCTATGAAGTCACATATAAATTTTTTAAAATCTAGGTTAGGAGTTGATTATACAGATAACCAATTCCATAGATGTTGTTACAATATGTTTCAGTGTAGATATAGTGATAGTTTAATGATATAGAATATCTAAACCACCACCTCTACCGGTTCTAGGGAAATTAACAAAATTATAGGGTGGTGCCTATAGTAGTAATTGTGTATGCTTATTGATCTCTCGCATCCATATTTCGGTGATGAAGGCAATGTCGATAGAGTTCAGATTACAGAAATTTAATAATAAATAGGTTTTGTTACATATTGAGTGGGCATTTATGAGTACTGCCTGCATTAGTCGCGGGCAGTTGTCTCTGATTTTCGTTTCTGTTTTTTGGATTGTGCGGGTTTGTAAGTTTGTTCTGATTGGTTGGCTTGTACTGTTATCGTTTCGGAAGATTGTTCCGTTTCGTTGGACTATACCGGTTTGTCTTGTACTTGTATCGTTGTGATATAATGGTTTTTTGAGATACGATTATAATGTATAACATGTTTTAATGTTGAGTATTCATTAGCGTTATTTAGTTCTTTGCCTCATCTCTTAGTTTTCTAATTTTAGTTTGATATTCGAATGTTAGATCATCGGCGATTCTGATTTTCTTAAATTTCGAGGGCGCGGTTTTAAGCAATTTTAGTGAAGTTGATATTTGTGCTTTATCAGTGTCTGACGTATATCTGATCCTGATTAGATTAGAATTATTTATTCCAGGGGATCTAATGCGTTTTATGCTGCTAGGCTTGATGTCAGTCTTTAGATGAATTGAAGAAAATTCTTTGACAAATTCATCTCCGTTTATCAAGTTACTGACGCCGTGTATTATATGATTCAGTTGCCGGTAGTTTTTTTCTTTATTATCTTCTGCTACTTTAATTGTGTGCATGGATAGTGAAGATTGTACGATTTCTGAGAAGGATGGTGGTTTGCTATTTGCGACCGCATACGTGCCGGCGAGATTAGATAGAGAGCTTTCAATTGATGATAGTTTTTCATTTATGTTTTCGAAACGCCTATCAATTTTCGCGATTTTCAGATCGACTTAAACATGTCCAAGTTATACCATCATTCGTGTTAGATGATAGGAACTTGCCTGACTCTAACGTGATATCCGTGCATTTAAGGCATATGTTATTTTGACACAAATTACATTTTGTTAAGAATGAATTAGTTGTCGGAATGATAGTAGTATCACATAGATTACACAAGTTGTCCATGATAGGGTAAATATCAGATAAATACTATGAAAGACTTATATGAAAATACCGTAAATATAATAAATAAATAAATAAATAAATAATAAATATAAAAGGTACGACGTGATACAAATACAAATTGACGTAGAATACAATACATATGTTAATACGAAATTAGCGGAAATAATATTTAGAAAATTAATGTAAATAAACAACAACAAAAAAAATGATAATTTTGAAATGAGAAAAAAACCTACTTAAATGACAAGTATAATTCTAAAGGCTAATAACTAATTATAAAGTACTAACCTATATACAAATTACTTTGATTAACGTAATGCTTACATAGTTTGTTAATGTTATATTTTGAGAGAAGGAAATTAATTAAAAATATGACATTTATTTTATTCGTGTACTCTGAACTTATATAACTATATTAATATTACTATTATAATAACTATATATAGTTGTATTAGTGTGCCACATATTTACGATTTATAATATTATTCTTTAAATGAAACAATGGAAAGTAAATAAGGGAATTTTTTTTTAATGATTGTTAAATAATAATTAAATAACACACATTATAAAATAAAGAAATTGAAGAATATTCATAGTACTCTTGATTAAAAATATATAATTTAAATTAAAAATAGAGAGTGATATAAATTAAATTCATAGTTTAATATATAAATAATCTTTATTAATATTCGTAAAAAACTTTCTTACATTGAATTAAATTAAAAATTAATTATGTAAATCATTATCATAACAATAATATATTAATGAATATACCTAATTGTTTATTTTAATATATATATATATATATATATATAATATAAGAGAATAATATATACTACGAATTAAATATTTAATTTTAAATTATTATAAAACAATTTATTTGTATATTGAAAATTATATTTTAAAGTACTACATACAAATTAAGGAATATATTATATATTAACTGCATACTATTCATTATTTTTAATTATATATTTACAATAATTTAAATATATATTTTGTTATAAATACTAGTTCTAATCGATTATAAAATTATTAAAATATTACATAATGTAAATGTATATATTTTAAATATATATATATATATATATATATATATATATATATATATATATATATATATATTTATATATATATTTAGGTTACTTGAACACTGTTAAAAATAAGGGTATAACATTATGAAATATATGGTATAACATATGGAAATACGAGTTATACCATACAATTACGTTAAATGGTATAATATCACATATTATATGGTATAACATTTGATTTTTTTAGTTATACCATATAGATTAATTGAAATGGTATAAGATCACAAATTATATAGTATAACATTTGTTTTTTTTAGTTATACCATATAGCTTAATTTAAATGGTATAAGATTACGAATTATATGGTATAACATTTGTAATTTGTAGTTATACCATTAGCTATTAAATATAATGGTATAACTTTATGAATTATATGGTATACAATATGGAAATACCAGTTATACCATAACATTTTAAAATTAAGTTTATATTTGATTGAAAATAAAATGTATAAGAATATAATTCATAATAGTATCCTTCATAATATCCTTAATATAACAGTTTACTTATTGTTGTGTTAAATTATTATTATAGACATAGCATGTATTGCTTCTAATTGCAATTAAACTGGTTTTCAGAAACTATATAGATTCCCCATAGGGAAATATGTATACATATACATATTTCCTATATTTCATATACAAATACTTATAATTATTCGAGTATATGTATATATATATATATAAATAATTCCATTTTATTTATTAACATATTCTATTTCCACTCTACACTCAACATGAGAAGCATCTATTTTTCAACACATTACAATATACATAAGGTATTTATACTACATTATATATATATATACAAATTATATCATATTATATATATATATAATAATATAAAAGTTTATATAATATATAATTTTATAATATATTTATATATTATTTATAATATATAATTAAATTGTTAGAATATAATTATATAATTATATATATATATATATATATATATATATATATATATATGTTATAAAGTCAAAGTTGTAGATAGGTATATCGATTAATGAATATACATTTAAATGCATTTAGCATTACGTAACAGAAATCGATATATCTACATAAAACTTTAAACTAGATTTCGGTGTCTCGCTCTGTGTTAAATGCATATATGTCTATAGCCATAGCCATGTAAATGTTTATTTTTCTGGTATTTTATATTGTTATCGTCTGTAAAGTATATTTCGTTATTTGTCTATAGAATAAATTCCACTCGGTGAGATTGCCTCATTCTTCGGTTTGCATCTCATTGGGTAGGTACTATTATTATTATTATAATTATTATTATGTTATATTATTATTATGTTCAACAGGTCTTTGCTTTGATTAATAAACTGTATTAGAACATTCACATTATTACATACATATATATTATAAAATTATGATAACTATATGCCAATCATTAATATGCAGGAAACTGTAGAATTATTTGCAGAATTTCAAATTTCATTTAAAATATTAGAAAAACTGCCGGAGAGGAATAGTTAGTTGATGGGAATGATAAAGCATATAACGTATATACACAAATATATAGACGAATATATTGATGTACTAGGTATCGCTACTAGGTATCGCTACTACGCAAACTGATCAAACAGGTAATTTAGTTATCTAATTAATAACATTAGTTAAATATCTATATAAAATAAATATGCAATTATATTTAATTAGTCCATGGATAGTATACTATATATCCATATATGGTCAATTATTTATTTTATTTTTAGTTCACAATGTAATTAAATTTAAATAATATTACTAATAGGTATATATAAATAATGTTAACTGTTGTACAAATATTATCAATATCCTTCTTTCCTAATCAAATATAGATTATAAAGTGTATAATTAAATATATAATATAATATTTCCTAAAATAGATGCGGGAATCATATATTTTATGATGGGAGTTTGCGAATTATTGAAAAATGAATTTACAATGAAAATAAAGACAAGGTTACTTAATAATTACTTAATAACTATAGATTTAATATTATAGTTATTTTATGATTTTTCGTATGCTAATTCAAAAGTATAGTATACTCTATTATATATATAACTGCAGTAATTAATATAATATATTGGATTTTTCTAATTACAATTCTAACGTATATAAAGTATACAATTATAAAGTATACTTTATATAGTATTATCATATATGATATTAACTGTATAAAGTCTCTTATAAGATACATATTTATACTATTATATAATATACAATATTATTATTCATACTCTAGTATACTATATATATATATATATATATATATATATATATAGATATATATATATATATATATATATATATATAACTTATATAAATATTTGAATTTTAATTGCAGGAAATAATGACTCCATGGATACATGGATATATGCATATATCAGAAAAGAGGATGCTTATTATGTGTGTCGATAATTGTTTGGTTTTCGTTCAAAATAATTTATTTCGTATTTTATTAAGTGGTATTGTTAATTTTATTTGTTTCACGTAACATGTCCTACAAACATTAATTGTTTATATAGTTTTGTATCACGTTATTTATTTAAAAATGTATCTGTTAATAAACAATATTGTTACACCAAAATATGTGGTTTTTAGAAAATAAATTATCATTATAAATGTCGATTCCATATATAAATTAATAATATAGAATAGTAAGTTATTATAAACACTGATATAAATTTAAATAAAATATAGTATAACTTTTAATAAATTATGATATAACTTTATATAATATACATTTTAATAAATTATGGTATAACTTTAAATAAAATATAGTATAACTTTTAATAAATTATGGTATAACTTTATATAATATATGGTATAAATTTTAATAAATTATGGTATAACTTTATATTAAATATGGTATAACTTTTTATAAATTATTGTATAACTTTATATAATATATGGTATCAATTTTAATAAATGATGGTATAACTTTATATCAAATATGGTATAACTTTTTATAAAATATGGTATAACTTTATATAATATATGGTATAAATTTATATCAAATATGGTATAACTTTTTATAAAATATGGTATAACTTTATATAATATATGGTATAAACTATGGTATAACTTTATATCAAATATGGTATAACTTTTTATAAAATATGGTATAACTTTTTTAATTAGTTATACCGTAAATGGTATATCAGGGCGCCACGGGGTTATACCATTTTTTAATCAATGTTATACCATTTATTTCTAACAGTGAACCTATATTCTAATTTTAAATGTATCTTTTAAAGTTTATAGATTGCATAACCTGCATAACTAGTAATTACTTTTAAAGATAATTATAAATAATATAAACATGAATGTCTATTGAATGAATGTATATTAACAAAGCATTGCATATAGAATACATAGTATAATCTATTTACATGAGAATAAGGAACGGGAGAAAATAAGACAAACGAATGATACGAATGAACAACTAAATATATAGTCTATAGAAATATATAATATTAAATAAATATTGTAATACTAGTATTATATTAAAGTAAAATGAGTTATCAATATTATATAATATACACTACCATACAAACATATATATCACTTATAACGTATAGCCAATATGCAACTTTAGGTTCATTATTATTTAAGTTTCGTATTTAAATTTTATTATTTACATTTAATATTTTAATTTTACATTTAATATATATATAGTAATCCACCGAACAATGTATACACATATAGATTACATAACATACTATCATATTACCTAACAATAGAGAATGCACTAACCTGCTTTATTACATAACGCACTTTCACAACACCACACCGAATCAAGCAAACATACGTCAGCATCCGGATCAGAACAGCCTCTTGCTAACACCGTGTTGCCAGCGGTGGATTTAGTCTGTATGTAGATTGCAATAGTACATGCATGTTGTATATAATAATACTAGTGATATCAGTGTTAGGTAGATATTACTCTAATAGGACGAACAATGGATGAACATATCTATAGATAAACTATAGTTTCCGTCCTGCACCACACAACATACGAACTATTAGATAATACTAATAATATATATCATTTTACATTATTTTAATATAATTATAAAGTAAAAGTATTACTAATGTATTACTAATATTTATGATAAATTTATTAAATTAAAAATAATTTAACAAATTTATATATATATATATTATTCATTTATAAAATAGATATTAGATATTAGATATTAGATATTATAGATATTTGGTCAATATTTATTAGTAATATAATTTAGATTAATTTATTTACTGGACTCTTTGAGTTAGAGCAATCAACAAAAGTGTATCATATATGCATATACTAACAAAACAATAGGTAGTAAGTTGGCAGTACTGTAGTGGTTGCCGGGGCGAGGCACAATCATTGTCTTTAGCCAAGTCGCAGCGGTAGCAGACCATCACGTTCTGTATCCTATTGCAGTATTGACCGTCGCATAGTATCCGGGTATCGCGGTCTATATTAACACTGGTGTCCGTCTCGCATCCAGCCCAGTACTTGTTGACCGTGTTCGACAGTTTACCTTGCTGTCGGTGTAGTGAACGATATAGCTAACTATGAATAACGCTTCTATATTGTTATGTTTCGACTTATATTTATAAATATTACTAATACTATTAAAACTACTATAATATATATTATGTTCTAACTTATATTGATAAATTGTATGATATTTCATACTCATTTTTTAACTATATATATATATATATACATATATATATATATATATATATATCTAACAGTATACAAATATTAGTATAATTTATTATCAGCCATAACAACGAAATATAGTAAGATTTGTATTTAATTAACGATCTTTCTTCAAATAGCTCTTAGGTTATATATCTCTATGATTAGATAATTATGTTATTTATTGTGCATATGTATTATACATTATATATATATATATATATATATATATATATATATTATACATACAAATGCGTATGACATACACATTTATTCGTATACCTTTTGTATTGTAAAGCTATAGAATAAATAAATAAATAAAGTGGAAACAATAACATAATGATCATAAGTATATGCATCACCATGTTTACTATATTAGTGATTAGTAGTCATTATATAGACTATACCCATAGGTATATAGTATATGGATATAATATGTAGGTAGTATCTCAACCACTGAAGCACGTCCATAAAGAAGTTGGTGGAAGTAATTCAATAAATTAGGTAACATGTATTCAAATAAATATTAGGTTATTTTAATATTGAATTTGGAAAGTATAAAACACATAAATACTATTATGTACAATTATATATATATGTATATATATATATATATATATATATATATATATACGTATGTAGTTACTACCGAACAGCGTGAGTTACAGGTGATGCTATTGTTAGTCGGTATAGGTAAATGTATTTTCGTTGAGAAAAGATAATCTCCTCCAATCACATTGCAGCGTTCGTTGTTGTTCTTGTCATCATTACACGATAGGCATAGCAACGCATCGCTAACTACGTAGGGTCATAGTTCATTAAATATATATATATATATATATATATATATATATATATATATGTGTGTATTTATTTATTAATGTATACTTTCACATATCTTTGTTAAGGTATCACCAATGACAGTCCTTGGTATCACCGTATGAACGAATAGTCAATCCACTAATTATGAATATAATTGTCATGTATTCATATATACATCGCGTATGTGTAATATATGGTATGATTCTATTATTCTGATAGAGTAGTATACTACCAATGATTTTTATAAGGAAATATATAGGTTTAACAGACACGATAAATCGTATAATTCTATTTTGTATACAAAAACCAACAGCGTCACCTATATAGGGTCAATTTTCGGAACTATGTGTTGTTTATAATGTAAATTCGTATCAAACTATACAATTTTTAAATGAATAATAATATGCTTACATTATTAGTTAGGTTATTATATGATTAAAACTAAGTGTTCATTACTAATATATAACAAAGCAATACTATATGTTGGTTTTAAATGCTATACATATCTATGTGGAAAGTAAAAGCTAATTTGTATTACATGTCATTTAATAGAATAATTACTAATTTAGTATGCACATCTCGGAAAAATAAATCTATTTTAGTGATTTCGTTACTACTCCAAGCAGCGGGATATCTGCATACTATTAACATCACTTTACGTATATAGGGAGTGTTATATCTTTACTTCGCAAAATCTTTGATACTACTCTATAGAATATATATATATATAACTGTATCATAATGTATTATATTGATGGAATTACGTTTAGTGTTTACGTTTGAATTACGTTTATTATTGATTTAAGTTTTACAAATATATTTCGTAGTTTATCAATTTTTTAATGTACAAGTATATTGTTATGAAATGTTTCAGAGAGTGGTAGATTTCACTTTAGTCTATATTATAGACTATATACCTACATATAGGTACATATAAATACACCTAAATACGTGCATATATATAAATATATATATATATATATATATATATATATATATATATTACTTGTAATAATGCACTAATTCATATTCAATGACTTTTTTTATTACGTTTGTAAATTTTACAAATTAAATAGTTATATAGATATCTCGTAAATATATAAGAATGTTATAATTATAATAGAGAGAAAGATAAGATATAGTAATATCTAGTAATACATATATTATATAAACTAACTATTATATACCAGTGCAATCGCGAGTGTAATATAATACAAATATTGCATATTATGTAAGTTATACAATAAAAATATCAACTTCTCTTATATTAAATTTGATAATAAATAATTACAGCAAATATAAATAATTCTTTAAATTAATTTAATGCTTTATAAATATTTATGTAAATTAAAAATAAACAAAGCATATATGCTTTGTTTACAAATTAAATATCATCATAATAAAATAAAATACATATATTTAGAATATAATAGAATTTTATTTCCCGAATATTAAAGATTTTAGATGAAAACCATTAGGTTTCATTAAAGACAAATTTCTTTAAGGACATTCATAAACCTTACCTTAGCTTATATTAAGAATATCTTTGTAGGATATATAAAAATATCATATATTTATAATATAGGTAATAATAATAAAATAATAATAATAGTAATAAAATAAAAAATAATAATAATAAGTATAAGAACGTATAAGGACACATACTATAGTACAATATTATTAATAATATAGTACAATAATATTAATACTATAGTACAATAATATTAATACTTTAGTTCAATAATATTAATACATAGTACAGTATTATTAATATCTAACAACGATTACTATTCGATTACGTCGTGTAAAATAGCTACTTATATCAGATGTTCTCCACTGGGAACCAAGTCATGGTAAAGTAGCTCAGGAATAGCAAGTATAACATATATTGATCACTTGGTCTGGGACACACTTTGCAGATCAAACGAACTTTCGAGCGCGATGGAAAACATATATAAGTGGAGATGTAGATGTTATGTGTAGCCGTGCCACCTTATTAGGTAAGATGTTAATAACGAATATATACACAGAAACACAACTCACTACAGGTACCTACATACACACACACAAACACAACTCGTAGTTAAGATTTACTAAGTAATCCGCGATAAAAGTATGTGAGGATAGTTACACTTATGTGGGGTGGGTCAAACCTATGTGGGTGGGTCAAGCTTATGTGGGGAGGGTTAAGCATATGTGGGTGGGTCAAGATAGGGTTAGGTAATATCTGTATTGTTTGTTAGCCATAATCACCAATACGATTAATTAGATAACGTGACTATGTTTACTAATATGTGCATATGTACTGGCCATATAAACAATACATACTAGGTGTTAATACATACTACTACTGTTAGGTTCGAATAATGCGCATACTAATACCACTGGTGATCGTAGCATTAAAATATAATAATAATATTATACAGTGATGATTTCAGCATAGATTACATGATTAATGATTCATCCATGATTCATCTACGGATTGGGTTAGAATTTAAATCTGCAAATAGGTCAATGTTAGAAAGTAACAGCGTATACTGATTAACAACAGTGACAGTCAACATCACAACTAATTAGTAAAGACACAAGTACTGAGGTCACTTTCAGGGGGCATGTTATATTTCTTAAGTATAACATTATCATTAATGTTAATCTACGTATAGCATATTACCGCCGTACATATATAAGCATGGTTAACGTAATCATTATCATACCTTTGTACCGATACAGCATGATCGTAGTTAGGCATTCCTAACATTCCGGCATTCCTAAAATTGTTCATATATTACCTCCGTTGTCACATCATATTGTTATATAATATTTCATTTCCAATTTTCAATCATAATAACTTAATTATATATTATAATTTTTAAACTAATAATTAACTAAAATGAAACATTTATTATCGTAATGACTATAGTATACTACTTCCATATATATAATGAACTAAACATTACCCTTGATACAAATATACCACTACTGCCCCCGTTGGGAACCCCTTGTCTAAACACTCAAGTAAATCTGGATATAATAGAAGAACCAATTTCCGCTCAAATGAAGGGTATCACAAATCCTATCAGGTATTATGTTACACAATTTGCATCTAAAACATTATTGCATAGTGATTTCATGCGGCACGAATCTTACATTTAATTTAATAATATTTCCTATAAGTGCTTCTGTGGAATTTTGTTGTTGTATATTTGTCTATGGTATATTTATTAAATATTATTGATAATTGTAGTGATAAATTATATGAGAATTTATTAATTATACAATATTATATTTTATCTGGAAGAATTGAATATTAATTGGAGAGTTAACTTACAATTTATCTAATATTTTCTCTTGTAAATATAACATTATTAGTTGTTTTATTTATTTAAAGTGTATGATCCGGAATGGCACCTTTGTATATTTTAAAAACGGATGTAAATTGATAATTTAAAATTCTTGCTTTATCGTAATCTAGTGATGCATATGTATTATCATCTTTATTTAATGGAGATATTTCATTATGAGATGAACATCTAATATTAACATATTTATAGAATAATACTTTATTATTAGAATTGATAACATTATACTCTCTATTCAAAACAAATTATTAATAGTACAATGTAGAAGAGATTGTGAATCTCGCTACTTATTGTAATGAATAATTGACTTATTCCTAATTTAAAAATTGTGTAATCATTTTAATTGAATAGAATATATATATTTGTTGGGTATTTACTTGTATTAGTAACAACTTTTGTCATTGGAACTGTTTTATCAAAGATATTTAATATAGTTGAGTAGAAAATATCTACAATTTCATCAATAACATTTCCATAAGAGAGTATTTTTCCCATTGTATATTTTTAAATAAAAAGTACATTTCAAGAAAATTTGTTTTTTTAAAGTTTGGTTGTATAGAATTAGTTATACTATTCTAACTTTATAAAATATTGAAGGAAAAAGAAAAAGAATTACTAATGTACTGATTTAGTCCAAATCTAGGTTCCTTAGAAATATTATATAATAAGAGTTTATCGTTAGTAAATAGTAAGCCAAGTATATTATTAAGTCTATATGGAAAATTAATATATTGTGCAAGAGAAGTATCTGTTATAATTTCAATAAACGTATTATAACATGAAGGATTGTTTGGAAAAATAGATTTTCCCAATTGATTAAAGGTAAAATAATGTTTCCTATATGATATACTATAGTAATATACCAGGATAATAAATTGTAAATAACGAGGATATTAGGTCACATATTTCTTGTTGGTTAACTATATCGGTTGAAGGTGGTCTATAAATACAAATTATTCTGATTTTATCTTTACTATAAACATATATATAAATATATATTCTACATTAATAGATGTTGAATAGTATATTCTTGAGGATTTAAAGAATAGATTTAAATTATTTTTCATAATATAAGTACCTCCTGCGTGGATTTGCCTACCTAGTTTAAATAATGTATAAACTAAAAATATTCTTCTATTTCTGATTTGTCATTGTTCAATCCCAAAGAATCATTACCATAATTTAATTTAGGAACATTGTTAGTTATTTTAAATCATCTTTTAAAATACTATTAAATTAATGTAATTATTTATAAAATTTATTTATATTTACTCTCTCTATTATCAGAATATTATTTAATATACATTTATTTTGAATACCTTTAATAAATACGTTTATAATAAATTAGTATATGGTTAAAGTATAGTGTATTTATTGTTTACCCCCGAGTGAGCTGTGATCTAGACATTCGAACGTTTGTTTATATTTATGCAATATCATTTATTTAACTCGCTAAACCAACTTAAACCCAGTGAGGGATAGCCAAGTCGAGTGAAATAATGGATAGACTACAATGGTAGTCCATGATAGACTAACATGGTAGTCCACGATAGACTACAATGGTAGTCCACGATAGACTACAATGGTAGTACATGATAGACTACAGTGGTAGTCCATGATAGACTAACATGGTAGTCCATGATAGACTAACATGGTAGTCCATGATAGACTACAATGGTAGTCCACGATAGACTAACATGGTAGTCCATGATAGACTACAATGGTAGTCCATGATAGACTACAATGGTAGTACACGATAGACTAACATGGTAGTCCATGATAGACTACAATGGTAGTCCATGATAGACTACAATGGTAGTCCATGATAGACTACAATGGTAGTACCCGATAGACTAACATGGTAGTCCATGATAGACTACAATGGTATTCCATGATAGACTACAATGGTAGTCCATGATAGACTACAATGGTAGTCCATGATAGACTAACATGGTAGTCCATGATAGACTAACATGGTAGTCCACGATAGACTACAATGGTAGTCCATGATAGACTACAATGGTAGTCCACATTAGACTACAATGGTTGTACACGATAGACTAACATGGTAGTACACGAGACTACAATGGTAGTCCACGATAGACTACAATGGTAGTCCATGATAGACTACAATGGTAGTCCACGATAGACTACAATGGTAGTCCATGATAGACTAACATGGTAGTCCACGATAGACTACAATGGTATTCCACGATAGACTACAATGGTAGTCCATGATAGACTACAATGGTAGTCCACGATAGACTAACATGGTAGTCCATGATAGACTACAATGGTAGTCCACGATAGACTACAATGGTAGTCCACGATAGACTAACATGGTAGTCCATGATAGATTAACATGGTAGTCCATGATAGACTACAATGGTAGTCCATGATAGACTAACATGGTAGTACACGATAGACTACCATGGTAGTCCACGATAGACTAATATGGTAGTCCATGATAGACTACAATGGTAGTCCACGATAGACTACAATGGTAGTCCACGATAGACTAACATGGTAGTCCATGATAGACTAACATGGTAGTCCACGATAGACTACCATGGTAGTCCACGATAGACTAACATGGTAGTCCATGATAGACTACAATGGTAGTCCATGATAGACTAACATCGTTACAACGCTAGCGTATTCTTCTCCGTCGTATACATATTAAAACGGACCCCCGAAAACCTCACAATATTTAGATACGCCAATTTACACATCTATTGTATAGGTGAAACTCAATTTTTAGACATGTGATTCTATCATACACATCAGTAGTGTTTGAGAGAGTTAAATGAAGGTAAACAAGAATACATATAATTATACCATTTAGAATTCGGCTCAATAGAATACAATCAGAAATTCACTCTTAAATAAATTATAAATTTATATATTTTTATGATAAAGTTATGAACGGATGCTATGAGATAATGTATTTATAGAATATAAAAATATTACATAATTAATAGTATATTAGTAATAGATAAATACGTTATATTAGTAATTATAATTAGATTATAAATATATATATTTTTATGATAAAGTTATAAATAATGTTAATATATTTAAATTATAGTTTTTTATATTATCATTTTATTAAGTTGTCTTCAATTATTTTTAATTAGATCATACGCAGGTTTTATTAAATTCTCGCGTTCAGAAATAGCTAGTATCTTCTCTAGACGTAATTGTTGTAAATTACTTTTCGTGAACTCCAAGTCAGTATTAAACTTTTCTAGTCCTTGTTCATAGTTAACAGTTCTCTCTCTATTAGCAGCAGTATTTCTTCTAATAGTAGCTGATTTGTCCCTACCTTCGCTAACCAAAGATGTTATCATTCTCAATTGTGACTTTTTCAACTGTAACTCATTATCGATGTTACCATTAAGGGTATTTATCTTAGTACTCAATGCTTGTTCTTGTCTTTTAACTATATTATTAGTCGCTAAATATTCCTCAACGGCTAGATTTCTTTGTAAATCCGAGTATAACACACGACTATCTCGCTGGTTATTTTTATTACGGTGTCTATACTTCTGTACAAGTAAAGTTGCACTCATAGCCATCAAAGTTGTAAACAAAAATACGCATATAAATATAATTATTTCGAATGTTCTTGGAGATGTAAACGAAAATGCCCATGCCATTTCAACGTCTGTATTAGGTAATTTATAGTTTATTTATTTAATAATATATATATATATATTAATGTAAACACTAATTATTAATATATATATATATATATATATATATATATATATATAATATTTCCAACTAACTTCTATTTTCATATATATATATATATATATATATATATGAAGATAGAAGTTAGTTGGAAATCCAACATTATAAGTAAACTCAAAGAAACTTCTTTAGAGCTACAGTTGAGACTGTATTTGTATATAATTCTATAACTAGGACACAAATTTCAACATTAGAGACAACAGTTGATGGAACCTATATACGCATGCTGCGAGCTGCACTAAACAAGTCATGGAGAGACCACGTTACAAATAAGGAGTTGTACGGCAAAATTCCAAGAATAATAGATACATTACGCGAACAACGTCTAGGGTTCTCCGATCACTGCAGAAGCGAAGTAGAGAGGGAAGTAGAGAGTGAATTAGAGAGTGAAGTAGAGAGTGAAGTAGAGAGTGAAGTAGATAGTGAAGTAGAGAGTGAAGTAGAGAGTGAAGTAGAGAGTGAAGTAGAGAGTGAAGTAGTGAGTGAAGTAGAGAGTGAAGTAGAGAGTGAGGTAGAGAGTGAAGTAGAGAGTGAAGTAGAGAGTGAAGTAGAGAGTGAAGTAGAGAGTGAAGTAGAGAGCGAAGTAGAGAGTGAAGTATTATTTTGGAATGCAAAATACGGATTAAGCTCTCGAGGAAAGCATATGAAACCATATTTAAACCAATTAAGAGAGGACACGATAGGTAACAAATGAGGAACTACCGATATCAATGAGTGATATAGAGGATTTGAAACGTGTAATGAACTGCCGAGCAATCTCGACCTGGTAAAGTAGGCATATATATATATATATCTATTAGATAAGGCGTCATATACAAAGGTAGGACGCTGGTTCAAGCACCAATCGGACCAATAAAATCGTCTTAATCATTGTAATAATAATTTTAGAATCTAGAAGTGATCTTATATATAATTTTATATATATTCCTATATAAATGATCGGTTTTAGCTAAATATTCATGCATTAACATTGGTTTCGAAAGGAAATTAGAGCTACAGTGAAAATTTCATCTAAGTTCCTAGATGAATATGGAAAAATCCTGATGAATCATAAGATTCCACCAAAATAAAATAACAATACAAATAATAATATCTATGTATAAATTATCAATATTGAAAAATTTGTTCATTTTCACGATGATAAATATAAGTAATATAGCTTATACTATAAGCAGATACTATAAGCAGATACGCCTACTATACTATACTAAACAAGGCACTTTTTACTTAGCTATCAAACTTAATAACCTATAACTATTACTAAACTAACTGACTACTTGCGGAACAGAGTCGACTCCCAGAAGATATACTGATACACAAAGTTCTATATATATACTGTTAATATTGCAATATACTATAATATGTTTTCTATGCTATTTTTCATCTATATACTCCACCTACAATATCTTTGTATTAATTATTTTCCAATAAATCACAACATAGAGAGGTAAACGAGTTATAGAAGATTATGAAATTGTATAGAGGTTAGTTTTATTCTTAAAAAATCTTTTCAAACAAACATTTCACATAAATAGATTTAGTAATCTAAATTCTATAGTTGACATATACTATATACATTATAACTAGAACAAATCGTGAACATAACTAATTAAACAAATTAACACAAATAGAAATAGAGTATATTATAAACACAATTTCAATAACTAAAATACACTAATCTCATGAATCATTGAATACATGAATGAAAGTATGTTTATGACATCATTATATTTTCATTATTTAAGGATATTCCTTAATCATTATATGCCAATATATATATAATGATAGGTTATAATATACTATATCAAACTATTTTTGAATTTAGAATAGAAAATATTTAACAACAAAAATAAAAAATTGATTTTTATACATTTTAATATATCATTATTTTCAATGTAAAATTATGTTTATGATAATACTCAACTTTCATAGTCATTTTTTTTACATTCCTTCCAACTAGTTCGACAGTATGTAATTTATACGTAATACACATGAGTCATAGTATATAATATGTATATAATAGCTATTTAATACTGTGTAAGCAATAATACTAGAATTTGAAATTTCCTTAACAAGTTATACCTACTTAAAAAGTATTTTGTGATATATTTTGATATAGATATTTGTTAAATTAATAAATAATATAAGTTATAAAACGTTCTTTTTGATGATATGTATATTGAATTAAGATTAAGTTTTGATAACATATAAATAACGTCCATAATAATATATTTAAAAATTTACAATTGTTAAAAATTTATGTTTTAAAATAAACAATATTTTAGTTTATATTTCTATAACCCTTATATATATCCCTTTAAATATAATGAAACATATATGAAATTTGAATTCATAATACAATTATATAGTTATACTACCTTACAAATATCACTTATTTGTTAACTAACTACTATAAACTAGAATGCAATATTAACAATTATATGTATTTCGAATTAATCTAAACAATTAATCTAATTACAACTATGCAACTAATCATGATTACACTTATTAACTAAACTTTAATAGTTTATCCACGGACACAATATATTGAAATTATGAATTTGTATTCACAAAATGGTAACTATTAAAAACACTGTTAAAATTAACAATCACTTATAATTCAATATATCTTAATACTTCAACTATCTTTCAAACCTATATATAAAAATATAAATGTATTTTTTGTATATTTGTATGTACTTAAATAACATGTAATCAAATTAATAATACGATCTTTATAGACCGATATTTTTCGGTTGATAATTTTAAAATGATTATATTTGTTTATATGTATAAGTATTGCAATATCCATGTCAATAACAAAGTATTTGTTTAAACGTTTGGAATTTAAAAAAATTAAATTAATATCTTAAATCAGCAAATACTCATAATCAATATATAGGTTTTACTACAATAACCTATGTTGTATTATACATATTAAATATAGTAATATTAGTATCAGAAATAGTAGTATTAGTAATAATAATAGTAGTATAGTAGTAGTAGTAGTAGTAATAGTAGTAGTAGTAAACCTGTAAAAACCTGTAAACCAATGGTTTATACACTTCTTATACTTGGTATAGTAGACAGACGTGTTGATCGATGGATACATTAATTTGAATTGCCAAAAACAATATCATAAAGATATGTTTTCAATAATTTTGTAAAGACTGTGGTTGATCTTATTTTGTGAGGGAGGGAATTCCAAATAGTAGGGGCCGAGATATAAAAACTTCTTCTATTAGTGGTAGTCATATTTAAGAGTAGTAGTAGTAGTAGTAGTAGTAGTAGTAGTAGTAGTAGTAGTAGTAGTAGTAGTAGTAGTAGTAGTAGTAGTAGTAGTAGTAGTAGTAGTAGTAGTAGTAGTAGTAATAGTAGTAGTAGTAGTAGTAGTAGTAGTAGTAGTAGTAGTAGTAGTAGTAGTAGTAGTAGTAGTAGTAGTAGTAGTAGTAGTAGTAGTAGTAGTAGTAGTATATTGTACTATTACTATACTGTACTATTGAATCTAATCCATGTTTAGGCAATGTTCTAAATATTTATAATGAATTGATAAATATTGTTACACATTTGGATATTAACATACATAATTAATAGATAATAAATATGTATATATGGGTTAAGAAATATAGTTCAAGGAACTAATTAACAATATTCAATAAATAATTAATAGAATATGTATTATACAATCAATTAATAATAATTACGAACCATGTTTTGTATCATTTGTTTCTTTAGAAATTTGTATAAATATATCAATAAAATCAGTAATATTATCATCATTGAAATTTCTTTCATGGATTTCTATTTCCTTTTTAATAAACTTATTAATAGAATCGTATGTTTTAATACAATTTATAAATGTATCCTGTTAATAAGATGATGTTGTTAACATAATCATGAATATTAAGTAATAAAGGGCGATAAAACACCATATTTTGTATAGGTAAAAATAAAAAACAATATAAGATATATATATATATATATATAAATTTATATATTATACTTATATAATATACATATATATATATAAAATAGTTTCCTAGTGAAATAAATACATAGAGTATTATAGTTATGGATAGTGTAGTATATACAAATGAACATATTTGTATATGACATGACACACAATGTTATAATATAATTACGAAACCTAGCCTATATAACCTGTTACATTGTGTACTAAGTAGATTATATTACAGATATAAGTATATAATTACTTAAACTATGTACTACTGACCGAAATTCTCCTAAGAATAGCAATGGGGAGGAAGGCGAAAGTTTTGTAACCGAAGCCGGACTTCTCCACTAATACAGAAATATTATTAAGAAGGGTCTTACAGTCTTCGTCGCTGTATTCATATCTATTAGTCATGGGGTGAGTCATTAGCGTGATTCATCGGAGTGAAGTTTGATTATATTACGAAAAGTTAATGTAACATGAGGCGAAACGTTAAGATGGAGTAACACAGGAAACACATACTTTTTCAATCCGTATTAGATCCGGATTGCATCTGGATTAATTTCGGATCAAGATAAATGTATCCGGATCCTGATTTAATCCCGATTAAATTTGAATCATAGGATCAGAAAATATAATTTTATATAAAAATTAATTATTTTTACAAAATACAAAGTTTGCTGTTTTATAAATGAAGTTTATTATATATTTAATATATTAAATATACGAATATATATTATATTTGAGATTATATAATTTCAAATTTGTTTAATAATTATTTGATACGGATTATATCCAGATTGGATTCGAATAAAATGTCGGATTTAACCTTGCATTTTGATTCAAATTCAATACGGATTCGATCTGGATTATGTAATCCGGATTGAATTTGATTTGTTCAATACGGATTCAATACGAATTATGTAATCAGGATTTAATTTGGATTGTTCAATACGGAGTCAATACGGATTAAGTGATACGGATTTAATTTGGATTGTTCAATACGGATTCAATCCGGATTAATTGATACGGATTTAATTTTTATTGTTCAATACGAATTGTCAAATTGTATACATTATATATATATATATATATATATATATATATCCAGCAAACAGTAATAGCCTCATAATAGCACCATAACATCATATATATGTTAAATATTTAATAGCTTCAAATGTTTACATTGAGCTACCCAGGAAACACAATCCACTATTAATCCAGATTTAATCCGAATTATAGATACTGATCAAAGTCGAGATTTGGGATACTTTGAAATCCGAATTGAATCCGGATTATGATCCAGATTGTAATCCAAATTCTTCAAAATTCTATAGCTAGGTGTATATTCAACATACTAAAATACTCCCATACTCATATATCTCTATTCCTAGTTAAACTCCACTGGCTACCTGTACACCATAATATCCTATATAAAACTCTACTACTGGTTCATAAAACAAGCCATGACTCTCCTGACTACCTAGCATACCTACTCAAACTTAAATTACCAACTAGTACCACTACACGCTCCACCAATAAGTTTCTACTTCAATTCCCTCCTAAACATAACTTACATTCAATTAATACTCGCACCTGGGCAATATCCGTCCCATACTCCTGGAACACTCTCCCTACATCCATCCGTATTATACCCAAGCAACCAGAAACTAGTTGCCGCAACGTAACATTATAGGTCAAATAATATGTTCCAGTAGGTGGTCGAATCATAGGTAGTTTGTGATCAGATAAACGGTTTCCTTTTACATACAAAAAATCAATAGTGGAACGTATTATTTTACCCATAAATAAACACCTAGTGGAACGTATATTTTTACCCATAAATAACACTTAGTGGAACGTATATTTTTACCCATAAATAAACAACTAGTGGAACGTATATTTTTTACCCATGATTAAACACCTAGTGGAACGTATATTTTTCCCATGCACAATAAAAAAGAAACGTAAAACAATTCATTCATTTATTACAAGGAACAATACACAAAATACGGATATGATTAAACACGTGAATAATATATATAATAATAAACTGGGAATGCAAGGGTATATTTATAATGATAATAATACAAGTATGTATACATATATGATCATATATGATTATAATATACATATATAGTATATAGTATGCGAATATAGTGGTTTCTGTTCATTAAATAGCACAGTGTAT
>OZ025240.1:4924238-4986738 GCA_964019155.1 Osedax fenrisi | reverse complement strand
ATATGTAAATCATTTAATTGTAAACGAATAATAAGTAATCGAATCGAATACTTATTTGCTATTTATTTACATCTCTAATTCAAAAAGTCTCCTAAGTAGCTTTTGTAAGTAACAATTGTTACAGGTTTAAATTGCCTCAAGGTATAAGTGTCCATCTAATATATTATTTATCATAAATGAATTTATAAATAGATGGCGAAATTACCCATATATGTCATCCTACATTTTACTTAGTAAAATATATTTAAATGCCCTATAATAATTTTTTTTTGGTAGTTGCCCTGAAACCTAGAATGAACACTGATATATATATATAGTATCAAACTATAAAATTAAGTATATTATATACAAATAATAATTATAAAATTACAACTGGATTATAACTGCGTTTTAGTACATCCCATAATATTAAATATAATTATGCATAAAGGACATAGAGCTAGAGAGATTTTCTCTAGCTCTATGATAAAGGATAACACTTAACACTTATATAAGTATATATGTTTATATTTAACAATAAGATTATTATATTACCTTATTAATTCAACTCGTAGTATATATGATATATACTTTAAATATTTGTACGTTGTCTTTAAAGGAAGTAGAATAAAAGGAAGTGTACATATAAGGAAATAAATAAACAATACCGTTACTTTCAATTTTCGCGCCATACATTATAACCTGCGCAGTAGATGATGCAATGGGTGATGCAATGGGCGACGCCCTTTGGGCTATGATACAATCGTGTTATGCTATGTACATTTATTTATAGATATGTGGTAGAACAACTATATAATATCTATTTATATCTATAATATATGTGTGTGTGTTTGTGTGTGAATATACTATACTATACTATAGTATCAAAGTATAAAATTAAGTATATTATATACAAATAAATATTATAAAATTACAACTGCGTTTTAGTACATCCCATACTATTAATATATAATTATGCATAAAGGATACATAGCTAGATAGTTTTTCTAGTAGTACTACTTTTCTCTAGCTCTATGATAAAGTATAACACCTATCAATTATATATGTTTTATTTTTAACAATACTATTTTATATTACCTTATTAAATCAACTTGTAATAAACAATCTAAATATTGATAAATTGTCAATATAGGAAGTTTAATACATAGGAAGAATTAGCAAATAATGAAGTAATTAATCAATACCGTTAATATAAATTTTCGCGCTAAACACAATTTCCACAATAACACACTCATCGATATAAAGAAAGTCACTTTCTTTATATCGATGAACACACTTACCTGCGCATGGGTGTGGTGGGTGACGCAATTAGCGTGACTTTTCGTACCGCTTCATTTCATACAGTATTTACGACATGTATGATATAATACATTCGTGGAATGCTATGAACATCTATTTATAGATATGTAGTAGAATAACTAGAAAATATATAATCTTTATTGCGTATTAATCATATTATTTATAGTTATTTTACCTAATTATATCTTATATACATATTCCATTATAATAATGTATATTTACAAACTTTCATTAGTGCATTAGTACTTTAATGTGGGATATGAAATAAATCACAGAAATATTAAACAGAAATAAGTGTATAAATTAACACTAATAGATGGTATATATATATATGTTTGTGTATGTGTTTGTATGTGTGTGCGTATGTATATATTATACAATTATATTGATATATAATTCTATTAATAATAATTCTTATTGATAAGAGATATATTTTATAAAATATAATATTTCACTATAGATATCGCTGTTGTAATATCCAATGTATTTATTTGACTTATACAATTGTATATATTAATATACAAATTTGAATATATATTGAATACATAAATTAATGATATCCAAAGTGTTTATTTGACCTATAAAATATACAAAATTGGAACATACATTGAATACATAATATATTCATATCCAAAGTGTTTATTTGACCTATAAAATATACAAAATTGGAACATATATTGCATAAATAAAATAATTATATCCAAAGTGTTTATTTGACCCATAATATATACACTGGTGGAACGTTGTTATATATTTTACGTTGACGCGCAATGCGTTTGGTTGCTTGAGTACCCTCAACTCCAAACTTCAACTATTGAAAACCCACTTATTTAATATGAAACATTAACTTCAAATATATATGGACGGCCGATTACTTTATAAGCACAGTTTGCAGTCCGAAACCCGAAAAATATAAAAATGTATGTATATATAATGTTACTATAAAGAATATATATGATATATTTATTGATATACAACAAAAACTTAACTTATTTAACAAAATAAAGATTTAATATTATGAAATATGTCAATTATATAAATGTGCCTAGAATTTTTTGCATATTTAAAAAAAAAAATAGTTATCGTATGTGGAAATATATTGTGTATGTGATATGAATTTGTTACGCATATCAACATCTATATAATTCGTATCATACGTTCATAGAGCTAGTTAGAATATCTCTCTAGCTCTATGTATATATGCAATGTAATATACGTATACGTTCAACGAATTTTCGAAAAATGACAGTTGTTATTGTTCCGATGAAATGAGATGATAGAATATAAGGGAATATCAGTTATTGGTATTCGATATATATTGAATTGAATGTAACATATTTATTAAGTTATAAATATAATTAATTAATTAAGGTTCTAATAGTTTATAATAATTTTTAATTAATTTATTTAATCAATCGGCATTAATATATTTAATACTTGTCGCCTTAATTCATATAACTATATATATATATATATATATATATATATTTAATTAATATTTACTTTAATTAATACATTAATATCTAAATCATAAATGAGATATCGATAATGAATGACTGTAGTTATTATTGTTAGACTATATATATATTACATAATATCTGCTATTACATAATAACCACCTTTTATTGACGACCAACATGAATATGATATTTGCTACAGCCTTGGTGATAATATCACAGGGGTGTTATCACATTATGTTATCACATGTGCGAATGCCTTCCCATTATTAGACAAAAACTCGGCGATTAGTAGGTTTGCTTCATTTTGCATCTAATTATGCGATGTTAACGTGTGTTATTATAAATATTAAATGTAATTATTTACATTCTCGTGTATATATTAAATTAATATGAAGTGAAATAAAAACTTTGAAATAATTAAAAATAACACATTTAATAATTGTATAGATTATGTCCTAACTTTTTCTTCAAAAAAAGATTTTCCTAATCCATAATTTCTTAAAGATTTCATTGCAAATTTTCTGTAAATTTTATTATCTTCATAATTGGTTTTTATTAATCCTATTAATAAGGTAGTAATATAAATATGTCGGAATACATTAAAATTGATTACTTTACGATATTATAAGGTTTTATTAACACATATAGTAACGACTATTAATATATATATTATTTGTGGTTATTTTCACTTTAAATCATAGTATATTATTCTTATACACTCATATTACTTTACTTATTACTCTTAATGATGTTATTCTTATTACTCTTAAATAATATATTATTTAAATAACTTCATTGAAACTATTTTCTAATGACAATATATATGTTAATAAGGGTCGGCTCAAATGAGGGGGGGGGGCAAATCGGGCAATTGTTCAATATTTTGGGTTTCCAATAAATTATTTGAGAAAATATTTGTTTACTATTTATTTAAAAAAAAATTCTTGTTGAAACTCATAACAAGCAAGGAAATTAATAACCGGATACATGGGGTATAATGAACATGGAGGATAGGGTGTAATTATTTGTTATATTATTAATTAAATATAATTATATAATACATACATTACATAACCTAATGATAATGCTAGCATGAAAGTCTAGTAATAATTAATCAATATATGTTTCTTTATACGGGAATGATGTACTTTCACTAATTGTCATAATTAATGGATAAATGTTGATAACTTGATACATAATATACTATTTACTGTATATTATATAACTAGGTATTATTTGTATATGTAGGATTAAATGATATATGTATTCATATGTATCATCAATAACCTTTTCCACCCCCGGTATAAAGATCAATAGGTGTGAAGTTTGACCTATCGGAGCAGATCTCTTTGTTATCGACGAACAGTCTCCTTATCATCGCTTGACCGGAAACCAGCACCACGGCATAGGGACCAGCTCGGAGGTAGCATAACTCCCCGTAGTCTTTGTATAACCCATCTAATGACCTGTACATTAGGGTAGACCGTTTATGAAAGTTTTACTAGCTCGCTCTCAGTAGGTCATAAACGTTATATTTTACATATTTGTGAAATTTCATCACAAAATATTTAATATTGGTAAGGCTAAGTGCATTTTAATGATGAACTATTTGCATTTATGATTCAATGTAAAATTCTATTTTACTTATATATTTTATGTATTTATGTAAGTGTACGTTGTCATAAAAATAAAATATTTTACATATACGTGTATACATATATTATAATATTAAAAAAATTAAATATATTTTAAATATTGCATATAATACATATGCAAAAATTAATTTTTTTCTACATATTTTTACCTTTCATATATCTATAATTTATTTTTTTTTCGTAATTTTCAATATAAATTCTTAGATTAAAATATAAAATATTATTTAAATATTGTTTAGATGTAATGATTTATAATAATAATGAACTATTTTTATTCATTATTATTTAATCTCATTTTATAAAATTAAAATTAAAAATGTATTGACATTTTTTTATAATCTTATTATTTCTTAAATTAAAACTAGTATATTAATTACTTATAAAATACATAATACTAGTATGGTATATAATATCTACTATATATGGTATATAATACGATAGTTATTAAATCATACATTATGATGGATATTTTAAAAAGACCAAAAATAACCCAAAATAAGGATTTCGAAAAGCCAAAAATAATCTATTTTGGGTATTTTTCTTTATGTTGGGATTTAGCTCAAATTAACAATTCCTGTTGATGATTCATCAATGGGTAATATATAGAGTAATACTAGCTACGGAATTCGGTATACATAATGTATGTATGCCGAATGTATGTATATTATATACTATTATTAAAGATAATAAGTTGTATGATAATATATATATATATATATATATATATATATATATATATATATATATATATATATATATATATATTATATAATGTAATACATGTATTATGTATAGTATACATAAATAATTATAAATATGATATTACTAACTTATACAAATAATCATTATTAGTGAAAAGCGAGTAATTTCCTAATACCGGAAGATACCACGGACCGGGAGGTTGCTGTAAGCGATTTCGATATACCACGTACGACGACACAAGGAACGAAACGCCCGCCACGACAACCAGCTTCGAGTTCGATGTTTCATTCAGTGAAGAACACACGCGATCTTTTATGTCACATAATAGGACGCTTTCCTTAATATAGTTCATATTTACGTTTCGGTTCTTCCAACCCTATACGTATATTTTGATACATTTTTAATGTATTGCTGACATGCATATGTATATAGTACGTATCCTATTTATATATAAATCATATATATATATATATATATATATATATATATATATATTTAAAATAGTTTGATTATAATCATATAGTATATATATATATATATATATATATAAAAACCACATGTATGGCTCAGTTGGCTAAGGAGTCATGCACATAATTAGTAGGAACCGGGATTAAACCCCCCCTCATTATATATATATATATATATATATATATATATATGTATAGTGGTATAGTGCATTATGCATATGGTTTGTAGACTATAGCGATGTAGTTAGTATCCCTCTAGCTACATCCACCACCTAGCCATAACAAGCGAAAAGGAAGGTCGTGCATGTAATTCCTTTCCTGGTGGTTTTATGGTTATACAAGTCAAGACTCCTTCAATGCCTCCAAGTGGCATACCTCGGTAAACTGTTTACTTAGTACCCAGGCTAAATTGTAAGGGATCTAGGAGAAGGTAACTCTGATTCCAAATATTTCTGCTGCCTTTTAGTAAGACCTCTTTAAGTAAAAGCTAAGAGAGTGCAACTCTGAATTCAAACGCACTGCTATAGGAGTTGCACTCTTAGCAGTATTATCAAATGAAAGACATGACAAGCATAACAAACTTAAAATATAAAATTAATAAAGTACACCTACTATTATTACAGATTTTGGTAAGTATTACATTATTTGTTTGTTTCTTTCTAGTATTGGTATAATTGATTTTTAGCATTTTCTGTTTATAATATATTTAAAATTTAACATTTAAATATTAAACTATATAACTAATAATTTATTACTAAAACAGGGTACAAAGATAAGAAGAATTCTATAAAGTTAAAGTAGAAATTGAATATTTCGATGCCACTTACAAAATAATGTATTTTATTTCTATTTTCTATTATTTTTATGCTATATTTTATTTATATTTTGATCATTTTTCGTTTATTTTTACTATATGATTTATTTCTACTTTCGATTGTTTTTCGTTTATTTTTACGGTAACTGTAAAACTTTTAATTTCTTTAATTTTTTAATTTCGTATTATTCATTGTTTATTTCTATAACGTATGTTATTTTTAGCAAATATTTATACTTTATACTTTCGATTATATGTTCGGCTATATATTTGCTTAAATAAATTATCAATCAACAAACAACACTAGGGTTAAAGTCCCTAATATAACCTTCCCTATAACCGAAACGATCTCTAAAGAGAAGTATGACGGACCTACTCCACACCCGCAAGGAAGGGTATATCTTGAGAAACGCGTATGTAATAAGTCCAAACTATTAAGATGCAAACTAGAAATCATTGTATCATCTATGAATGTTAGAACAATTCGAGAAGAACATAAACAACTATAACTCAAGTATAATTTCGAAAGCCATGATCTAGATATTCTTGTAATACAGGAACATCGAATTATGCAACTGTTAAGTAACTTATAACAACATCAGCATGGAAAAATGACCAAGGAGCATCAACAGGAGGAATTGGTATAATGTTAAATAAAAGATCAATAAACTCACTATGCGAGGTTATATCACAATCTGAAAGAATATTGATAAGCACATTCCATGTAAATCCTGCAACATCTATTATAATCATATATTCACCTACAAATTATAGCGAAGATGAAGTTATAAACAAATTATACGATAAACTTAGAAGATCTATAGAAACTATATCACATCACAATGTCCTAAGCATTATTGGAGATTTTAATGCAAGGATAGGTAAAGATGACGGGAATTTTACATATCATCAAAAAACAAATAAAAATGGTGTATTATTAATATATATTATAAATGAAAAACAATTAGTAATAACAAATAAATGTTTTCAAAATAAGTTGAAAAAACATTGGAAATATATGGATCCGTGCTGCAGGAAATATCAGCTTGACTATATCTTAATGAGAAAAAAATGGAGTAACAGCATCACAAATGTGGAAGCATACAGTACTTTTTCTAGCATGGGTTCAGATCATCGAATCGTATCATCTAAGGTAAGGCTAAGTTTGCGAGCGAATAGTAAGACATTACCAAGAAAACTCTGCTATAACTGGCCTATGTTTAAATCTAACATGTCCCTTCAGGAGAAATACGCAATTGAAATAAAAAATCAATTTATCTTGCAAGGCGATGAAGACATTTCAGATACATATAAACGATTCATAGGTATAAATGCTGAAGTTACAAGAGAAGTAGTTCCACTTTTAATTAAAACAAATAAAATGAGTCCGTCCACTGAAAATACTGTTTCTAGAGCTAGAGAAGACACTCGTATAATAAATAGAGAGTATGAAGACACTCCAAATGAGACTAATCAACATAACAATACTGGATCGCGCAATTAATTATATACAGAATATTTACACATATTGCAGTTGATACCCTAGAAGAAAAGATAAAACAAATTGAGAACGCTGATCTCAACAGAAAGTACCTATTAAGCTGGGAATTAATAAATGAAATCACTGGTAGAAAAACAACTCAAAAAGGATAGATAAAAGGAAAGATCAAAAAAGAACATATACAAACTTGGTATAAACACTTTCAGGATTTATTATGCTAACCACAAAATATTGAAGACGAAAATGAAACGATAATACAAGTTATACAACATCTAGAGATAAGGCGTGGAACTTTTGAAATATATGATTACAAGTTGGCAAAATAGATAATCAAAGAAGGTAAACGATGCGGTGTTGATGAACTACGGCCAGAAGTATTAAAACGATGTAATATAGATTACATTATCCTCTACTTCTGTAACAAATCACTATTAGATAAAATGAAGCCAACACAATGGTCAATTTTGAATATAATTCCAATACCCAAGAAAGGAGATCTTAGTCTAGGTAATAATTATCGTGGTATACGTCTTACTTCATTAGTAGCGAAAACTTATAATCGAATGATACTGAACAAAATTAGACCTTATCTAGATTGTCATCTAAGGAAAAATCATAGTGGTTTCAGAAGTGGCAGAACAACAACCAGTCAAATATTTGCACTCAGACGACTGATTGAGGGAGTCAAAGATAATAATCTACAAGAAATCCTGATATTCATCGATTTCAAGAAAGCCTTTGATACACAGAGGGAAAATGCTTGCGATACTGAAAGCTTATAAGATACCGGAGGAGTTGGTGACAGCTGTTAGCATAATGTATGAAGATGCTACTGCTAAGGTCATTACACCTGATGGGGAAACAGAAACTTTCAACATTCTAGCTGGTGTTTTAATTTTGTAAAGACCTTTTTTTCATAGTTATCGATTATGTTATGAGAACAGCTTTAAAAGGAAGAGAAAATAAACTAGGTTTCCAACTAAGGAAAATAAAAAGCAGAAGAGTACCACATATCAGATGATTTACATTAGTAAGTGAAGGTATCAAAGAAGCCGAAGAGATACTCACTCGAGTCGAAAAATCAGCAAAACGAGTAGGACTAAGCATGAATACAGGTAAAACGAAATACATAAGCTACTATACCAATCAATAGTTTGAAATCAAAACTATAGATGGGTTAAATCTGAAAAGGGTTGAAGACTTCAAGTACATAGAGGCTTGGATAGACAGAAGTGCAAAAGATTTAAAATCAGAAAAGCGCTTACTCATTTGAAGAAAATGTCATCAAATGAGGAATATCTGGAAATCAACTCTTAGTAAGGAAATGAAACTCATGAAGGCTCATGCACACCACAGTTGAATCGGTTCTGATGTACGGATGTGAGACTTGGACCCTCATAAAACTCTACTCAAACAACTTGATGGCACATACACTCGAATTCTATGAATTAAACGTACATTGGTCTCAGAAAGTTAATAACGAAGTACTGTATGGGACTATAGAAAAAATATCTATAAAGATCAGACGTCGATTCTTAAAGTTTGCTGGACATTGCCTACGTAGAGATGATGAAGTTGTTTCGGACCTAGTTCTTTGGGAACCTACTCACGGAACTTGAAGACGTGGAAGGCCACCAGAAAGCTACATCAAGAATCTCGAGCGCGAAACAGGTATACCGGCGAGCGAGATGAAAGTAGCTATGATGAACCATGAAGTTTGGATAACTTTTACTGTCCGGGAAACAACAATCCCGAAATAAGCAAGTAAGCATAAATATACATAGCACAGGTATACCTGTGTATGGTGCATTAGCCAACTGAGAGTTGACCTGAATAAAACAATCAGTATATATATATATATATGTGTGTATATATATAAGTTTATAATAGTAAACCATTGCATTGACTTACCCTTATAATCACTTACCTTACTGTATATCGACTGATGTTGGTGTGATGTAACAATCCTCGATGTAAGGGGTGAGATAATTGCTTATGTTTAATATAAATATTTACAGAATAACATGCATGCACAAATTACAGATATATATATATATATGGGAATTTAATATGGGCGGTCTTACATCGTCACGCTCTACTGCACACGCTAAAATATTCTGAATGTGTAACATCTATATGCTTATAATATAATGCGTATACAAATTAACTCCGTTTATATACATTGTATTTAATTATACGTTTATTATACATTCGTTTATATACAGTGTATACAAATTCATATATGTATTATAACTATATTTATATATAACTTAACATTATATATAATTATATTTATATATATATACCTTTATATATATTTATACCATCATTAATTTCAACATAATATTGGCAACTCTGGATCTAATTTATTAGTAATCTTTAACTACTGCATTCAAAACTAACATATATATATACTCCAATTATATTTTTAATTTCTTATACTATTAATTATTTTATTTATAATTATTTACTTTTAATATTATTTTTAAAGTTATTTATATTTGTATATGATTTATAGTTTTATATTCTCATGATTCTTATAAGATTTATAAAATTACATATTTTACTTCTATATTATATAAATTTTACTTTTATTTTTTTTCTCCTCATAATTGTTAATTGGGAATATGTTTCAGGTAAACGACTAGATAAACATTGCGCTTCTTCGATTACCTTGGTCATGCCTAAATTCTGATATTATTATTATTATTATATATATATATATATATATATATATATATATATATATACATATATACCCATAGATAACGAAGTGAACGAAGTCACTTCGTTCTCTATGTATATACCTACATGCACACAAGCATACACGCATACAAATACATACACATTTATTATTTATATAAATATATACTACTATACTGGTGTAATTATGTGATATTATGTAGAGTTATATATAATATAGGTTAAGTTTATTGTATATGTTTAAAAAGTATTGAATGTATTTATTATGAAATATATTAATAAATTATAATATGAGAGATATATAATAATAATAATAATAATAATAATAATATCATTGTATCTATTCATTATCATTGTCTGAATTATCATAATCATCATTAACTGACATATAACGTAGTTATATAATATATTATAAATATTATAAATACTATATTATACATTATTAATACTATATTATAAATCAAATGATATCAAAATTAAAATTAAAGTTATACAGTATTGCTCTAACTATATAGTGAACACAAAATTGAGTACCAACTAGTAATTATGCTGTTAATTCTGACAATGATAAAGAATAGTATGTGTTATTTGTTTACATGTAAATATTATTATCATTATTATTATATATCATTCATATTATAATTTAATAATATATTTCATAGTAAATACATTAAATAATGTTTATTGTATACAATATAACGTATCATATATTATATATAACTACACATACTATCACATACATTACATTTATTTAGCTATAAGTATTTTTGTTAAAATATTTGAAACTAATTATTATATACGAATATATTTGTATACAAATTGGATAATATAAGATAGGGTTGTGTGCATGTTCCCTATAGGTATACCTGTATATGTAATTAAGTCTATATAGAATTGTATGTGTATGTGAGTGTGTGTAATTATGTAACATCTATATATAAACTAGCACCGGCCTTTGTATAATGTTGATCCCTTGATGACCTAGATTAATATACACTACGATTCAATATAGTACACATGTTCAATATTGTTATGTTGCTATAATTACATTCGTATATATTTAGTAAATAGTGTATACATGATATAACTGAGTATATATAAATTCGCATATATGAAATTTATAGTATAAAATGACGACCTTGTCATTACCAATGATGCCCTCACCCATGTGTCCTGTGATAGCCACACTTCTACCTAAAACCTAGATTGATTACTATATTCAACATACAGCTATACCATAGATCCACATGTATGCAACATACAGCTATTAACTATACAACATTGGATAATGCAATATAGAATTGATGACATAAATAAGTATATATAAATTCGCATATTTGGATGTAGGTATTTGTGTGAATATGTGTATATATTTATATAAATAATAAATGTGTATGTATTTGTACGCGTGTATCCTTGTATGCATGTATATATATATATGTATATATATATATATAAATATAGTTATATAATACATATATTTATTTGTATGCACAATGGTATATAAACGAATCGGAGTTAATTTATATACGCATTATATTCTATGCATATAGATGTTACACGTTAAGAATATGTTAGCTTGTTCAGTGTAGCGTGACGATGTAAGACCATTTTACAAGTAATACTTGTATTGGTACTAGAATTGCTACTAGTTTTGAGTCACACATTTTTCGTAAGCATAATCTGAGAACATCGAGACGCTGGAAATGTTCGTCTTGTTATGAACTAATGTGCGGCGCTACAAAAAGGAGGCATATATGTAACCACACAAGTCAGGTTTTGAATTTATCAAACACAAGCAGCATTAGCATTCCTATATTTACCCCTACACCAATAGACTTAGATTATAGCAACGAATCGGATACATCAAATAGCTCATTACACGCTACATTACCAACACATGCTATTGATACAGAACAACAGGAAACGCAAAGGTCGACACACTCAAGTCAACATACTAACACCAGTCCATCAGAAATTATACTTAATAACTGGAAAGACAAATTATTTAACTGCTCTGATAAAGAGGAACTGAACTCAATAATAGTATCACTAAGAAACATTATACTAACTGAAGGAAATAAACTCCTCATACCGGAACAGGTGTTAAACGATAATCAGATAAATAGTTCAAATACGCAAAAGAAAAACACGTGTCGTAATCAATCTAGACAGCAACAAAAATGTCGAAGGTATAGAAGAATTTCGGCTAGGGAAGCGGAACGCATCCAGTCACTATATCGGAGATTTCCTAGAAAAGCAGTTAGAAAGATATTAGGCCATAAAAACGAGGAATATACTGGGTCGATAAATGACTTAAAAGAATTTACAAATCCTCATGATTATTCTTCCAGATCTCAGCCATATACACATATTCATTGGAATACGCTTGATACTGATGAAATTAATATGTTATCCGCTCCTCCTACAAAATCGGAAACAATGAAAAAGCTTAAGAAGGCTAAAAATACCTCACCAGGAAAAGACAAAATTGAGTATTTACACCTTAAACTACTAGACTAAAAAGCACTATTACTTGAAACAATATTCAAAGCTGTGCACAGAATTGGAATACCTGCGTGTTGGAAAATCAGCAAGACTATTCTTATACATAAGAAAGGTAGCACTGACTTACCTTCTAATTTTTGTCCCATCAGCCTACTTCCTACTATGTATAAGATATACTCTGGGATACTATCCAACCGAATAATTAAGGTCGCTGTGTCAAATGAATGGATATCCTCTCAACAAAAATGCTTTTTACCCGGATTGAAGGGGATACAAGAACATACTTTCCTACTCGAATCAGCCATTACAGAAGCGAAGAAAAGGCACGATGATCTACACATTGTATGGCTTGATTTGGCTAACGCATTTGGTTCGTTACCACACTCGACATTAAATAAGTTATTTGAATCACTTCCTTTGCCTGCTCATACCTCGATCATATTGAAATACATGTATACTAATACAATATGTGAATACAAAGATTTTATGGTCCAACCAACTTCCGGAGTAAGTCAGGTCGATTGTTTATCACCAATTATTTTTAATCTTACTTCTGAACCTATCATAAGAAAAGCAATTGAAATAGCTGGTTATGACCTATTCGGATATAAAGCTAAACTTACAGCTTACGCAGATGATTTAGCAATAATCACTGGATCTCATGAGGAAATGATGTCGGCACTAGATGGAATACTCGAAGTTTCTAGTAGTATCGGCCTCAAGTTCAATCCTAGAAAATACACTAGCATTTCTTTCAACAAGGGGGTTATTGAGGATCGACAGTTTATGTTGGGTCAAGAATTTATTAAAACTCTTCATATTGGCGAATTTGAAAGATTCTTGGGTATACCAATTGTATCTTTGTTCTTGTTTAATGTTACTACTGATATACCTGCTCAACTTAATCAACTTTCAGACTCTGGACTAACTCCATGGCAAAAAATAGAAGTTTTAAGAAGTCACTTTATCCCCTCTCTATCCCATGAGCTCTCATCTGGACGAGTCATGAAGGAAAGTATCTACGATCTGGATAAATCTATAAAGCAGTTCCTAAGATACAATACTAATACTCCTGACAATGTTGCTACTCCAATCTTCTATGCTGACAGACATATTGGCGGCCTGGGGATTGGTAAAATCAGCCAAGAAGTAGATATTTGGAAAATCTCTAAAGCAACGCAATTACTATCTTCTAGGGATAATATGATATCCTCAATTGCTAATCGCCAACTATCAAATACCCTCAATTATGCTATCGGACATGATCATGAAATACCACTCACTGAATTTCTATCCGGTAGCCAAACGCATGGGTTATATGGTTATAGATTTTATAGAAAAGGTGCTAATCTTTGGACGCGCACTCGACATGCAGCAACACACCTTGGAGCTCGCATTGATATATCCGATGGGAACATAATCATAGCCATCGATGATATCTGCTCCACTCCTGCTAAGGTTGTAAAAAGCATGCGACTTGCGCTGAGAAAGCAATGGAGCAGAAAATTCATGGAACTTCCGTTACAAGGCAGTGTAGCTGAGTGTTTATCCCAGGATGCAAATTCTAAGGTAATCACTAAGCTAATATCACAAGAATCGACACTATCTTTCAAATCCTGGAACTATTGGCACATGGCTAGAACTCAGACTCTTCCAGTAAAAGCTTTTCCAGGCTCAACAGATAAAAAATGTAGGCAATGCTACTCCAAGGATGAAATGACGATGCACATATTGAATATGTGTACTGCATCACTAAAAATGATGACAGAAAGACATGATGCTGTCTTTGGAGTACTAACTAAGTTCCTAGATGAATGCGATATTGAGTACGATACTAGCTACATCTCACTTGATAACTTAAAACCGGATCTTGTTATCAAATATAACAACTCATGTTATTTTGTCGACATCACAATTCCCTACGACTCGATTACAAATATGGAATCTGCCGCTAACAGGAAGATAGAAAAGTATCGCCACCTCGGATATGTAATTCCCTTCTGTGTTGGTTCTTTGGGCTCTTGGTATTCTGGAAACCAAATTCTCAAGACAGAGATGAATTTTCCTACAAATACCTGGAAAATATTGAAGACCGCCAGTATTAAAGAATCAATAGAAGGTTCGGGAAGAATTTTATCGAAATTCTTCAACTGTTTTTAAAGCGTTTTATTATTTTACTTAGCATTTTATATTGTATCTTTAGTTTATTATCTTATTCTCTACTTTTAACTGTTTTTATCACAAAATTCTATTTACATATTTTATCAATTTTTATTTTGTTTAATTATTATAGATATTTTTATACCGTTTACCTCCGTTTTAGTTTTAGGATCACTAACTATGATGAAGAGGTCATAAGCTCAAATATATTTGTTTAATTGATTTTTCAACACCCTTCTGAGTTATACATATAAATATAGTTATATAATACATATATTTATTTGTATGCACAATGGTATATAAACGAATCGGAGTTAATTTATATACGCATTATATTCTATGCATATAGATGTTACACGTTAAGAATATGTTAGCTTGTTCAGTGTAGCGTGACGATGTAAGACCGCCCATATTTAACTCTCGAAATAGTCAGCTGTCAATAACCTCCCACACACCCGCCACACGAGTGTTAATTTATATTCATATATCATATATGTTCATATATATATATAGGGTCATGCTATATTTGTTATAAACATTGATTGTTTGTCATTGAATCGTATCGGGGCTTATACAATTCAGTGTATCACGTGTAAACCTATATACATTATAAAGCCGTGTACACACCGCGAGCAACGAGTACGAGTACTCGATACTAGTAAACATTATTAAGGTGTACCGGCCGCGAGCAACGAATACTATAGTAGTATGCTATAGCATATAGATGCTCGCAACAAAGGGGTGTGGTCAGATACTGAGCACCGAGTAGTTGTTTACATCACGTGATTTATGAATACATCCGTCGTCAACTTATTTTTAATTATTTTAATTTATTTGCTGTATTTTTTGTAGAAATAGTATTTGAACATGGGTAATGATGATGCTGATACTCTAATTAAGGTAAAATTACTTAAACTACTTACTCTCACGAATGAGTTAAACGGAATATAAACCCCTTTAAACCCTTTTAAAGGGGTTTCACACCAACTCGAACGCAATTATTAACTCGAATTATTAGAGGTTGAAATTTAACTATATTTAAATAAAGAAGTTTTACACATACTTTTTTAGAGTTAATAATTGCGTTTGAGTTGGTGTGAAACCCCTTTTACAGATAAGCATTTATTTTATTTTAAATATTGGATTTAAATATTAAAGTTAAACTTTAACCTCTAATTATTAGAGTTAATAATTGCGTTCGAGTTGTTGTGAAATCCCTTTAGAAAGAGAACCTAAAAAAGATGAAAAAAAGAGAATATGGACGTATACGTGGATACAAAACAGAGAAAAGGAATACGCAGGTTCGTGTAATACATTATTGGAACAGTCGGTTGAACATCCGAGATCGTTTAAAAGCTATATCAGGAAGAACCCGAACACTTTTTCCAGTTGGCTGAGATTGTTCGTCCTGACATAGAACATATGAATACAAGTTTTAGCAAAGCCATACCATATAAAATGAGATTAGCGATCACTATGCATTTCCTCGCTATAGGTTATTATAATAATTCGTTCTTATCTAATATATATATATATAATACATTTAATAAGAATTAGTTTTACTGACAATATTAATAATATATATTATATGTTTAAATTGTAGTGATATTACTAATTTTGGATATTGATTATAAAATAAATATTTTACTTTAAACTTGTGTAAACATTATGCTATTATATGCTAATTCTAAATAGATTTAATTTATATTTGTGACAGATACTAAAAACATAAAAAGTGATTAATAATACTAATATTATGTTGATGTTTTCTGAATTTAGTATATAGTATATAAGCAGTCTATACATAGTATACATTATATAATAGTAATATAATATATTCATACAATAATATATATTTTCATTAAATAATATTACATGCTAATATTATTTTTATGTTTTCTGAATTTATTATATGATCAGTTTATAAATATTATACATTATATAATAGTAATATAATATATTCATAATAGTAGGTAATGAATACAATTAATTAAATATATATATATATATATATATATATATATATATATATTTATGATAATACTTTGAGTAATACATTAAATAAACAAAAAATACATTACAAATTACACAGTTGAATCATACAGAATTATACACACTTCCTTTCGTACAGGTGCCTAAACTATCGGAGAGGAAACTTGTAAATCTATTTGTAAACGACTAGGACCGGAAACAGTGAGACTTGCGAACACTGAAAAGGAATGGGAAAGCATATCAGACGGCGTTGCTAAGAAGTGGAATATTCCTAATTGTATCGGTGACATTGACGGCAAGCATATATATATATATATATATATTGATGCCGTCCCACACCATGGATCATATTATTTAAATTATAAGAAACGAAACAACATTGTCATGATGGCTTTACTTCACTCTAATAGGAAGTTTATTTACATTGATATCGGAGGCAATGGAAGAGTTAGCGATGGAGGGGTGTTTAATAATACGGCATTGAACCGAAATCTCGAAGATCGTAATAATTCCCTAAATATACCTAATCCGAAAGCACTTCCTATAAGAGAAATTCCTATTTCATACTTTATAGTCGCAGACGATGCTTTTCCGCCGAGATACTATATCATGAAGCCGTACCCTTTCAGAGGTCAGTACATTAATATAAATAACTTATAATAAATACTATATCTATAACTAGTTATCTATAATTATATATTATATTACTGGATACATTATACAATATAAAATGTATAAGTATACAGTGTATAATTATTATAATTATAATTATATTATCGTTTTAAATTAAACTCACCATACAAATTGCACGCCCTTGATAATTCGCTGAACGCATATTCTCTCAAATCGCGATTCATGAAATCTTTATTTCTTGGATATAATAGGAAGTTTCTTGTCCTATAAAATCCAATAATGTTCATCTTTATATCGCTCTTACTATCATACGACAGTTTTTATATTGAGAATTATCCATTATTGAAAATGTTTACAAATTTTTTACTTTCTATTGGTTGAAAATAACTACCATAATGCAATGCGTTGTTTACATTTCCGGCAACGGGCACTGCGAAATAGAATCTGTTGAATTTGGTGGTATTGAGTGCCACACTCGTTGCCCGATCGAGTGATAGTATTATGCTAGTATTTATGGTGTTCACACCGCGAGCAACAGTACGATCATCCAGATGATCGCAAGTAGAATTTTTCAAGTATTTTACCTAGCGCCCGCGAGCTACACTCGTTGCCAGTTATGTGATCGCCTGCGCTCGCGATGTGTACACGGCTTTATGATATAGAAAATTAATAATGATAATGCTATACTAGAACTCACCAGTATAAAATAATTTATATTTGTATGAATCAGGCACCATGTCATATATATTCACATGATATGTTTACTTCTTAGATACTTTATAAAATACTTGCATTAGTTACTATGTAACAATATTGTATATATATAAGTACGTTTATAAGTGTATTATATTCAGTTTCAATATTATTATAGTTGTTGTAGTAGTAGTAGTAGTAGTAGTAGTAGTAGTAGTAGTAGTAGTAGTAGTAGTAGTAGTAGTAGTAGTAGTAGTAGTAGTAGTAGTAGTAGTAGTAGTAGTATTAGTAGTAGGAGTAGTAGTAGTAGTAGTAGTAGTAGTGGTAGTAGTAGTAGTAGTAGTAGTAGTAGTAGTAGTAGTAGTAGTAGTAGTATTAGTAGTAGTAGTAGTAGTAGTAGTAGTAGTAGTAGTAGTAGTAGTAGTAGTAGTAGTAGTAGTAGTAGTAGTAGTAGTAATAGTAGTAGTAGTAGTAGTAGTAGTAGTAGTAGTAGTAGTAGTATTAGTATTAGTAGTAGTAGTAGTAGTAGTAGTAGTAGTAGTAGTAGTAGTAGTAGTAGTAGTAGTAGTAGTAGTAGTAGTAGTAGTAGTAGTAGTAGTAGTAGTAGTAGTAGTAGTAGTAGTAGTAGTAGTAGTAGTAGTAGTAGTAGTAGTAGTAGTAGTAGTAGTAGTAGTAGTAGTAGTAGTAGTAGTAGTAGTAGTAGTAGTAGTAGTAGTAGTAGTAGTAGTAGTAGTAGTAGTAGTAGTAGTAGTAGTAGTAGTAGTAGTAGTAGTAGTAGTAGAACAATGTATTAGGAATTATAAATATATATTGCACATCTTCATGGATTTGGAACTAGTGACATAATATTAAGTGTATTAACTATTATGAAATAATATAATGAAATATATTTCATTAATATATAATTTTATTTTTGTAATTAAAAATAAATTTAAAATATTTAACAAAATAAAATCATTTAATTTTACATATTTACTATTTTTAACATATATACTATAATTATAAAATAAATAGTATCGTATTAAATAAAATTATATAGGTAAGTTAGATTATATAAATATATATTAAATATTTATATATATTCAACTTTATATATATATACATATATATATATATATATATATATATATATATATATATATATATATATATATATATATATATATATATATATATATATATATATATATATATATATATTATAACATATTATTGATATACATAATAATACTACTACTCTTACTAATACTACTATTTTATATTTTAAATTTTAAATTCCTTACGTTTAAATATATAGATAGCTAGATAGATAGATAAATAGTTTATTGTTTAGCAACACGAATACAATTATAATAATAGTAGTATATTTAAAATAAAGCGAAATAAACCGATACGAAACAAGAAATTAAAATAAATATATTATAAAATTGGTAAACAAAATTGATTTAAACGAGCCTAAATATATCCCAAAATGAATATGAATATAGTGATAGCGTTAAATACAACAACCTGAATGTGTGAAACAAAAACTAGAGCGGAAGTCTCGGGGTGAACAGGCCCATATGGGATGGATACAAACCCTAGGGATGAAGATAGTCCCTGGTAAAGAGTGGTATGACATATCCTGCCCTCTAGAAAACGTGTAAACAACTCTATCAAAATATCATAATCAAATGAAATATATGTAGCGTTAAAAAAATAAATAAATAAATAAAATAAAAAATAAATAAAAGTAAGCACATATATATATTTATATATAAAAATATAAATAAAACATCATAAGTGTGCAAATTTATAAGAATTGAGCCAATTAGAATGGTTTAACACAACACGAAAGCAATTTACTGATTTACATATTTGGAAGCGAATTCCATAATGAAGACACTCTATTTCCAAAATAGTTTAGGTAATATATAGATTTACATTTTCTGGGTCGTAGTTTGATTAGAGGGCCTCTGCATTGGCTGATATACGTATAAAATATAGATGTTGCCTCGACATCCACAAGTCCATTCAGAATCTTGTATGCGAGTACCATGTCGCTAATTAATCTGCGGTGAGATAGAGATTTGATATTAAAATAAAGTAAACGATTAGAATAAGGAGCCATGCTAATATTACATCTATAGAATAATATTTTAGTAAATAGTCTTTGGACTATTTCTGGAGCTTTAGCGTTACCTATATAATTTGTATGATGATTCCAAATTGATGAATTATAGTTTAGTATACGGCGCACATAGCTTATATAAGCTTGTAAAAGAAATACATAGTCATTATTAATAAAGCATCTACAAATTATATTAATAAGTATATATGCTTTTGAGCATATTGAATTAATGTGTATATTGAAACTAAGATTATCACAGAAAGTAATACCCAGATCTTTGAATTGCTTGACAACAGGTAAACGTACTCCATTCAATGAGTAAACTGGGGAAAAATACTTTGTTATCTATTATAACTTTAAATATATACTTCATTATGACATGACAATATTGTAATACTTGTACATATATACAATTATAATAATTAATAATTTAAAATCAGCAACCGGAACATATCGGTAGGGGAAAGTAACCTAATACGGACAGTGCCCGAATACGGACACTCTCGGTATCTCAGAAACCATAAATCCTACACAATTTTTTTAAATAACATATTCATAATTATAAAAATAGTCTAAAAAATATTTTTTATTTTTGAATTATACAAAATATTGCTAATATATCCAATAAACTGATTTTTTTATTACGTTTTTAAATTTATGAAAAAAAATGTCAACTTAAAATCTTCTCAAGATTATACAAATGTATCGATAAAATATACACTATATTATTAAAAAATAAAGCATTCTAAAAATTGTATTTTTAATCTCTATATTTTTTATCAAATATTCATTAAGTTATAAGCATATATCTAGAGGTCATATAAGTTCCTAATACGGATACTCTAAATGTCTTAATACGGACACCCTATAACCAATCAGCGTGCAGAGTATGAATTATTCTGATTTTCATAAAAATTGCGTGCGTTATAATAGTAATATCACCAATAAAGCTAAATCTAAAAAATGTATTATTTAGGTACTTAAATTGTATTATTAATTAAAAAATAATAAAAATAAATAAATTATTAACTAATTAAATTACAATATATTTAAAAAAAAATTAATTTTAAATAACGTAATTGTAATTTGTCTGATTGATTCATCAATAATATATATTTTATCTAGTGGTATATAGGGTGTGCGTATTATAATATAGGGTGTCCATATTCGGACATGGGTACCGAATACGGACACCCTCGTTATCTATGGAATTAAAAGATATAATAAAATTTAAAATCACAATAATATCTATAAGCATATAATATTAATATATTTTAATTTTTAAATACAAATAATGAGTTCTAACATTTTAAGACCATTTATTGTTAAAGTGTCCTTTTTAGATTACTTTTCCTATATGTAAATAATAAGTATACATCATGACAATGATAACATTTTCAAATATGTATAACGTATACATAAATATTGTTTTTTTATTGTTATTTTATTTTGGTGGAATCTTTTCATCCCATGGGAATTTCTCCATATGCATCAAGTAACTTAGATGAAGTTTTCACATATATCGCTATAATATCCTTTAAAAATCCACACTCGTGTTAATGCACGAATAATTAGCGATAATTTATGTATACACAATTATATAAGATCACTTCTAAATATTATTTTAATACCTATTTTATTGGTCCGGGTTAGTGATTGATCCTGTGTTCTATTACCTTTCAGACGCAGTATCTAATATATATTAATATATATATAAATAATATATATAGAAATATTATATATATATATATAAAAATAATTAATTGTAACATTAATATACATATATAAAACATACAGAATAAATTACCTAATACAGACGTTGAAATGGCATGGGCATTTTCGTTTACATCTGCAAACCAAATAATGATATTAATATGCGTATTAACGTTTGTAACTTTGGTTGTACAACTTCTGAGTATAACTATACTTGTAATGAGGTATAGACACCGTAATAAAAATAACCAGCGAGATAGTCCTGTGTTATACTCGGATTTACAAAGAAATCTAGCCGTTGAGGAATATTTAGCGACTAATAATATAGTTAAAAGAAAAGAACAAGCATTGAGTAATAAGATACATACCCTTAGTGGTAACATCGATAGCGAGGTACAGGCGGAAATCGCACAATTGGGAAGGATAACATCTTTTATTAGCGAAGGTGCGGATAAAACAGCTACGATAAGAAGAATCAGTGCTTATAATAGAGGGAAAACTGTTAAATATGAACTAGGACTACAAAAGTTGAATACTGACTTAGAGTTCACGAAAAATAATTTACAACAATTACGTCTAGAGAAGATACAAGCTATTTCTGAACGCGAGAATTTAATAAAACCTGCGTATGCTCTACTTAATAAGAAGATAACTTAATAAAATGATAATATATAAAACTTGACATTGCCATTATTTATAACTTTATCATAAAAATATATAAATTTATAATCTATGTAAGGGTGTATTTCTGATTGTATTCTATGGAGCTGAATTCTAACTGGTAGAATTGTATGTATTCTTGTCTACATTCATTTAATAATAATAATAATAATAATAATAATAATAATAATAATAATAATAATTGCAACGCATAGCAACCAAATTAAAAGTCGCATAAATTTAACACGTTATTTCTACAAATTAAAAAAAAATTAAATTTCTTTAAAACTAATTAATTTCGACATACATTCGGATAACTTGTTCTCTATATTATACGGAATTACTTTCGATATTTACGTAGTCATTACATTAAAGGATAAGGTTTTAAAATCGATTTCGAAAATAAGAAAATTGAAACATCGCAACGCTAATTTATTTAGTAAACAAGAAAAATCGAATTCGGCAATTGTTCAATTTAAAATCATAGGGAAACAGTTTGTTAAAAATATATATAATTTCTAAAACTATATATTTGTAATATATTTATTACATTAAAAATGGGTTGTATTACATGTAGGAATTTAGAAATTAATAACGAAAATTATATATTATGTTCATGTGGTAATAAATACCATTATAAATGCTTATATAAAGCAACAATTATGAAAACAAATTGGTCTAATAAATCACCAGCAAAATATGCTATTCAGTTATTTAGATTACAAATTTTACATTTAAATGTAATACATGTATAAATAATAATAATGATAATACACCAATAAATCTACATAGTTTAAATAACTCATTACCATCGTCTACTATTATTGATAATAGTAATATTAATACTTTAATAAATATATTTATTGTGTGCTATAGCACAGAAACAAAATTAAATATGTTACTATCAAAAATCACTGAAATAAGTGAATTGATCGTTGTTATAAAATCATACGCTAATGTAACCTCTAATGTAACCTCTAATGTGACCACTTCTGATACCTTTACTGACAATTTGGTAAAATCAGTAAATATTATTAAAAATAATATGGATAGCAATAATGAAATAATTATTCACAATATAAATATTCCTAATAATGATAAAACTAATTTCTTTAAATACTTAGTACATATTATTTGTAAAACACTAGATAGGCCTATTAATAAATCGTGTGTATTATCAATAGTTCAATTATCATTTAATAAATTAAAATTAATTTTAGATAATGTTGTATCAAAAAAACTTATTTTATTAAATGTTAACCGATTATGTAGATTACGAGATCTACAAATTTCATTCATTAGAACATCTCTAGATGAAATATCACTAGAACGACATCAGATATTATACCATGTAGTTAAAAATAAATTAATTAATAGTAAAAAAAGTATCAAATGTATTTATAATACTAGAAGTAGGTAGTTCCTATGAACTAAGATATATTATAAATAATAAAATTGACTGGAGTATGTCAATTGGTGAAGATAATTTTAGTGTATGAAATTGTCATATATTACTTATAAAAATTCAATTATCAATAAAAATAAAAATAATAATATAATATAAGTTAACATATGGAATTCATTAAATAATATATAATATAATCTGTATTGTTTCATCTTTTAAAAATAAAATGTGTTTTGACAAACAACTTTATTTTAACAGAAATTTATAATTTTATATTAATTTATGTTACATTTTGTATCTTAATTATTGCTTTATATCTTCGGGGTTTTTAAAAAAAAATTGTTTTTGTTATAGAACATTTAGGTTTTAATATCTATATTTCAAATATACTATAATATAAAATTAGTAATTCATTATTATTACAGATAAAGTGGGAGGTATTATTTTATTTTTGTTTGTTCTGTATTATATTTTTGTTTTATATATATTTTGTATATATGTTTCATATGTATTATATTACAAAATACAATATTAATAATTTACTATTATTTAAAATTATAGTGATAAGTATTATATTGTTTGTTTCATTATATCATTGGTTTATTTTGTTATTAACATGTTCTGTTTGTGTATATATGTTTAACATTTTGTATACAATTAAAATATGAAATTAACAATGTACTTCCTAGTAGGTAGTACCTACTATTATTACAGATTTTGGTAAGTATTACATCATTTGTTTATTTAATTCTAGTATTGGTTTAATTGATTTTTAACATATTCTTGTAATATTCTTAAAATTTAACATTTAAATATTAAACTATATAACTAATGTAGGGTACAAAGATAAAAATAATTCTATAGAGTTAAAGTAGAAATTGAATATTTTGATGCCACTTATAAAATATGTATTTTATTTCTATTTTCGTTTATTTTTACGCTATCTTTTATTTCTATTATGATCATTTTTCGTTTATTTTTACTATAAGATTTATTTCTACATTCGATTGTTTTTCGTTTATTTTTACGGTGACTGTAAAATATTAAATTCTTTAATGTTTTAATTTGGTATTATACTTTGTTTATTTCTATAACGTATGTTATCGTTAGCAAATATTTATACTTTATACTTTCGATTATATTTTCGGCTATGTATTTGCTTAAATAAATTATCATTCAATTAATAGAATAGATAAAAATGTAAACTACAGATGTAATGCTTCACTGATTTTGAGAAATTTTAAAAATATTAATGATATAAAGTTGAATTAATGTAAAAAGTAGTGAATGAAAAAAATAAATAATAAGTGGATAATGTGTGTTATGTGTTTATAGGTATGATGATCGTAATATATTTGGGGGAAACATATCTGAATATTGGATTTCGCGAGATAAATTAATATTAAATTAAATTGATGTTAACAAAATAATGATAAATAGGAAGTAATAGTAGTAGTAGTAGTAGTAGTAGTAGTAGTAGTAGTAGTAGTAGTAGTAGTAGTAGTAGTAGTAGTAGTAGTAGTTGTAGTAGTAGTAGTAGTAGTAGTAGTAGTAGTATACATACATATTGAGAAACTAATAACTCATAGTCTATCTAATACTAAGTCTTATGCTGACTCGGTTAGATCAATTAAGAATATTTCTGATAAGTTTGATAAATAGTATATATAAATGAAAAAGTACTTCCTACTATCCTACCTGATACTTCTAATGTTTTTGCTAACGTACTTATAATTGAAATTATTAATACTGATGATAGTAATATGTCATTTCTAAAATCTCTATGCTGTCATCTCAAAACTGATATTAATTCAGTTACGAACGTGAAGTTTAAATTTAAATCGATTATTCTTACTTTAAATTCTATCTTTTCTAAAGACCTTTTTCTAACATCTTTACTTCTTTTAAAAGATTCAAAATTTAATAATATATTTATCAGACCACACCTATCTGAAGATAAACTACTTTTTAAGAAACTAGCATACCACGCTCAAATAACTGGTAAATTGGAAAATAATAAATGTGTCTTTAATAGGATCACAAATACTTATGAGATAACCTTAAAAAATAGTAAATCAAAAATAGATTGGAACGTAATTGACATGATTGGAAAATCTCTTTTGATAAATATATACTTTCTCAATCTACTACTAACTCTCCTGTATCTAATCAATCACATATTATTACTCCATCTGCTGATTCTACAATATGACGCTTACAAAATAAAAATACTATTAATATTAAACTGTCTTTAATTAATGCTCGCTCTATTAAGTCAAATTTAGTTTTCATTAATAACTTTATTAATAATACAAATCCTGATATCGTGGCTATCACTGAGACGAGGCTTTGTGATAATGATTGCTCAGTTATTGTACAATTAAAGTTGAATAATTATGATGTTATCCATTCTCCATGCCCCGATGGTCGCTCTGGAGGTGGAGTAGGGGTATTATTTAGAAATAATATAAAACTAACTAGCTCCAAATCGCTACTATTACATACTAGTGAATGTATTTTAAATTCATTCAAAATTAATCATCAGATATTTTTAAATCTATTGCTAACCATCTTACGCCTGTACTATCAACTATTATTGAAAATTCTTTCAATACTGGTATATTCCCTAATGAACTCAAGCATGGAATAATCTCTCCCATTCTTAAAAACACTACTTATAATGTTGAGGATTTTTCTAGTTATATACCTATATCTAAACTATCTATATTTTCTAAAATCTTTGAAAAAATTGTTGCAAAAAAACTGGTTACTTTCATAAATTCTAATAACCTGTCATGCAAATATCAGAGTGAGATTAGATCAAATCATAGTACTGAAACTGCCATAAATTATATTCTAAATGATATATTTATTGCAATTAAGGCTGGTTCTAAGATTCAGCTACTTCTATTATATTTGTCGTCAGCTTTTGATACTTTAAGTTTTGATATTTTATCTCTTAGATTAGCTAGTCTTGGTATTGAATCTTTAGCTCTAAATTGGTTGACTTATTTCTTCACTAATATATATACGGCAGTTAATATAAATAATTCTATATCTAAACCTAACTCTCTACTTTTCGGTGTTCCTCAAGGATCAGTCTTAGGTCACTTGCTCTTTTCAATTTATATACAACCAATAGAAAACATAATACATAATTTTAAGACTCTTAAATTTCATCTTTACGCTGATGATATTATGATTTACTCCATAACAAATATAGATACTAGTTGCAATGAGCTATCCTCGTGTGCAAATTTAGTCAACAGGTGGCTTCTATCTAATAGGCTACTCCTAAATATGACTAAGACTCAATTATTAAATCTTCCTTCTTAAGTATCTTCCTTTCCATCTATTAATATAGATAATCATATCATCGCGGCTTCATCTAAAATATCTACCTTGTCGTCACTATTGACAATAAACTCACTCTAAATGAGCATATTTATTCTATTTGTAAGAAAGCAAACTTCCATTTGTATAATATTAGATTTATTACGAAATATTTATCTATAAACTTAACCGAGTCTATTGTTAGATCTCTAGTATTTTCGACTGTTGACTATTGTAACTCGATATTGTTTGGTTTATCTAAAAAATCTTTAATGAAAATTAAACGCATTGATCATGCTGCTATTAGGTTAATTTTTAAACTACCTCTTAAAAATCATTCGAGTATTACCATGCGCCAATTAAATTTAGGTATTCTAAATACTATAAATAGAAGTAAGTTTAAACTGTTATGTATAATTCATAAAACCTTACTCTATAATACTCATGTATACCTTTGAGATTTACTCGCTCAAAAATTACCAACTACTGATCAACATCGTCTGAGATTTGAAATGGGAAACGTCTCTATATTGTCGAAAAGAGCATTCTTATACAGCTCGCCTGAAATTTGGAATTCGTTACCAATTACTATTAGATCTACAAGTAATCATCAGACCTTCAAAACCGCCCTAACAAAGTAACTTATTTCAAAAGAGAAGACCAATCTTAGTTAATTAACTTAATAAATTTAAATTTATGTTTTTTTTTATTTTTTTATCATTACTAGTTTATATTTCTATTATTATATTCCATGTGTTTTTGTTATACACTTGAGAGAATGCATCACGCATTATAATTCAGTATCTAAATAAATCGTTGATTGATTGATTGATAGTAGTATTAGTCATACATAATATATTATGTATATTCAAAATGTAATGTATATATATATAGGCTACTTATGAATAATATTCATAAATAATTAAATAATTTCTTTATACAATTTTTCATTTTATTAATTGTAAAGTTTGTCTTCAAGCGAATAAATTATACTGCGATATTGTACGCAGGTTTTAATAGCTTTTCTAGATCGGCTGTAAGCATTAAGTGTTCGTATTGAAAGAGATTCGTTAAGCTTCTTGCTGTGTCTATCTTATCCATCAGTCTTCGTACATCTATGTCATACTGAGCAACCATCTTGCCTTTTACTAAAACATCCTTGTGTTGATAAGTATTATACATGTTTGAATGTGCTAACTTTTTTAAGTTTAAATATTCTACATGTGACAATCTTTCAGTATGTGAAATTTTAAGATACAGATTGTTTAATCTTGTACGCAGTACTGAATCTTCCTTTTTAACTATAGGATGATTACCTAAATATACTTGAACCTGATATTTTTTAATGTCCTCATTATATTTCAAATTTTGACGTTTATTATAAAGTCTAGTACGTCTCATTTTTCGTACAACTAATGTTGTAGTTATAACTGTAAGAGCTAATACCAATATAGGTACAACTATGTAGAGAAACCACGGACTTGCATACCAATTTACTGATGCCATTTAAATATCTGTATTAGGTAATGTATGTATAATGTTATATATATATATATATATATATATATATATATATAAATTGATAGATTAACAATATAATGTGTCATATGCGCATGAATTAGATTACGTGTTTAGACCACTATATGACCTATGCAATAGGTAATAATATAATATTTAGAAGCAATATTTAATAATTATCAATAAAAGTGGCAGCTCTTATAAACCGGATAACTTATCACAAAATAGGATTCTACGGGATATTATAGATATTTGATTAAAATAAAATACACCATCTAAATGGGATAAAAGAATTCAATAAATTAATATTTTAATATTAATATATATACTAATATAATATATTAATATAAATACTATAGTATTATATATATTTAGTTGAAATTAAATTAAGTGTCATTTAATAAATAACAATATTAATAGATAATTTACTAATATTTACTAAATCATTAATAAGTTTTAAATAGAGAAAAATTCTAAATTGAACCTTTAAGAACGATCATTGTTATTTTATTATAAATAGAAATTGTATTATTAATGTTTACTATTTGATTACTATAGCATACAAATGTTTAATTAATAATTCCCATTAATACGTATATTAGTTAGCATAATATGTTTTATGAGATTTAAACAAATACCTTTGCATAATTAAGATAAATATTAATTTTAATATCATTTTTTAAATCAATAATAGTATATTAATATACATCTAATTTAGCATTAAATAGTTAAACTTTGACAGATCAGAGCAATAACTATATTGCTAATTAAAAAGAAGAACATTTGTTATTAAAATATATTAATTATTCTATACATATTCATTCATAAACTCTATATATAATATGTATAATTTATATTGTTATATAATCTACTGTTATTTATTCACATGATCAACTTCTTATAGAATGTGACAATTTATCCAAATTTACAATACATCATGATATAAACATAATACTATGCAGTGCATACGACGGGGTGCAGTTCATTTTAGATTTAAGAGTATTCCGCGGAATATGATGAGTTATAGTGTATATCCTGTTGTGGAGAAATCAACTCACATCCAGGGGGTCCCCAGGTGGTGGATAGGAAGATATGAAGTGTTAGCTGCGAATACAAGAATATATTTCAATAAGCAGTCCCGAACCTAAAATCAGAGTGGTCCTTTGGCAAGACCTATTACTCTTTGCCACCTGCACCAGGGTCAGGGTACAAACCGTTGGGAGTAGCAATGGTGTTGATGTTGAGCGGAAGAACCTACTAATGGACAACGGTCAATATTAACGAGTTCAGTCACTGGATAACTACCCGCGGTGTAGTAGTGGCGAGCACATCTGCGTAACAAGCTAACGAAAAGCATATGAACAATCAAATCAGAAAAGCATGCCGCATCGCTCGTCGCGCGGATTATCAAGGAGCGCCAGTCAGGCCCCGATTCTCGAAAAACAAGCTACTGACTCATTAATTAGACTGAAACCTAAGTACCTCAAGAGATCAAGCAAGATATGTATATCGACATTCAATATCAGAACCATTAAATATGAATACCAATCCTCTGAACTTGTTGCCTCTGCCATAGAACATAATATTGACATTATTTGTATACAGGAACATCGACTATACCATAAAGATTTTGATATCAAATATCATACACTAAACAGTGGATGGTCTCTTGTAACTTCTTCATCCTGGAAAAATAACTATAATAGCTCTACTGGTGGAGTAGGTTTATTGTTAAGCCCAAGAGCCATAGCTTCATTGATAAGCGTGGAAAAAATAAGCGATAGGATACTTATAGCAAATTTCAATAGAAACCCGACAACAACAGTGACATCCTGTTATAGTCCTACGAATGTTTCAGAAGAATCAGATGTTGAAAACTGTTACCATGATCTGTACGCTTTCACACGCTCTGTCCCAACGCATAATGTTTTAATTATATCTGATGATTTTAATGCTCATTTAGGAACATCTCACAATAATAAATTCTCATTTCATACTGAAGCGAACAGAAATGGCATACTAATGGAACAATTCTTAATAGAAATAAGTTTACATTGTTTAAATACTAATTTCCAGAAGAAAAAAGGAAAATTATGGACACATACACATCCAAATGGTTTCAAGACACAATTGGACTTTATAATAGTGAATAAAAAATGGATAAATAGTGCTAGAAATTGTGAAGCATATAACACATTCGAATGTGTTTTTTTTCTGACCATAGAATCGTCTCTGCAATACTCATATTAAGTCTAAGAGCTGATAAAAAGACAACAGTAAACAATAAACGTTACAATTGGTGATTTAAATATTTTGCGTAATTCTGAATAAAAAAAAAAGTTTTATAAACATATTTATAATCAGTGCAAAAAACTAGTCTAGAAAATATTTATGAAACCCAAACCTTAAAAATCATGTCAACCAGTGTAATTAATCATGCTAGTCTGATGATTAATGAAAACTTCTATGACATTTAAGGCATTAAGGCAATAAGGAAAACAGGTGTTATAATGGTACTACTGGGAGTGAGGTTAATAATCTGCATAGAATGGAACTATTGTATGGGAGTTTATGATGATGCCATACCTAAGTTAGATGTAGTATTAAAGGATGACGTATATAATTATGAAGGGATAATAGTAGATAGATTTACGAATAAAGTTATTAATAAAATGATGAGAGTACTAAGTACGTCTAATATTACAGGTATCGAACATATATCCGCAATAGTGAGGGAATATGTTGTTATGTTGAGTCTATAGAGGTGTATGAGGGATATTAATATAGGGTTGAACTAAAATAAGTAAATAAAAGAGGAACTGGTATAAATGAGAATGGGGAGATGCTGCCCCAAAATAGATTAATAGAAGTAGAGTTAAATTAAGTAATAAGAGGTTACAACATATAATATAGAGTATAAGAGTATGGTGTCAAATATACGGTATCGAATGACATATTGATAGATAATGTTTATATTGCGCAATAGAGGGAATTTAAATGAACGTCTATTTCAGTAGAAACCTGACTGAGATGGCTATTGGTAAGGATCTGACTAATCGTCAGTTTAAATCAGTCGATAGATGGGAATAAGAGGGTAATTGAATTTGCAAATATATCGTAAGCAGGGGGAATTAAATAACTAATTAGTCAGCTATTATTCAACACATGTATTCTTATCTATATATAGATATATATATATATATATATATATATATATATCTATAGATAGGCAGTATCGGGTAAATTCAATATTAATTAATTGGTTATAGGTTATCTTTCTAAATAACAATAATTCAGTAGCGTGAATCGGAGTGAAAATCAACTGGTTACATTTTAGAAACGTTGTACTGCGAAATGACTATATTTTTATTTAACGATCGAACACGTTGCGAGCAGGTTTAACATATGTTAATAGCAACATTGTAGTAGATACACACTCTATAGATGACCGATTGAGAGTTATGTTAATGGTAATGACATTAATTTATTATATAGGGAGTACTTGGATGTTAATGAGACACGAATTGTGGAAAAAATAGATAGTTAAACAGGATAACAAAGATTATTATGGTAGATATAATATAATATATGACGTATCGGGGTAGGGGTTAGGGTAGGGTGGACATATTTCACAGAGAGGAGAGTTGGCGAAGTTAATGAGAGCGTTGTGGAGAAACTTAGACACGTAATGTTAATGACGCAGGTAGATGGAATTATAAACTAGATGAAAACTTAGAATTAAGAATAGGGTATTATGTTGTGTTAGCTAATATACGAGGACATTATTAGTGACTAGTTAAATATAAAGTAAAAAAACATCAGTATATAAACTAATATGAGGGAATGTTAAGAGAGTAGAGAACAAGGTCAATTTAAGTAGCTAAATAAATATATTGTGTAGGTATTATTTTCCGCGTACAGATATATTATGTTTATGTATACACTATGGTTATTGTAAAATATAGGTCAAGGTGGATATATTAGTCCATTTTTTCGAATGTAAGGTGGATGTAAAAATATAAATGTGTATAGAAAGCAGATATAATTTCAATATATATATATATATATATATATATATATATATATCTCCACTACATGACAATCAGTGAAATTACCTACTCAGATGTGACACAAATAACAGCATAAACATGTATTACAATAGGGAATGCATTCCCACGTATATTTAACCATGCTAGTACTTTACTATTATTATTAACTAGTTACTATTACCCTTAACTTACAACATATACAAGACGGAGAACTATACCGAGTATACTACGCAGTCGGATAAAGGTTTATGAAATAAAGTAATACGAAAAGTGACTTACTAAGTTAATATGTCGTAGATTTACATACAATATATATATATATATATATATATATATATATATATATATATATATATATATTATAAATTACCTTTTTATGTTACTTCATTTATTACGATTTTTATAATTATATTTATATATGTATAATGAATATTTAAAAACAAATAAATTATTTTTATAAAAATTAGTAATTTGATTATTGTTATATAAAAATAAAATTTATTTTTAACTATATGTTAAGTAAAATTTATTAAATTTACTAATCTCTTTCGCTTGAACCTTTAATTAACGGTGAAAGTGTGTAACCCTGTATTACTGTATAACTATTGTATTACAAACATCCGGGTATACTATCAATTAGAACGTAACCACTCTAGTTATTGTATAGAGTATGTATTATTTTAATAATCTCTTTAGGATTTACAAATATATTCATTGTTCACTATAATCTATTGTTCTATACTAGATCGAATGTCTTGTTTAAATTGCTATAATTTTGATATAAATCTGTCTTGTTATCTTCAAGATATTCCGTGATTATTATTCTATTATTCTGCTGTTTAATATTTGATTTACGAACGGTAACCTATTCTTTGGCTATGATTTATTCAGCTTGTGAGGTTAATTTAGTATATTTCTCAATAGAAGTTTGATAATATTTAGTAAATAATATTTACTATAGATATATCAAACTGATTTACGGTTATATGAATATTTACTCATATCTCCATTCTCTGGGATATGTATGATAACCGAGTTGGTCACATTCATGATTACCATATACTTACGTTACGTTATTGACATTTGAATAATTGTGTATCCTCACTATATTATAAAATCACTTGTGATGATATCAATATTTATTACACATTTTAATACATTATTGATATAATTAGGCACTTTTAATTCTAGTATTATATATATATATATATATATATATATATGTCCATGTGTTAACTATTAATGGAGGCATATTAATTAAATATATGAAATTATATTGAATAAAATTACATTGCAGATTTGTATAAATGGCAGATTATATAATTATAAATTCGATGATTATGTGTCTTTAAGGATATTTTCCATATGATGATATGTTCAATTTCCTCTACTTTTATTCTGATACGTATAACTTTTCGAATATATCAAAGTCCATTTATACCGTTTCATAGAAGTCAATACTTGAATAATAAACAAATAAATAAGTTTAATAGACAACATTAAATTCCTAATTATATATGTTATCATTGTATTCTGTAGATGCTACTATATCAAAGTCCATTTCTACCGTTTCATAGAATTCAAAACTTGTATTATAATAATACACAAATAAATAAGTTTATTAGACAACATTAAATTCCTAATTGTATATGTTATAATATGTATTCTGTAGATGCTATACACGTTGCAGGAGGGTATGCTGTATGCTGATATATACGTATCACTCGTACCTATACCACATTCATGTCTCAAAAGTTACTTACAAAAGTTCTTCAGAATTATGTTTATTTGTTTATTTATGATTATCGGGTATATCGTTTATTTTTTATTCATATATTATTATTATATAATATTATATCACGTGATATAATATGTATTAGTATTATTAATTAACTGACAGTAAAGAAGATATGGTAAGCTTTATTAAGTAGTAAGTTTTAAACTCTATATTATATGTTTTTAAATAAAATTATAATTTATAATATCACATATATCAGCTGTATGCTGATATATACGTATCACTCGTACCTATACCTCATTCATGTCTCAAAAGTTACTTACAAAAGTTCTTCAGAATTATGTTTATTTGTTTATTTATGATTATCGGGTATATCGTTTATTTTTTATTCATATATTATTATTATATAATATTATATCACGTGATATAATATGTATTAGTATTATTAATTAACTGACAGTAAAGAAGATATGGTAAGCTTTATTAAGTAGTAAGTTTTAAACTCTATATTATATGTTTTTAAATAAAATTATAATTTATAATATCACGTATATAAAATGTAATAGTATAGAATATATTATAATGTATAGTATTATTATTACATAATATAAATAACAATATTTCTTTATAATTATGACTACAATTAATGCCATAGAAAAATAAATAATATATTACTGTATAAGAACATAAGTGTATGAATAAATAATTATTTATATACTTTTTATAATTATTTTCATCTGTTGGTGTATTTTCCTAGTAATTCCCATGTGAACATCGAGTTCAGGAATATCTCCTTCGTAAGAGAACTGCAATCTCTGAAGCATGGTAGTGCTGAATATGAAGAGTTCATTCTTTGCTAAGATTTCACCCATGCATGATCTCGGACCTATGTAGAATATTATCGAAATATATATATATATATATATATATATATATATATATATATTAAAAATGCCTCTATTAGGGAAAGTAAACTAATACGGACATTTTAACAATACATGGTCTTAACATATTATGACTCATTATTTGTATTCAAAAATTACAATATATTAATATTAGTTAATTTTTATTATTTTTTTAATTAATAATACAATTTAAGTACCTAAATAATAAAAAATTATGATTTAGCTTTATTGGTGGTATTAATATTATAATGCACGCAATTTTTATGAAAATCAGAATAGTTCATACGCTGCCAGCTGATTGGTTATAGGGTGTCCGTATTAAAACATCTATAGTATCCATATTAGGGGCTTATATGACCTCTAGATATATGCTTATAACTTAATGAATATTTGATAACAAATATAGAAATTATATATATATATATATAATTTTAGAATGCTTTATTTTTTAGTAATATAGTATTATATTTTATATCGATACATTTGTGTATTCCGGATATGCCCACTATATTATACTAAAGAAGGTACTATTTACTTAGCTATCAAATTAACGCATTATAACTATTCCTATAACTATTACTAAACTAACTGACTACTTGCGGAACGGAATCATTTCCCAGAAGATATACGAACACACAAGGTTCTATATAAACTGTTACTATTACATGGTAACAGCGGCGCAATTTTAAATAATTTATTTATAATTATATTGACTGAAAAATAAAATCATTACATTTTACAGATTTATATTAACTTTCGTATATTATATAATCATATTTGTATAGAATAAATTTATATCGAATATTATTATTGTTAATTTATATAATAATAATAAATTGTTATAATTTAATAGGAATATTTGAATATTCGTGTATTCTATAAAGTATCTGTGTATATTATTCATAGATATTGTATTAATATTACATGGTATTAAATAAGTGAGATCAATGATATGACACTATTCAGAATACCATAAATATTAGTAGTCGATAGTATTAGAGGAGCAGAAATATGGAAGAATTGGATACAAAATTACAATAATACGAAAGTGCGAGCGAAATAGAAGTGAAGAGTCAACATATTCAAATAACTACTTTCTTAAAGATAATTTGCAAAGAAGGCATTGATATTTATAATTCATTTAATGATACTTAAATAGAAAATCTAATAGACGGAAAAACAAAGAAAATAAAAGGAAAAGAAAACCTTAATTTTATTAAAAATAAATTACAGGAATATTATATTCCAAAGCGTAATATAACGTATGAAAGGTATATATTTAATATAAGAGAACGACAAAGTGTAAATATTGAAATATATTACGTCGAGCTAAAGAAACTTGCTAAAACATGCGGTTTAATAATTAATAAATTTATTAATAAAATACCCAATTATCATAGGTATTATAATACTTCCGTATAAGGATGATTCTCTATGGCAAATATTCTCGCACTTATCGAGAACTTATAGCTGAAAAAGTTGTGGAAGCAATTACAATAAAAGAGATCAGTAAAACGCAGATGCAATATATTAAGCATAGGTCAACTGAAGATGTTAACTTTGTTCATACTAATAATATTCAAAAGCAACAGAAATATTCGAAGTATTACAAAATCGATGATAAAGTTAAAAATATCTACGGAAACAGGTAATGTTCAAGATTAGATTTGATTTAAAAAATGAACAAATACAAAGCAGGGCTTACAATACAAAATGTAATCTATGTAATAAGATAGAACAATGGGCAAAATGCGGCAGAAACAAGAAATACAACGTCAATAAATTACATCAACAAAGATAGAAATAACGGAATTTTTTGATAAGTAATTACAAGACAAAAGATAGTGATTGGATAAAAAACTTTCAAATTAAAATTGGTAATTATAATCAGAAATTAAATTTAAAATAGACACAGGAGCGAGTGTCTCAATCATTCCTTAATCTGAATCTTTACCCAAGTTTGAAAAATGCAATACGGTACTAAAAGGCGCAAATATGATGAATATAAAAGTTAAAGGATGTGTCGAATGCAAAAGCAAGTATAAAGATTGAAAAATACACGAAACATTATATATTCTAGAAAATCAAATATATGGTTTATTATCACGTAGAGCTTCAGTAGCATTAGGGGTAGTAAGATTGATTAGTGAAATAACAAAAATAAATCCACAAATATTTGAAGGACTTGGCTACCTAGAAAGGAAATATCGCATAGAGATGAAATATGGAGTCAAGCCATATGCAATAAACGTACCAAGACCCATTCCAATACATTAACAATAACAAGTTAAAGAATAAATTGACAATACGATAGACCTCGGAGAATCGATAGGGCCGACCGAATGGTGCAGTCCGATTGTTATTGCAATGAAAGGGAATGGGAAAATTAGTATATGTACGGATATGACAAAACTGAATTTAGCGGTTAAGAGAGAAGTGCACCCTATGGCAACAGTAGAAGGAAGTCTAGAATAAAATGAATAATATTCAGCAAATTAGACGCTGATTCTGGGTTTGGCAAATACCACTAGATAAAGAAAGCTTGAAATTAACAACGTTTCTTACACCATGGGGAAGATATTTCTACAAGAAACTACCATTTGGTCTAACATCGGAACCAGAAGTTTTTTGTAAAGAAATTACTAAGATTATTGGAGATTGTAAAGGAATCATAGTACATGTAGATGATACACTGGTGATGGGAGCTAGACAGGAGGAGCACGACGAGAATTTAAAGTCAATATTGAATAGAATCGAACAGGCCGGAATGACTATAAATAAAAAGAAATACGTAATAGGTGTGGAAGAAATTGAGTTCCTTGGATTCAAAGTTGGTAAATCTGGAATAAAAGCTGGACCAAAAATACAAGGAATAGTAGATTTAAGTTACCTAAAGATGTGAAAGCAGTTATGAGTTTTATTGATATGGTAAACGAATATTCGCGTTTTAATAGCAAGATATACATTAAAAGTGCAGCTTTAAGAGATCTTCTTAAAAAGGACATTCCGTGGAGCTGGGATAAAACTCAAGAAGAAAGTTTTTATAAACTCAAGAATGATCTGAAAGAAACAGTAACATTAACATAATTCGATATAAATAAAAATACTATTCTAACAACAGATACATCAGATTATGTATCAGGTAGAGTACTGTCTAAATGAGATACACATGGAACGACAAGAATGATAAGAATGATAGGATCAGCAAGTCATTCGTTTACCGAAACCGAAAAGAGATACGCAACTATTGAAAAGGAAGCGTTAGCAGTAGTATGGGGTTTGAAAAAAGCCATTAATATATTTGTGGAGCCCCTATTCTCGTTGTAACTGACCATAAACTTTTATTTTCATTAATAGGAAATAAAGAAATAGAAAAATTACAGGTTATAATTCAAAGGTATAGAATAAGATTAGTGAAATACGCTGTGGTAATGAAGCATATTTCAGGAAAAGATAATATATCCACAGATGCATTATCATGATATCCTAATAAAGACACATAAAATACGATACTTCAAATTTGAGTGGAAGAAATTGTAAGCCACTCATTTCTACCAAGAGAATCAGCAAAAATAAATAGGATAAGAAAAATACAAGAAAAAGATAATGAGATCATGAGAATCAAAGAATGTATTAATCAAATATGGACAGATAAAAACCGCTGGAAGAAAGATACCTAAAAGTACTATAATAATCAACAATATTTATTAATAAATAAAGGATGTTTAACATATCAAAATCGTGCTATTATATCTGAATAAATAGAAACTAGATTATTGAAGATATTCATACTGGTTATCTGGGAATTACCAAATGTCTCGAAAGATCTAAATATAATGTTCACTGGTTTGGAATATCGAGAGACATTGAAAGAAAAGTAAGATATTGTAATCAATGGAGATTAAGTAATAAGACATACCGAGAGCCAATACAATTAGTTCCAGTTCCAAGCAAACCTTGGGAAACAGTAGGAACAGACCTATATCAGTTTAAGCAGTTGAAATATGTAGTTGTTGACGATTATTATTCAAGATATATCGGAAAAATGTTAATCCGTGATGAGAGATCAATAACTGTTATTAATTCTATCAAATCTATATTCGAAAGACACAGAATACCAGAAATATTTATTTCAGACAACGGAAGACAATATTCTTCGGACGAGTTTAAAGAATTTTTTATAAAATATCAATTTAAACATATTACATCTTCTCCGAAATAGACTAAAGGAAATTCAGTAACCGAAAGAGCCATCCAAACATTGAATAACACAATGGAAAAATCCATATTTAGGATTGTTAAGTCATCGAACAACACCATTATCATTTGTAATTTCACCGGTAGAATTGTTAATGAATCGAAAATTAAGTACCACATTACACGATTTCCAACAAGATCAAATGCTTACAAAAGAAAACCATGAATTCTACAGAAAACATATTGAGGAAAGAAAAATAGACGATAAAAGATATCATAATAATAAGTTATCGAATCAGAAGAAGTTCATAGACGAAGAAGAGAATGTATACATAAAGGATTTAGATAGGATGGGAACCTTATTAAAGAAATCTAATGACAACGATAGGACATATCTAGTAAAAACTGATCGCTCGATCGTTAGAAGAAACATAATTGAATTAATAGCTGTTGAGAAAGAGGTAATGATAACGAGATCTGGTAGGGAAGTTAGACCACCCGACAGACTAATAGAATATTAAATAATATGTTCTATTATGGGTTAAGGTTATTTACTTCGTATTATTACTATTATTATTATTAAGGTAAATATAAATCTGTAGAAGAACTATTTAAGTCAAATAAGTTATTTGATTAGATTATCAATAATAATTAGAATTAATTTATAATCTTGTAATGGGGTGTAATATAGCTTAAACACGCCCAATACTATAAGCATATACGCCCAGTAAATTATACTATATAAGGCACTCTTTACTTAGCTATCAAACTTAACGCATTATAACTATTCTTATATATATTACTAAACTAACTCACTACTTGCGGAACGGAATAGACTCCCAGAGATATATTGATATACAATGTTCTATATACATACTGATAATATTACAATCATATATTATTTTAAATAATAATACATATTTAATACATATTTATATTATTAATAATATAACCATATTACGGATTAAACTCGACGGAAAGCTAAAGGTATCCGAGCAAGTAGTAATACTAGAGAAACTAGCCAATACTGAAGGTCATGTAGTCTAAAGGAAGAGGGATTAGCTGTCCATCGCTATCGATCCATCGTTCGGGTCTGAACACATCCGGGTCGGGGAATGTGTCTTTGTTCATCAGACAACAGTGGACATTCGGTAAGAACATGGTATTCTTCTTGAACGAGTACCCGTTGAACTTGATATCTCTATTGCAGGTGTGTGCCAACGCGAGAGGGACTGTTGTCACGTGTTATTGCGTAATTATATGTCACGTGATAAGAATAATAGAAACCTATCGACGATATTCTCAAAATTTCTTGATTCATCGCTACATTATATATTAGTTTACTTTTGTCAGCCAAACATGGTTGCCTATCAGTTCCTATTACCTAATTGATAATCATCGATCATTAATATTATCTAATTAATTAAGTGAATTATATAATATAATATTACTTTAACATAAATTAATAAATTACTAAATAAGTTCTTGTTATTCTATTGCAAACCTTATGAATTTCTTCACGACATTTCTTTTGCACACTCGGATATTTACATAAATAAAACATAAGAAAGCTTAAAACGGTACTTGTTGTCTCTACTCCGGCAATAATCAAATCAAAAATAACTTTATGCAAGTTTTCGACTATATTAATTAAAATATTAAAATATAATTTTTATGAATTTTATTGGTTATATTAAAATGATAAAAATTATATATATATATAAAGTTTTTTCATTATATTATTCAATCATTTATTTATAGTTAAATTAAAATTAAATCATTATAATGTTTAACTATTTTTAACAAATATATATATATTTAATTGTAGTTACAATTTTATATAATAATTCAATATTTAATTAAATAATTGTAAATTTTACAAAAATTTTAAATTTAAATAAATATTAACATATTTCAAAGTGCATATATATGCATTATAATAAAAGAGTGAAAGTACAATACCGAAACAGAAATTTATTAATATTTATAAAATAATAGTAATCATAATAAATTGTATTATTGAATCTAATCCATAGTTAGGAAATTTTTTAAATATGTTGAATTAATTGATAAATATTGTTTAAAATTATGATATTAACATACACAATTAATAAATAATAAATATTTATATATGGGTTAAGAAAACATAGTTCAAATAACTAAATAACAATATCCATAAAATAATTAATAGAGTATTTGTAATATAATCAATTAATTACGAACCATGTTTTTTATCATTTGTTTCATTTGAAATTTGTATAAATATATCAATAAAATCAGTAATATTATCATCATTAAAATTCTTTTCATGGATTTCTATTTCCTTTTTAATAAACTTATTTATAGAATCGTATGTATTAATACATTGTATAAATGTATCCTGTTAATAAGATAGTGTTGTTAACATAATCATGAATATTAAGTAATAAAGGGTGATAAAACACCATATTTGTTATAGGTAAAAATCATGTAATGGTTATGGGCGTCATGAGAAGGAAACACAAATAAAATAAATAGAGTAGGACATACAATCCTACAATACAAATGAAAGAAAAGGGAGGGTAGGTTATAATGTTAATATGTGCGTGGATAGTTTCCATTTAAATAGTGACTGGGATTTCAATCACCTAATTTCATATGGTAAAGTATTCCAGCATTTTGTAGCTGTCACAGAGAAAGCTGATTCATAGTTATCATTGAGAGCCGAGCGTTTAACAATAATTATAGTGTGACATTTCCTGCAAGCTCGACTAAACGTCTGAACACTGATCAAGTCTGCGGAGTCTGCGGTCTAAGTACACAGGATATCTAAGATGTGCACCTTATGGGTGATGCATAGTAGTCTGTTCCTGCAGAGATACCTAAACTTAAGTCAGTCGAGTGATCGCATTAGGGTCGATATTGATACTATTGAAGAGCCTTTCAGTATAGTGTACGTATAGAACGTCTTTGTATCATCTCAAGTTTAAGCATAAGCTTTAGGCGTAGATTACATAAAAGTGAGCAGTAGGTTATAATATAGACTTATGTCTACTGAAGACTAGCGAATATATTAGATTTGTCATTGAAAAAGTCAATTTATTGCGTGATTTTCTAATATTATAAAGAACATAGTTGGCATTGCGAATCATCATAGATATGTGGTCAGAGTAATCTAGGTGTATTTGATGATGAAACTAAGAGTTGTTATGGATTGTGCGGTAGCCAGGGATAGTAGAAAGGGGTGGGTGATCATTAGGGGGTAGGTCTGGAGAGAATTATGGTATCGGTTTTGGTCATATTAATATATAGGGAATTATGGGAGAACCAGTCAGTAAGTTATGTAAGGCAGTTACAAATAGATAGTTGAATAGAGTTGAAGTCATAGAAAATGGAGAAAGAAGTATACATTTATAGATCGTCGGCAAAAAAATGGTAGTGGATATAAGGATATTTACGAAATATGGATTTCATGGGTAAAATATAAATAATAAAAAGTAAAGGACCAAGCACGGAACCTCATGGAATGCCATGGGTACTGATAAAGGGAGTAGGAAGGATGAGGTAATGTTCACAGAAGAGGACCTTATAGAAAAGAAATACAGAAACCAGCTGTGTACTTGACCATGAATACCAATTTTATTAAGTCGTAAAGCAAGAATTACATGGTTTAGAGTTTCAAAGGACTAGATAGGTCAAATAACACAGTGTGGGAGGGGATTTGGTATCAAAAGATACGAGTAGATCATTAATTATAAGATTCATGGTTAATTCAGTGATCAGATGGGGTAAGTAAACACTTTGAAACTTATCAATAATGGAATTGGTAGTGATATAATGTATAAGTTAAGCAGATACAATTCGCTACAAGATATTAGAGATTGATGAAAGCTGGGAGATGGGTCAATAACTCGACAGGTTTGAGTAGTTAAGAGTAGATTTTTTTTAAATTGTGGTGATATAAGAGTGTTTTATAGATTTTGGTACGATGAATGTAATAAGGGACGCATGAATGAACATTGTTATGGGTTAAATTTATGATGGCGAAAGGGTACGATGTAAAGTAAGAGGAATTGGGTTATGTGGCGAATTGGATTTTAGGGATGTCATTATATAGAGCATATAGGGACGCACAGGTAGAGTGAAACAGGACAAGTGATTATGGAAAGCTAGTGAAGACGAGTTGAGAGTGGGGAGATCAACATTAACATTAGGGAGGGAAGCGATTATGTTAGATACTTTATTCTGGAAGAAATTAGCAAAGGAGGAGCAGAGGTCAGTATCCAGTTGGTCAGGAAGGTGCATGGGTTTAGTTTTACCTACTAAGGTGAATAATAGGTTGTAGCCTTGCTTAAAGGAGGTGCCATATTTACAAAGCAAGTTAGTAAAGTATGATGATTTAGTGGATAAGAGTTTTTTCCTGTATAATGAGCAACATATTTTAAAGGAACACAGGTCTAAGTTCATTTTAGAAGAAGAATAAATGGACTGTAGACGACGAAGTGACATTCTCATATGGGTTAGTTCAGTGTTGAACCAGGGGGATTTGGAATGATTATGGTGGGTAAGAGTAATCGAGGGAGCATAAAATTCAAGGAAATAAAATAGCGCCGATATATATACAATATTTTCCTAATACAAATAAATACATAGAGTATTATAGTTTTGGATAGCGTAGTATATACAAATGAACATATTTGTGTATGACATGACATACCATGATGCAATATAATTACGAAACCTAGCCTACATAACCTATTACCTAGTGTATTATGTAGACTATAGTACATATATAAGTATATAATTACTTAAAAGATGTGCTACTGACCGAAATTCTCCTAAGAATAGCGATAGGGAGGAAGGCGAAAGTTCTGTATCCGAAGCCAGCCTTCTCTGCTAGTACAGAAATATCATTAAGAAGATTATTACAGTCTTCGTCGCTGTATTCGTATCTATTAGTCATGGGGTGAGTCATTATAGTGATTCATCGAAGTGAAGTACGATTTTATTACGAAAAGTTAATGTAACGTGATTAATTTGATTGATTGGTGATGGATTATGACTTAAATATGTCTTAATTATACCTTAAACTTACCTTAAATATGCCTTAAATATGCCTTAAATATGCCTTAAATATACTTTAATTATTCCTTAAATATGCCATAAACATGCCTTAAGCATATATGCTATAGTATGATAACTACATAATTATTGTTTTGGACATTTTGGTTGAACATGAGGCCATAATATTGAGGGCAACAATAATTATCTATAATTATATATTATAATCTATCAAAGTTAAAATAGTACATAGAATATTTAACATATGAAATAAAAAAATACAAAACATTGTTTTGACCAATTGAATTTATATATTGTTGCACGTAATTTTAATACCAAATTGAATTAATTTTTAGATAAATTACAATTTATTAATTTTCATAATCAATCCATCGCAAATCAATCAAATTAATTAAAAACCCTTAATGCACGATATTAGGGGATGGGATTTAAGGGGGTAGAAGTTATTGGTATTCGATATATATATATATATCGAAATTAGATTATATATATATATATAATTTAATTGAATTTAATTTAACATATTTATTGAGTTTTAAATATAATTATATTGATTTATAATTAATTAATTAATTTTCTTATATTTTATAAAAAATGATGTATATTTTCTTTAATCAATCGTCATTAATATATTTATATTTAATATTTGTCGCCGAATTCATATATATATTAATATATATATTAATACATATATGTATTAATTAAAGTAAATATTGATTAATATATATATATATATATATGAATTCGGCGACAAATATTAAATATAAATATATTAATGACGATTGATTAAAGAAAATATACATCATATATATATATATATATATATATATATATATATATTAATCAATATTTACTTTAATTAATACATATATGTATTAATATATATATTAATATCTAAATCATCAAAGATATCGATAATGAATGAAACTACTGATATTACATAATAACCACCTTTTATTGACCACCAACATGAATATGATATTGCCTACAGCCTTGGTGATAATGTCAGAGGGGTCGAATCCCTTCCCTTTATTAGTCAAAATCTCGCCGATCAGTAGGTTTACTTCATTTTGCATCTAATCATGCAATGTTAACGTGTGTTTATAAATATTAAATTTAATTATACATTTATATTCTCGTGTTATATTAAATTAATATGAAGTGAAATAAATAGTTTGAAAAAATACACATTTTTTATATATTTACATGAGAAAACAAAGAAAATATTATATATTATCGAAGCAGTTTCAGAGGAAAAACTATATATATTGTAAACTAAAATGAAACTAACTAAAAATAAAATTATCCTAAAGCATATTATTATTTTTTTTTTATTAATTAATTTAATAATTATTATTATTTTTTATATAGTTATAAGTGTCACCTCTCCTATTATTATGTTATAAATATTTATAATAATCATCATTAATCATTGCTTCATTTTGTCTGAATGCACATAGGGAAGGTGGAGAGTAATCTATATATTCAACTAATACCAGATATAGTAATATGAACGTGAAGAAATATGTGTATAATTTAATTTATTTATATTAAATGATTTTATATCAAGTATTTTATATACTATTCTCTCCAAAAGCCTCCAATATTATTTACAATAACATATTAATAATTATATATTTTTTATACTAACTTTTTCTTCAAAAAAAGATTTTCCTAAACCATAATTTCTTAAAGATTTCATTGCAAATTTTCTGTAAATTTTATTATCTTCATAATTGGATTTTATTATTCCTATTAATAAGGTAGTAATATAAATATGTCGGAATACATTCAAATAAATTAACGATATTACAAGGTTTCATTAACAAATATGTTAACGACTATAATTTTATAATATTTTATATTATTTGTGGTTAATTTCACTTTAAATCGTTGTATATTACTCTTATATACTCATATTACTTTACTTATTACTCTTATTGATGTTATTCTTATTACTCTTAAATAATATATTATTTAAATAACTTTATTGAAACTATTTTCTAATGACAACATATATATTAACCAGGGCCGGCTCAAAGGGGTTGGGGGAAATCGGGCAAATTACCGGGGCCCAACATTTTTGGGGCCCGTACATTATGTGAGAATTTTTATTTTACTATTTATTTTAAAAAATATATTTTTCTTAACTGTATTTTGTATACATTCTATTTTCTATATGTAATAATGAGTGGTAGAAATAGTTGTTAGCAATGTTACACCACTCAAAATGATAGAGGAACGTTGTATTTAAATGTATCTATGTTAATCAATCAAAACAAAAATCATACACTAATGATGTTAAACATATATATATAACATTACAATATAGAATATTACAATATTTAACTTTGTACAAACCTCCACGTGCCAAGGTATAATAAAAAATGAAATAATATTATTAAATCTAATATAATTCAGATTATATTATTGCTACGCGACAGTTCATTGTTTCACCAATGATTATTAAATAACACTAAATAACACTAATTAACACTAAACAAAAAAAAATCAATATACACGAAATCAACGGATATGATAAAGTGATAAATGATACTAAAGAAATGTATTAGGATATCTTAACCACTGTAAATTGGACAAAATAATATTTAAAAGTTTTTTTATACAAATTATATATGATTTTATTATAATTTTTTATAAGATATATTTTAACTATAATTTCTGACATATTTAAAGAATTATATTGATTATAAATTACGAAAAACGGTATTTTATATATATGTATAATAGTAATTAATACTAATTAAGTATTTTCACAATTATTTTTCTCAAAATAATTAATATATTCTATCTACGCGTTCATATTAAATAAATGGTTATCTTCGTATACGCGTCTACACTATATATAGTGTATATATTATTATATTTATTTAGAGTATATATATTTTTATATAGTTTTAATTCAAATATGGATATTCTGCTTTATCGTTTTTTTAATAATGACTATTGATAACATTCTGTAAAAAAATTATTATCTTTTTTACAAGACTATTTACAGATATAAATTATATTTATATTTATTGAAACGGATATTATTTATAGATATATATATATATATATATATATATATAATCTAAAAATAATGCTAACGGAAGTTTTTGCAATTAGCCAACTATTAGTTACAAATTAATTTTTATATTTAAATCACCCTCATTTATCTATTTACATATAAATACCCACAATGGCGATATTAGAATGAAAACGGGTAATAACTAAATAATTGAAGAAATACAAAATTTAAAATAGTTAATTATTGAACGAGTTGAAATTGGAATTTAAATCGGGTGTCGAGCGCGCGGAAGTTATAAATAGATTATATGAAAAGCCCTTTGGTATATGTTTATATTCACGAATATAAATACGTATAATGTTTTTTAATTAAAATGGCATATAGAGACAATTTTAGAATACCAGGTTATTGTATTAGACATAGAATTGAAAAATAATAACTTCTGTCGATTCAGAATTTTAAAATATTAATGTATTGTTGTTTAATCTGGTATTATAAAATTCATCTCAATTCTACTTTATATATTTGTGTATTAATTTATTTAATGCATAATTAAAAGTTGATTTTTTCCAAATTTTTATATATACATATTAGTTGTAAATGGTATAAATTTGAAGCGATTCATATGTGTATTTAGTGAAATATCATCGATTTTGTAGTCATGTGACAATCGGGGACGATTTTGAAAATGGGGACGATTTATTATATGACACCGACCCTGATATGACACCGGCCCTGACATTAGAAATTATTTTAAAATATTAATTTTGGGCTTACATAAAAAATAACCAATCAATAAAAAATTAATATTATACAAATAAACGAGTACAAATAAATACAAATAAAAATTAACAAGCAAGGACATTATAATGATATTATAATAACTGGATACATAATGTATACATATATACCCCTATATACCCATATAGTGGACATGGGGCACATGGTGTACATTAGGAGAGCCCGCTTTGGTAACTTTTTTAGTTCCCTTTATATACAATTGCATCTCGCTCGGAATAACTCCTTTCAATCATTACAGATATAAAAAAAAATAATAATTGAAATCTGAAAAAATTCAGAAAGCATAACCATATTCAACAATTAATAGGAATTTACATTGAAAATTTATGAAAAAATTTAAATTACAGATATATGAAAGAAAAAAATGTTTACATGTAGTATATAACATCCTCCTTAAAAAATATTTTAAAATATTTTTTTTAAATAATTAAATTGATCTACGGAAATTTTAATTTAATTTTTAATTTTTTTCTAAATTGAAAAAAAAAATTAGCAATGGAATAATAAAAAAAAATATATATATATTATATATGTTTATCATCATTATATGAATATAAAATTGTAGTAATATGTTATAGGCTGTCACTTTGTAGCTGCCTATTCGGATATGACGCTAAGCCACACCCATTATATGTATCTTTAGATGATACATACATTCTGGTCCTGGATATCAACTAGGTTAGTTATACTCATAATAGGCAGTTATTACATGGTGACATCGGGCTTAATTAAGAACCCTATAACATATATCATATAAATCAGTGTATTTATAACATTTATAACATATTATATATAAATTAACTATATTAAATATTAATATAAATCAGTGAATTATTATTAATATTATATATTATTACATAGTATTGTGTTATTATTATATACTATATAATATAGTATATTTATATATATATATATATATATATATATATATATATATATATATATTATACCTTAGATATAGTATACCATATAAAGTGGTAGGAAAAGTAATATATATATATATAAATATATATATTTAGAGAATAAATTTGAACATATTAAAAGTATAAATATTTAGTATATATATCAGATTTTATAAATCAGTGAATTTATTTATTTCTATAGAAAACCTATATACTTTATAAATCAGTGAATTTATTTATTTCTATAGAAAACCTAGATATTTTATAAATCAGTGAATTTATTTATTTCTATAAAAAAAAAAAAAAAAAAAAAACTAGATATTTTATAAATTAGTGAATTTATTTATTTCTATAGAAACCTAGATATTTTATAAATTAGTGAATTTATTTAATATATAGAACATCTAGATATTTTTTAAATTAGTGATTATATTATATATATGTAGTTTATATTTAGTTATTACATATTATTACATATTCTATAGTATAATATAATATGATTATATTATATTCCTATATAATTATATACGGAGAATATTATTAAAAATTATTATTATAATTATTATATATTATATTGCGAATTATTATAATTATTATATATTATATTGTGATTATTATTGTTAATTATTGTAAGGAGAGATGTCAGAGTACAGAATACCCAAGAAATTAAATACAGATAATACCAGTGCTATAGAATGGAAGAGATGGATTCAAGCCTTTGAAATATATGAATGTGCAGCAGAGCTGGAAGAAAAGAAGGATAAAGTCAAGGTAGCAATATTCCTAAATATTATAGGTCCAGACGGAGTAGAAATATTTAACTCATTTAAAGAAGAAACCTTTGAAAGAACGGAAAATGAAAAAAAGATAACTATAAAAGGCAAAGAAGATCTAGAATGGATCAAGAATAAGTTTGAAAGTTATTTCACACCAAAGAAAAATACAACATACGAGAGATATGTTTTTTTCAAAAGAGATCAAACCGAAGGAGAATCAATAGAATTATATTATTCGGAACTGAAGAATTTGGCAAAAACATGCGAATTCCAGGATCTGAAAGATTCCCTCATTAAGGACAGATTAATAATAGGAATGACAGATGAAAATCTAAGGCAAAGATTTTTGCAAGAGGCTGCTCAGTATGAGTTAACCGCAGAAAAGATTGTAGAAACAGTTAAAATAAAAGAAACTAGTATATTACAAGTTAAGGCGATTAATCACGATGCTAAGGAAAGTATAGATTACATCAAAGATAAAACGAGAAAATACAAGAAATTCGAAAATAAAAAGAAAACGCACAACATCGAAACGAAAAATAACAAGAAGTGTGGAAGATGTAATTTACAGCATCCACCAAAACAATGTAGAGCGTACAATCAAAAATGTATGAAATGTAAGAAAATTGGACATTGGGCAATATGTTGTAAAAACCATTGCAGAGAAACGAATGAAATTATGAAGGAAACATAAAGTTCCTAGGCGAAATAAAGGAAAGTATAAATCAAAAAGAGGAAGATTGGACAAGAAGAGTAGGACTTCAAATAGGAAGTTACCAAGAACAAGTATCTTTAAAAATAGATACAGGTGCTAGCGTTACAGTGATACCGTTTAGCAAATCTTTACCCAAGATGAGACAATCGACAACAATTCTTAAAGGTCCTAATAATACTCATATAGATGTTATAGGATGTTTTGATGCGATTGTCACCTATAAAGGAAAATCCATGAAAGAAGAGATATTTATACTAGAAAAACAAACCGTAGGGCTATTATCCAGAAGATTATCAGTAGGACTTGGAATAGTAAAACTAATTGATGAAATCGATAATAGACTTTTTGAAGGTTTGAGAAGCTTAGAATATATATATAAAATAGAGATGAACGATTAAACCAACTTCTATATATGTACCAAGACCAGTACCCATACACCAACAAGAAAAATTTAAGGAAGAACTAGATAGGATGATGAGTTTAAACGTCATAGAAGAAGCCAATAGTCCAACAGATTGGTGTAGCCCAATGGTAGTGGCCATCAAGGGAAACGGGAAGATTCTTATATGCACCGATATGACGAAATTCAACAAAGCTGTAAAGAGGGAAGTATATCCGATGGCAACAGTTGAGAGTAGCTTAGCCAAGATTAAGGGCAAAATATTCAGTAAGCTAGACGCAAACTCAGGGTTTTGGCAAATACCCTTAGAGGAAAGCTCACAGAAATTAACAACATTCTTAACGCCATGGGGACGGTTTTATTATAGAAAACTACCTTTTGGACTTACATCAGCCCCTGAAATTTTCTGTAGAGAGATGGACAGAATTCTAAAAGATTGCAAAGGAGTGGTGATACACATGGACGATGTACTAGTTATGGGTGAAAATAACGAAGAACATTATACAAGACTAGATGCAGTATTGAATAAAATAAGTAAAGAAGGAATGACATTAAACAGAGAGAAATGTTCATTTGGTTCTATAAAAGTAGAATTTTTAGGATTTAAAATCAGTGGGGATGGGATACAAGCTGGAGAAAAAATTCAAGGAATTAGAGATTTTCCAGTGCCAGATTGTGTAAAAGCAGTAAGAAGTTTCCTGGGATTGATTAACCAATATTCAAGATTTAATCATGAAATAGCTACCGTCAGTGAACCAATCAGAGAGCTATTGAAAAAAGATATTGGATGGTTTTGGGATAGAGATCAAGAAATTAGTTTTGAGAAACTAAAAAAAATTTTTAATGAACCTCCTATACTAGCGCACTTCGACCCAAAGAAAAAAACTATGATTACGACAGATGCTTGTAATCAAGGAATCGGGCTGTTCTTTCCCAAATTGATTCGGAAGGAAACAGAAGAATGATTGGAGCCGCTAGTAGATCCTTAACCAGTGCTGAAAAGAATTATGCAGTGATTGAAAAAAAGCTTTATGAGTCGTTTGGGGTCTCGAGAAGTTTAACTATTATATTTGTGGAGCACCTATAGTTGTAGAGACTGACCACAAACCTTTGATTACCCTGTTAGGACGGAAAGAAGTAGAAAAGATCCCTATAAGGATACAAAGATTTAGAATACGTTTGATGAGATATTCGGTAGAAATGGTATATATACCTGGAAAATTAAATATTGGAGCTGATGCTTTATCAAGATATCCTTCTAAGACGACAAGTACTTCTAATATACTTGAAATTGAAGTAAATCAACTAGTAGAATCTACTTTTGTTCCTGGTGAGTCAGTAAAACTCAATAAAATAAGAAAAATCCAAGAGGATGACGTAATAACAAAAGAAGTTATTAGTAAAATATGTAATGGATGGTCGTATAAAGACCGTAAGAATAGTGATCTAAGCAAGTATTATGAAAATACTGCAAACTTAAGCATGATGAAAGGGTGTCTAACCTACCAGAATAGGTTAGTCATCCATAGAACATATCAGCAAGTCATTTTAAGTGAACTACATGTAGGACACCAAGGTATATCAAAATATCAAGCAAGAGCACGAGAATATGTGTGGTGGTTTGGGATTAGTAGAGATGTAGAAAGAATGGTAAGAAACTGTAGAACTTGTTTAATGAATAGTAGGACAACAAGAGAACCTATAAAATAATACCTGTACCTAAGAAAGCTTGGGAGATTGTTGGAACTGATCTTTATACCTTTAAAGATAAGAAATATCTAATAATAGTAGACTATTACTCGAGATATATTGAAACTATGTTGCTGAAGAATGAACTATCAGAAACAGTTATTCTATCAATGAAATCTATATTTTCAAGACATGGAATACCAGAGACTGTCGTTTCTGATAACGGAAGACAGTTTTCCAGCAAAGAATTTAAAGAATTCTCCCAAAGTTACAGTTTTCAACATATTACGTCATCACCCAAGCACCCTCAAGGAAATTCAGTTGCAGAAAGGGGAGTTCAAATAATAAAGAATATATTAAGTAAAGAAGATGATCCATACTTAGGATTATTGGCGTATAGAAGCACACCTTTAAGCTTTGGAATATCGCCTGCTGAATTGTTAATGGGGAGAAGACTGAATACAACGGTACCTGAGATACCGAAAGGATTAAGAAGAATTAATCATCCGAAATTTATTAAATTTAATAAAGAAAATAAAGAAAACAATAAGAAATACCGAGACAATAAGTATACTATAGAAAAGAGAGAACTAGATAACAACGAAGAAGTATTTGTTAAAGATCTACGGAAAGTAGCCAAAATAGCATATAGATCTCCAGAGAGTGATCAATCATATGTCTTAGATACCGACAAAAGGTTTATAAGACGTAATAGACAAATGATTATACCATTAAATAATACCTCTTACGTAACTCGGTCAGGAAGAATTTCAAAACCACCTGATCGATTAATAGAGATTAACTAAGATACGGGGAGAGGGTGGTGGGTATATTATTTATGTGTTGTTCATTATTTAGTTCATTATTATTATTATTATTATTTTAGTTAAATATAATCATCAAGGTATTTGAATATTATTAATCTTAAGAAGGGAGATGTAGTAATATGTTATAGTCTGTCACTTTGTAGCTGCCTATTCGGGTATGACGCTAAGCCACACCCATTATATGTATCTTTAGATGATACATACATTCTGGTCCTGGATATCAACTAGGTTAGTTATACTCATAATAGGCAGTTATTACAAAAATTATAAGTATTGTTATAAATATAGCATAAATTTATTCAAAACATGACTTTTATTGAGCATTTTAACAAGAAATTATTTTGGGGTAAAATAGTCGTAACACACATTTATTGTCAGAAAATTAAATATTTTTTTTGTTATTTACCTCGTAAATATCAATTATAGGCTCACAACAAATAATTATTACAGATAAAGTGGGAAGTATTATTTTATTTTTGTTTGTTCGGTATTATATGTTTGTTTTATATATATTTTGTAAATATGTTTCAAATGTATTATATTACTAAACTACAATATTAATAATTGTCTATTATTTCAGATTATAGTGATAAGTATTATATTGTTTGTTTCGTAATATTATTGGTATGTTTTGTTATTAACTGTTTTTGTATAGGTATATTGGTTTATTTTATTTGTAACTTGTTTTGTTTATATATATATATATATATATATGTTTCAAATTTATTATAGGTACTTACAATTAAAATATAAAATTAATAAGGTACTACCTACTATTATTACAGATTTTGGGTAACAAGATAAGAAGAGTTCTATAAAGTTAAAGTAGAAATTGAATATTTCGATGCCACTTACAAAATAATGTATTTTATTTCTATTTTCGATTGTTTTTACGCTATCTTTTATTTCTATTTTGATCATTTTTCGTTTATTTTTACTATATGATTTATTTCTACTTTCGATTGTTTTTCGTTTATTTTTACGGTAACTGTAAAACGTTTTAATTTCTTTAATTTTTTGATTTCGTATTATTCTTTGTTTATTTCTATAACGTATGTTATCGTTAGCAAATATTTATACTTTATACTTTCGATTATATTTTCGGCTATGTATTTGCTTAAATAAATTATCAATCAACAAAGTTTGATCCTTAATTAAAATAATGTATCATACAAAATAGTCGAATAAATTACATTAATTAAAAAATAAAAAAAAATTAAATTAATTTTAAATTTTTAAATAATTTTTTACTTTATTAATATTATAATATATTTATACACGTATTTGCCAAATATTTTATTTTTATGACAACGCGCACTTGCACAAATATATAAAATACATAAGAAAAAATTTCTATTTATAGAAATTTACATTGTAAAATAAATGAAATATTTCTTCATTAAAGTACATTTCGCTTTACCAATATTACATATTTTGTGATGAAACTTTCCAAATATGTTTATTATGACATGTATGACCTACTGTAACTGAGAGAGAAAAACTTTCAAAAACGGGCTCCCCTAGTGTACATGATAGGGCGTACTTATTAGTTATATTATTAATTAAATATAATTAAACAATACATAACCTACATTACATACCATAATTACAATACTAGCATGAAAGTATAGTAATAATTAATCAATATATGTTTATTTATACGGGAATAATCTATAACGGATGGCTTTAATCACTGATGTTATTGCTAGTCGACGAATGAGAATTGCTGGTCACTTCTTACGCCACAATAATATAATAGCTCATAATCTAGATTATAATCTTGGGAACCAAAGTTTGGCATTAGAAATCGCGGAAGACAAACGTATTCTTACATAGACAATCTAAAGGAAGACACCAATCTAAAGGATATTGATGAGATCCGGAAAGTAATGATCGACAGGGGGAGATTGCAAGGCGAGGTCGAACGAAAATACGCCAAAAGTAAAAGTAAAAGTAAACTATACGAGAATGATATACTGTCAATAATTGTTATAATGAATGTATTAAATGTTGATAACTTGATAAATAAATATACTATTTACTATGTATAATAAAATAGGTATTATTTGTATATGTAATATTAAATGATATATGTATGCATCAATTAAATAATAATATGTAAGTCGTACATTGTATGTGTCATCAATAACCTGTTCCACCCCCGGTATAAATATCAATAGGTGTGAAGTTCAACCTATCGGAGCAGATCTCTTTGTTATCGACGAACAGTCTCCTTATCATCGCTTGACCGGAAACTAGCACAACGGGGTGGGGACCAGCTCGGAGGTAGCATAACTCCCCGTAGTCTTTGTATAGCCCATCTAATGATCTGTACAATGGTGATATATATATATATATATATATATATATATATGTTATAATGGGTAGCGAGGCTAAATAAGCTTCTATTTCGGGTTCCAGCCAAATGACAGACGATCTTTTTTACTAGCAATCACCGTGGGGTCGAGAGTATTATACGACAGAGTAATAGAACGAAGCCGGGAACCAGTGATAATTTCCTCCAGTATTTATGGATAATATAAGTATATTTATATTCATAATTAATTAAGAGAAGGGTAATATAATTCAGTTTAATAAATCAAAAATACTTTAATAATAAATCAATTTTGTCACATTCCTGACATGTTAATATACAAAAATCACATGATCAGCAAAGATCACGTAAAGGTTAAATTGTGATATTATAATAAAGTTCCAAATAATAATGAATATTTATAACTAACGATATGGTTAAGTTTGCATATATAACACTCATCCCCAGTTTTTTTTTATATATACAACCCATCAGCGTTTTTTGGTCTTAATTTTGACTTCCAATTTTCTATTCATGATTATTTGTTGGTCTCCTTATGGTGCCAACAAATCTCTCGTTCGCTCCTTTCGCATATTTTCATATCTACTCTATTTATGACTATTCTCTTTCCTGATGAATTATTTACTTCATATATATTATATACTTATTTCTTTTCACAACCCATCTTTGATCTTCCCAATAGTTCTGAATTTTGTTTCTGCCTAAACATCTTTTGCTTAGAAATACATCATGTCCTATTTTTAATTTATTAGATTGGTTTACATCTCCATATTCTAATTTATTCTTTATATTTTCTTTTTCTGTTCGCATATTATGTTTTCGTAGGTTAAATTCTTGTATTCTATTTATTTCTTCTATGCAGGTATCTTCTTCTTGAATGATGCCTCCTATATGCCCTATAGTATCGTCAATCTTTAATCTACTTTCTCTTGCAAACAGTAAGAAGAATGGAGATAGTCCTGTACTGTTGTGTGGTGTGGAATTGTATATATATATATATATATATATATATATATATGTGAATGTTTGTAGATGATCGGTCCATTTCCTCTTCTCGTATTCAGTAAGCGTTCTGATGTAGTTCTGTAATGTGCGATTAAATCTTTCTAATGTCCCATTACCCATTGGATGATAAGGTGTAGTATTAGTTTTTTTTATTTATGCGTCTAACATAATTCCTTAATTGTGTTTGATAGAAAATGTGTTCCTCTATCCGAATGTAACTTCTCAGGAAATAAGTATTTCGAAATACCTAAAATAATCTATTTTTGGACTTTTCTTTATGTTGGGCTTTTGCCTAACATGGGCTTTTGCCCAAACTATTATTAAAGATAATATGTTGCATGATAATATATATATATATATATATATATATTATAATGTAATATATTTTTTTTAGGTTTAAGTATAGTATACATAAATAATTATAAATATGATATAACTAACTTATACAAATAATCATTATTAGTGAAAAGCGAGTAATTTCCTAATACCGGAAGATACCACGGACCGGGAGGTTGCTGTAAGCGAATTCGATATATCGCGTACGACGATATAAGGAACGAAACGCCCGCCACGACGACCAGCTTCGAGTTCGATGTTTCATTCAGGGAAGAACACACGCGATCTTTTATGTCACATAATAGGACGATGTCCTTAATATAGTTCATATTTTCGTTTCGGTTCTGCCAACCCTATACGTATATTTTGATACATTTTTTAATATTATGCTGACTCGAATATTTATATAGGACATGTCCTATTTATTTATAAAAAATATGTATATAAATAGTTTGATTATAATAATATAGTATATATATATATATATATATATATATATAAACTACATATATGGCTCAGTTGTATAAGGAGTAATACACATAATTAGTAGGAACCGGGTTCAAACCCACTCCACCCCCATATAATTATTAAAATAGGTATTATTTCCATATGATTATACGTGAAAAATTCATTTAAGTACCTAGGCTGGGATGAAAGGAAACTAAAATTAAAATAACAAAAATAAAAAATATAATAAATATAACAAATATAATAAATATAATACTATATATTCAAGTATTTTGAACTAGATATCTACATATAAAATACAACATTGGCTCTTAAATAAAGCTCAAATATATATCTATATATATATATATATATATATATATTTATATATTTACTATATTATAATCTTGTAATACTAAATAAATGAATAATTATCCTAATAACACTATTTTGAATCAGTTGTATACGAAATATTGGAATAAATATAACCTATTAATATATAACCTGGCATTATTTAATAATACATCATACTGATAACATATCTCGAGGTATCTATAAACTATAGTATATACGTAATATGCAAACGGGATTATATCACTATACATTGTTGAGCAATTAATAATATTCAAATACTATAAATAAATATAGATATCATATTAAATAATATTTAATTATAAACATATCTATTTAAAAACTATACAATATAATATTATCTAAATTAAATAAATTGTTGATAACATAGAATATTATTTAAGTATATACAGTATTATTGTTATCATACGTGCAATGCATAAGTGCATAGTAGTATTTACATTAGCTGTAACCATAGCAACACGGTGTGTTAATCACGTGTTATATCGTCAATATTATATTGATAATATATAGATATATATATATGAAATATGTAATGTAACAAATTGTAGTTCGTTTGTATACATTTATTACAGCAAACCTTTATAACGACATAAATGTAGATTACATTAATCGATATATCTGCAGATTTCACTTTATAACATATAGATATATATATATATATTATAATTATTATTAATTTAATTGAAATCTCTCATCCAATCCAGGAAATTAGATGAAGTTTTCACTTATAACAATATGGTTCTAATATCCCTTTGAAATCCTCTCATGCTAAGGCATACACGGTTTCATAGAGAGCCGATCACTTATATATACAATATTATAGATAGATAATTTCTAAATATTATTATATTTATCCCGACGGGGATTGAACCAGCGTCCTACTATAGTACACACACACATATATATACATATATATCAAATATATTGTGAAGTAAAGATATTGCACTCCCTATCTATCTCTAGTACCTTAACATTTAATATAATCTGACTATTAACACTAGATGGCGATATATTATATTAAATGTTATATCATGTGATATTTTTATTTAAATTTCTTGTTTTCTAATTATATACATACATTTAAAATCATTATAATATAATACAAATTATAATACAATACATGTAGTTATTTTTAATATTATAATTTATAAATAATATATATTTATATTATATATTTATTTGTTACATTAAATTACATAATTACTAATTAGTTTATGTTCATGTTTTATAATTATATTCATAAGTTTAAATTCATAACAATACAATACATGTTTTTTATAAATAATATGATTTATAACAATATATTTATCATTTATTTTATTTGTTTATATTAAATATAAATAATCAGTGTATTCTATTGTTATATAATTATATTATCATTTTTAAATCTATGGATACAATATACATGTATATTGTATATAATTTATTATTTACATTACAATAAATATAGAAAATTCTTATAATCATACTAATACCGCTAGAAGGCCATATCGAATTATTAGGTTACACAAATATACACAAGTGCAATATCTTTCCTTTGGAAAATCTTTGTATATTATTATTATTATTATTATTATCAGATTTAGGTACAAGTACCTGGGTAATTGTAGAAGCATTGCTGCTTGTCGAGACAATTACCCTTAATTTAACTTGTTGACAGATATCAAATAATTTAATTCCATTATATAAATATAATGGAATGTGAATATTGTGGAATATAAAATATATATAATAATAATAAGCTTGACTTCCTATTTACACTAAGATAAATATAATATGATAAAATTGTGATATCTGTCAACTCGTTATTGATTAATCATCATTTAATAATTAAATAAACTATAAAATAAAAGATAAAAATAAATAAAATTAGTATAGGTATAAAAAAATAAAAATACAAAAACGTCATTAAAATAATTTAAATTTCGATACTAAATGATAATACGAATATAATAAAAAAACAGATCTGAACAACAACAACAAACTAAGATTTAAAAAAAATATAAATACAAATTATATAGAAGTCAAAAGTGATAAAAAGTAATTTTCAATAAATGTCATTAGAATATAAATAAAATAACTATTTATTAATTTTTATATGAGTATAATTTTTATATAGAAGTCTAAAATTATTAACAACAAAATATTGTATTATAAAAGTCTGTAAGAAGAAATAATATTATTATTTTTTTTTTTTTTAAAGTTGTTATTTTATAAATATCAAGTTAAAAACAAATTATTTTATTAAAGTCATTAACACATATTTTGTAAGGATTTTTTAAATTTTTATATAAAGGTAAACGTTAAAATTATAACTGAGAAAAAAAGAGCAAAACAATGAGGATCATTTTTATATCAAAGTTTAAAAGTATTAAAATATATATTTTAGTATAATAGTCAATAAGAATAAAATGATTATTTTTTTAAAGTTTGTTATTTTTATATATAGGTCTAAAGGGTAAACATAGTTATTTATTATAGATAAAATATTTTTTTTTATAGATGTAAATGTTTGAATTATTGGATTAATTGTAATTATCGATGAATTTGTCATGAATTTTTTTTGCGAAAATTGAATTTATTTTGATTTTTTTATGTCTGAGTTTATATTATTCCATTTTTTGGTCCATTAAAAACTAAAGAAAATAATAAGACATTTTTTCTGCATAATTCTATTTCAAAAATTAAGGAATCACGAATATTATATATTATATTTTTCTTTTTAAAAAATAATGATGAAGACGAGTAGAATGTATTGTACATGAATATACTAGTGTTTTTTTCAACAAGGTCACACAATTTAAGAGTATTTATATGTTTAAATAAAATATTAGTATGGTCATGAATTTTTTTATTTCAAATTATTTCCACATTTTTGTTTGTTGTAAGAGGATACAATTTGTATTAGATATATATGTATTGCCCCATATTATATTAGCATAATTAATGTGAGGAAGGAATAAAGATGTATATATCATTATTAGAGCTTTGAAATTTAATAATCTTGCGACTTTACTAGTTATCCAGATTATTGTATTCAGTTTAGCTCTTAGATATGAAATATGATATTTCCAACTTAGTTTGTTATCAATAATTACAACAAGAAATTTTATATTTGTTACCCTTTTTATATTATTTTTATTTATTTGTATATTCATGTTTTCTTTACAATTAAATAGAAAGTAATTGGTTTTATCAGTATTCAATGATAACCGGTTATCAATAAACCAGTTATTTAATTTTGATAATTCCATATTTATATTTCTTGATAATGAAACAATTGAACTATCGTCAATAAATAATATGGTGTCGTCATTATACCGGATGAAAACGATTTATTAAAAAGATACAGTAACGGGTGTAGTATATATGGAGATATGATTTTAAGAAAATCCATATTAAAATTAAAAATATATAGTGACTTTTTCGGTTTAAAATTGTTAAAATCATTTATTAAATCGTTAGAAGTGATGGGAGATAAAAAAAAACTGGAATTATTTGGGATGTTAAGATATTTGATAACATTGTTGGTTTCTGTTTTTTCTATTGATGAATCTAATTTTTTTCCAATATTACTAAAGTAAG